>CM055077.1:8689648-8763450 GCA_029204045.2 Tillandsia leiboldiana | reverse complement strand
ACAACCTCGAATTCTGAACGGTTAACATTATCACCCTGCAATATTCCAACCAAATTCCAATAAAAATATCACAAGCATCCTTGCATCGCTAGCTTCGAAACGGTACCTTGCACGCCCAAATCGGAGTTCGGTAAGTCAAGATAAAATTCGGCAAGGGGGTACACTCATACAAAATCTGTATTAAAACTGTACACTGTTCACTGAGAAAACAGTAATTTTCACCTCTGATGAAATCTCAGAAAAATCCAAGAAAAATACGAGCGCGTTCCTTGCGATCTGTAGATGAAAAAGTTGTATAAGCTCGTTTCCGGCTGACGCTTGCGCGCAAAGATATGGCCAAAACACCTCGATGCTGTCCCACAAAGCCAAACAGAAAAAGGGTCACAGTGTTGCCTCGGGATCCGTGCCAAAAACTCGCAACGGGAAAGCGCGATCAATACGAAAGATGAAGCCCTACCTCTTAGGAGTCTGTCGGCGCAAGAATCACAGAAAAAGGAGCCCGGGGTAGCCCAGGGGAGCCAAAACACTGTCGCTGCGCCGAAGAAGAACACTAGAAAGCAACATCGCGCCGCACCGTAAAATGGGGAACCTTGGGATTCGTGCCCCCAAAAATCCCAAAACTCTGCAGGAAGATCAAGGACTTAGAGGTGAAAAACTTATCTTAAGGGAGCTCGGGCAGAGGAGGTGTGGTTTGGGAGAAAAAGCCCCAAAACAGAGGCTCGGGCTGCCTTTAAATAGGCTGAGGAAAACAATTGGATAATTCCCATTAAGTCCGGATTTTCGGGCGCCCGGAAATTTCCGGGCGCGCACAGTGCGGCCCGGCCCACCACTTTCGGGCGCGCACAGTGCGGCCGCGTCCACCACACAGTCCAGTCCACTACTCCCCCGGCCCCCACTGCACCCGGTGCACCTGCGCGCCTGCGAATGGCGACGCGACACGTGGCCCGGCACCCGTGCACCACGCACGTCGCGCCGTGGACCGCGCACGTCGCGGCTGACCCGGGCCGTACGGCCACCTGCCCCGCCGTACGGCCACCTGCCCCGGTCACCCACTCCACCGGTTGCGTGGACCGGGAGCACAACACCGAACCAATCACCTCACGCCACGTGTCCACCCGGTCTACGTGCACACGGGCCCAATTTCAGTGGACCGCGCCTGCTGAACCGGCCAACCGGAGAGCGCCACGTGGCCCGCCCCCGGTGCACGACCTCCGCGGTGGACCGCGCGCCTTGCCGCGCGCTCAGCCGCCTGCTCCGCGCCCTCAGCCGCCTGCCCGCGGCCGCCAAACGCCTGCCCGAGGCTGCGCCGCCGCCCGCCGACGCTGCCCGCCGCCGCCGGCCGCCGCCGGCGATCGCCGGAAATACTGTTCCGGCATGAACAGTACCCGCAAGCTCAAAAACAGTAAGTAATTAGCCCATCTTGACCGTTTCCGCGCGCTGATTCCAAATCCGGCGTCCATTTTTGCCAAATTCCAATCCTATAATTTGCCGGAGGCTCCCGGAAAGGTATTTTTAATCCGAATTCCGCGCCGAGCCTAAATTTGATATCCACTCCTCGCGTAAACTGTTCTAAACATCCGATGGGGTCCCCCGATTACCTACGAGATCCATTTTAAGCCCCGAGTCCATCTCTTGTGTCCAAACTGGCGCGCGAACACCGCCGACATGCCACGTAGGCTTCCAGAAGCTGCTGGTCACACTGTAGAAGCCCTGCAAAGATCCGGGTCACCACATCCTCCCCCACTAGAAGAAAGTTTCGTCCTCGAAACTAAGGCAACTCCCAAGGAGTCCCAGAAACCAGGGGTCAATACTCAACACCGCCGTCTCCAGCTCCCAAGTCACCTATCACTCCCCGTGATTACTCCTCAGCAACAACAACAGCAACAACCAGTACGGCATAGCCCGATTGCGCAATTCCCTCACCTCACGAGTCGGAATTCGCAACGGCGTCCCTCGTACTCCAAACTCTCACAGACCCCAAAAGGAACGAGTCAAACACGGGCGAGGGGTCCAAAACATGACACTCCAGAGCTGAGACGCAGAAAAACCTCAAAAACTCCAACAAAAGGCGGGGGGAAAAGGAACAAACAGCCTGAGTAACACGCTCTAAAATCACTCCCAAGAGCCAGCTCAACCAAAGCGACCCGAATCACATCCACACAACCACCTGCACAGAAAAGGGGCCCAAACAAGCAGGGGTTCACACTCGGTCGCCCTCAACACTTAACCACCTAAGTGGATTGCTCAGCCGCAGCCTCTCATCAAAAGGGATCCTCAGGGACTCAACTCAAACCCTGCACACAAGGATGGCCCCACACAGTGCCAGCTATGGAACCGTCAAACTCGACTCCCAAATAGCTCTTCTGCTCGAGGCATCCGCCACCACAGTGGCTCTGTCGGGGTGATACTGGATGCTCACAAAATCCAATGGTGGCTCTACAGCCACTACGGGAGGTATCACTATAACTCACAAATCCATCTCCCACCACTGACTAGGTTAGAATCGGAGCTGGTACCAATCTCATCACCCGGTCATCAAGCTCTGCTGGCACTATCCGGTCCAAAAACTCCTCACCCCAACAATGACCGTCGATCTCGGCCAGTCTTAAATAGCATCCACTTTGGCCGAATTTCCACCGCCGCCCCTTCGGCTAGAAGAAGTAATCTAGGAAGATATGCTCTCGAAGCTAAAACTTGCACCACAACGACATGGCAAAAAGCTTCTTCCCCACAGATCTTGTCACACCATATACAAATGCTGCACAAGCTCTAAACACTCAGGGAGGGGGTAAACCAAATATTCCTGGAGGATGCCGCTATCAAACCGTTCAAGGCCAACTGAAACACAGAATTCCTCAATCTAGAGGCAATAGGGCATTAGTCAATCCATTGGCTTCACTGTACTCGTAATGCCCCTACTGTGTCCTGAACACCATCTAGACAATGCCCTCAGCTGAAATTCCAAATTGGCGCAGGCATCAAACAATAACTGCCGGAATATAGCTCCTTCAAAAGGTTCTAATAATACATGGACCTGCCTGACTCCAATCCCAAAGGGCTCTCACCGTCGTGTATCAACGACGTGGCACTAGGTCAAACAGACCCTCTATCCAACAGATCCCTGCACCGGTGCGATCAACTCTCCCAGCTCTTACCGATAATCCAAGTGGTGCTACTGAGGTTGGCGCGGTTTCCAGAACCACGTCAACCGCAATCAAACTCTCCCTAACAGGCGGCATAATCATCAACTCGAGTGGACTCACACCCGGGATTTCGCAGCAATAGAAATATCCTTTGGTCCCGGCGCCACCATAAGCTCCTCTCACACAGTCGCTAAACCCTGTGTGCTCGAACAATCTCCCCATAACAAGCCTCCTTTGTCTGCCTCGCAAAAGTCACAATCAGCACCCTCTCTGCACTTAACATCCAGTGGTGCCGTGCCAACCAATCCCAAGCACTGGGTCAAAACATCGAACTGCCACCCATATCAAGAGGTTTGCTGGTATAACTCATGGTCTCAACGACACTGAACAAAACCCACAAGCCTCCTTCACATGCATAACACCGATGGTATTCTGTACCTCTAGTGCACGTGGTAATAACTCTGCCTTTAGTCCATGCCGGAAAGCGAGGTACACTAACTCCGACTGCGGTGATGAAATCACACCTGCAACAACCCGATCCACTGCCGTGGCGCCCTCCAACCAGGCGGCACAAGCTCATCCACACGATGCAAGCGGTTGTCGCTTAGTCCATCAGAAAATATCCCATCAATCACAAGGGAGCACGACCTCTGTCTCTGCTCATGCTGAGGCAACAGATACGATCCTCCGCAGACAACAAAACCACGCTACCGTTGCGCTACTCTGATATAGACACTGATACTGCCATCGGGGTCCGCCCGATCCCCAACATCTCAGAAGTCCATCATTGCAACCGTCATAAGACAAAACACCATTAATCCATGCAATTCCCTATACACTTATCCTTTCTAAGCTCACCCCTCAATCCCATATGATACAATCAAAATATGCAAGTTATAAATCACAAAGGGTAGAATTCCCTTGGGTAAGCTTTGCATTAACCATCCACAAGGATATCCACCACCCAGGAAAGCAAAACGAAAATGCCTCTGCCTGCCGATCTGTCCTCCATCACCTAGCGCCAAGCGCCTCCCTCCAGAACTCGCCTCTAGCGGCAGATCCCCATCCAAGGAACTGCAGTGTCCAGCTCCAAACACAATGCCTACTCCGACGAGGCATCCACAGTCCAAAACCCGAACATGAGGGACCGAAAAGAAACTAAAGAGTATCCTGGTGCAATCCACTCCCAATCTCACTTATCCTATGTGCCTCGTCCCTCGAAACCTGGAGCACCAGTTCAACAACTGCATAAACTCTCTAGCACAAGGAGGCTCTCAATTGATCACTCCATCACCCCCAACCACGACTCTGCCTCCAAAGGCTCCAAGCTCAATCTTACGAGTCGGGGTGGTTCATCTGCCAAATCTGGCTCACTAAATCAAACATGCCCCACAGCTCCTCTGCTGTCAACCATCCACCCTACCTCAGTGCCTTGGCACTAAACATTGGCACGGAGGGGGCCACTCGCTCTATTGGCACTACAAAAATCCCTGCCGCTGAGGGTACTACATCCTGGTGGTCTCAGAAGAAAAGTACAGTCGGGCTGCCCACTGCTCTGACAACTGCGTCACCAAACTAGCTGCTCACACTGCCGCTGATATGTCTCTGACAATCCTGTCATCTGGGTTCGGAGTTCTCTGACCTCAATCCGGGTATCCAGCCCAAAACCAACCGCTCAAGCTCAACTGCCATGACAGGATGCACAAAGGTCCCAAACCCAGCGTCGGGGAGACACTGCTCGCCACGACGAAACCACAAATCAGCACACAACAACGCTCGACCCAATCCAGCGAAAGTCTAGAGCATGTCACCCATTCCATAGCGTTATGTTGTCTGCAGCCAACATAACTACTTAGGAGAATAAACATGCCAATCACTCATCCCGTCCCTCGGGAGAGGTGCAAAACTCAATCAGGACTCTCGCTACAAATCACGACTCTCACGAAGTCATCCTAGGGTCCAACCACAAGCCTAGGGTTTCTAAGTCCACCATGACCTATAACCTAGGCTCCGATACCACCTAATCTGTCACGCCCCGGGGTCGAAACTGCGACCCGGGCTCGCCAACAGATCCGCCACCTATGCCAAACCCGCATAGGCGAAGCGTCCTACCTGCAAAAAGAACTACAGCTAACAGATATCAGAGCTAAAAGATAAAACTGCTGTAGAATAAATCAACCACTGTACAACTGAAGATAAAACAACAAGGTCCATCTCCCAAAAATGATAATCATACATTAACCTCGAGTACAAAACTCATAGCTCAACAGGGAGATATCTCAAATAAAACATCAGTGTACAAGCTCTCAATACATCATATCCTCACTACATCAGTCTCTCAAAAGAGGAAATAAATACCAATCTACCGACTATACTGAAGATCTCCTCCAAAGGGGGTACCGCTACTCTCCAAAGATGGGTCTGGATCTAGCTCGCTACTCCCTCACCACGCACAGCAACCACAGAACGGCAACACCCGCCAAGACTCTGCAAAACAAAAAGGAGAAAGAACAAAAGGGGGAAAACCCCCAACGGGCGTGAGAACTACGCAATAAGGGAGTTCTCAGTGGGTATCGCCACAAGGCCCGACGATCTGCCCACCAAGACTACTAGAGGCAAAAGATAACCGATGCAGTAAAACTGAAAGAAGAAGCTGGAAACACTCTACAGCTACCATGCCTCTATCCAAATGCTCAAATGGGGAAACTCTGATGAAGATAGGCAACACTCGCACACGAGGTGCTCAATTGACCCAATCGAGCTGACTGCCACATCGGGTCCAGTCAAACCTGCGCCCACCTACAACCACCTCCCGCTGACGGGCAGGAATTACGTAGGGCGTCCAAACGGACTAACTCGCTATTGAGTAGTGGCTCATGCAAGCTATAGTCATAATCCATGCTCTCTCTCTCAGAACGGATAGACTCAAGATGCTCAACCTCTCACACAATGGTCAAAGAACTCACAACGACCACGGGACCACCGTCAAACCCCGAACGGTTCCCAACAATACAAGCACTGGTCTAAACAAAGCTACTAGACTCCACTCGGTCCCCCAGGCACGAGTGTAACAAAAAGTATCTGCCTGAATAAACCCAATCGATAGACCAGTAATCACTGGTACTGCCTGCTCTGCTGTCGAACTCAAGAACCCTGCCTGGTGCCCGGCGCTCACACCGTGGAAAGCCTACTCCGGAGTGGCACTCGAGGGGAGCGACCCACACGAGTAAAGTATCACTGTATCAAGCATCACTGTATCGAGTATCTCTGTAACCACTGTCTCATAATAGCAGGACTGGATCAAGACTATGATCAAAGTGGGAAACTCCGTCCACTAACAAAACCCCGATCTGATGCAATAGTACTCAAAAAGTGGGAAACACCATCCACTAGAACAAATCTGATACCCAATCTGATGCAATAGTCAACATCCGGTCAACCGCCCAAAGTCCGCGGTCACCGCAATAACCCACAACCCACAATTGGGTAAATTAATCAAGATCCGGTCAACCGCCTACTGTCCGCGGTTGCCGCAATAACCCACAATCCACAATTGGGTAAATTAATCAAGATCCGGTCAACCGCCTACTGTCCGCGGTTGCCGCAATAACCCACAATCCACAATTGGTTAAATTAATCAAGATCCGGTCAACCGCCTACTGCCCGCGGTTGCCGCAATAACCCACAATCCAACATCAAGCACACCCTGTCTCTGACCCTAAGGTCCCAGCTACACTATCCCAAACCTCTGCTCGAACCCGAGCAACATGACTCAAAAGTCTAAATAAAAAGGAGAAAGAAAGCAATCATGGTTTCTCCTAAGTCAAATTCCAATATGTAGTGCAGCAGTAAAAGATGGCCTAACTATATGTCCATACACATATGTCCATACAAGCATGCATTTGTCCTCAAGAAGAATAAAGAAAATAAACCTCATGCCAAAATTATCTATGACCATACATGTCCATAATTCTCAATCCATAATGGCTCCTCAGAGTAGAACCTGCACATAACTACATAATCCTATCCCAATGCATAAACCATCCTCATAAAAGGTTATGTGCTAATATGGCATGATAATTAATCATATAGGGTATCCTTGCCTTAGATAAGCTTTCACTAATCATCAACATGACTATTTGATTAATACCATTGTCATACTGTGAATAATTCACTTGCAATTTCCATAAAATCCTCATTGTTAAACTTACCGATCAAACCCAGCTATTGTACCATTCACCTGCATGCAATGCTAACATATGAAAATTTAGAGAACCGTCCACCGGTTCCGGGAATAAGGCACCCACCTGAAAAGCTGACTGTCCAAAGCCCAACAGCTGAAAACACCAAATAACTCTAATCCCTTGCTCCAATAAGTTCAGCACACCCGTAACACTCCTGGCACAATACAAAGTCCACTAATTACACTAGGCTCCCAAATATAGCACTTAAAACCACATACAACCTCGAATTCTGAACTGTTAAATTATCACCTGCATATAGTGCCCAGAAAATTCCAATAAAAATATCACAGCAATCCTTGCGTCGATAGCTTCGAAACGGTACCTTGCACGCCCAAATCGGAGTTCGGTAAGTCAAGATAAAAATTCGGCAAGGGGGTACACTCATACAAAAATCTGTATTAAAACTGTACACTGTTCACTGAGAAAACAGTAATTTTCACCTCTGATGAAATCTCAAAAAAATCCAAGAAAAATACGAGCGCGTTCCTTGCGATCTGTAGATGAAAAAGTTGTATAAGCTCGTTTCCGGCTAACGCTTGTGCGCAAAGATATGGCCAAAACACCTCGATGCTGTCCCACAAAGCCAAACAGAAAAAGGGTCACAGTGTTGCCTCGGGATCCATGCCAAAAACTCGCAACAGGAAAGCGCGATCAATAAGAAAGATGAAGCCCTACCTCTTAGGAGTCTGTCGGCGCAAGAATCACAGAAAAATGAGCTCGGGGTAGCCCAGGGGAGCCAAAACACTGTCGCTGCGCCGAAGAAGAACACTAGAAAGCAACATCGCGCCGCACCGTAAAATGGGGAACCTCGGGATTCGTGCCCCCAAAAATCCCAAAATCCTGTAAGAAGATCAAGAACTTAGAGGTGAAAAACTTATCTTAAGGGAGCTCGGGCAGAGGAGGTGTGGTTTGGGAGAAAAAGCCCCAAAACAGAGGCTCGGGCTGCCTTTAAATAGGCTGAGGAAAACAATTGGGATAATTCCCATTAAGTCCGGATTTTCGGGCGCCCGGAAATTTCCGGGCGCGCACAGTGCGGCCCGGCCCACCACTTTCGGGCGCGCACAGTGCGGCCCGGTCCACCACACAGTCCAGTCCACTACTCCCCCGGGCCCCCACTGCACCCGGTGCACCTGCGCCCGCGAATGGCGACGCGACACGTGGCCCGGCAACCCGTGCACCACGCACGTCGCGCCGTGGACCGCGCACGTCGCGGCTGACCCGGGCCGTACGGCCACCTGCCCCGCCGTACGGCCACCTGCCCCGGTCACCCACTCCACCGGTTGCGTGGACCGGGAGCACAACACCGAACCAATCACCTCACGCCACGTGTCCACCCGGTCTACCGTGCACCCGGGCCCAATTTCAGTGGACCGCGCCTGCTGAACCGGCCAACCGGAGAGCGCCACGTGGCCCGCCCCCGGTGCACGACCTCCGCGGTGGACCGCGCGCCTGCCCGCGCGCTCAGCCGCCTGCCCGCGCCCTCAGCCGCCTGCCCGCGGCCGCCAAACGCCTGCCCGAGGCTGCGCCGCCGCCCGCCGACGCTGCCCGCCGCCGCCGGCCGCCGCCGGCGATCGCCGGAAATACTGTTCCGGCATGAACAGTACCCGCAAGCTCAAAAACAGTAAGTAATTAGCCCATCTTGACCGTTTTCGCGCGCTGATTCCAAATCCGGCGTCCATTTTGCCAAATTCCAATCCTATAATTTGCCGGAGGCTCCCGGAAAGGTATTTTTAATCCGAATTCCGCGCCGAGCCTAAATTTGATATCCACTCCTCGCGTAAACTGTTCTAAACATCCGATGGGGTCCCCCGATTACCTACGAGATCCATTTTAAGCCCCGAGTCCATCTCTTGTGTCCAAACTGGCGCGCGAACACCGCCGACATGCCACGTAGGCTTCCAGAAGCTGCTGGTCACACTGTAGAAGCCCTGCAAAGATCCGGGTCACCACATTGCAGGATCTCGAAGAAGAAGTAAAAAAGGGTAACTTCTCTCTCGACCGATCTTGAAGTGGAAAGGGATAATCTGATAAAAGCAAATGTTTCCCTTCAAGAGTCCAATGAGCAATTCGAGAAGAATTATGTAGATATGGTGAACAAAGCGAATTACTTCTTGAAGCTCAACGGCGAGGCCCGACAGGAAAAATTGGAAATGACAGAGACCATTCTCCAACTCAAGGATGACTTACAGCGATTTTCATCAAGAATGAGTAAGTTGGATAAGCTTCTTGGTCTTGGTCAAACAAACAAATTCGGCCTCGGATACAATCGAACTGAAGACAATTTTAGTTCGATTGGGACAGTCTTTGTGCCCCAGTCGGTATCTCCTCCTCCGACACCGGAACTAACGACAAGCAACGACAACAAGCCTACCTCATCCTCCTCGGGATCGTCAAGCACTAAGGTATGTTTTCGTTGTGGTATTGCAGGGCACATAAGGACGAATTGCAAGATGGGAGCCAAACGCTCAACTCAAGCACTTCTTGCAACGACTACCAAAAGGGTGATTCCTCGGAAATCAAATGCAAATTATTCGAAGGAAAAGAGCCTTGGTAGTTCATCAAACAAGACGACGACGACGTCAAGGAAAAGCGATGGATCAAACAAGACGCTTTCACCAAAGGTATCAACTTCACAATCATTTCTGACGTACACCAAAACTCGAAAGGTTTGGGTACGCAAAGGTGAATTCTTCTTTCATTCTTGAACTACGTCGGTACCAAACGGCCCTTAGAATTATTGCATATGGATCTTATGGGGACGACACGTCAACCATCCCTGGGAGGTAAATGGTATATTTTCTTATTGGTTGATGATTTCTCTAGGTATTCATGGGTAGCATTTTTAAAAGAGAAAGCTGATACTTTTGATTCTTTTCACGAGATTTGCCTTCGTATTATGATTGAAAAGAATGAAAAGATCATTCGTGTTAGAAGTGATAGAGGTGGAGAATTCATAAATTCTAAATTCATTGATTTTTGCACTTCCAATGGCATTAAACATGAATTCTCAGCACCCTATACACCTCAACAGAATGGTGTAGTCGAGCGCAAAAATAGGGTTGTACAAGAGATGGCACGTGTTATGCTTCATAGCCGGAATTTACCGTTATATTTTTGGGCTGAAGCTGTGAACACTGCAATCTATGTTATTAATCGAGATTATTTGCGCCCGGAAACTTTAAATACACCATTATTGGAGACCCACAAGAATGAGTTAGAACTCGGAGGCAGTTGGTTTGTGGATTCGCTTGTTGCGTTTCCATGATCGAACCAAAGAACGTCGATGAAGCTCTTCAGGATGACTACTGGATTGAAGCAATGCAGGAAGAGCTCCATCAGTTTGAACGCAACAAAGTCTGGGAATTAACGACGCCTCCGAAGCAACACAATGTGATCGGTACTAAATGGATTTTCAAGAACAAGAAAAATGAGGATGGTACCATCATCAGGAATAAAGCACGTTTAGTTGCTCAAGGCTACTCTCAAATAGAAGGTATAGACTTTGATGAAACGTTCGCCCCTGTAGCTAGACTCGAGTCCATTCGTATCTTATTCGCTATTGCTTGTCACTTTAAAATAAAACTCTTTCAAATGGACGTTAAGAGCGCGTTTTTAAATGGGTTTTTAAATGAGGAAGTTTATGTGGCTCAACCGAAAGGTTTTGTAGACTGTAAACTACCTAACCATGTTTTTCGTTTGAAAAAGGCTCTTTACGGTTTAAAACAAGCACCGCGAGCGTGGTACGAAAGGTTGACAAAGCACCTTTTGGAGAAGGGCTATACTCGAGGGGGAGCAGATCGGACTCTCTTTGTGAAGCATTATCAAAATAACTTCATTGTTGCACAAATCTATGTCGATGACATTGTGTTTGGAGCAACAAAGGATAATGATGCTTCTAAATTCGCAGAAACCATGGAAAGCGAATTTGAGATGTCTATGATGGGGGAACTGACATACTTTCTTGGATTGCAAGTGAAACAAAATGGTGAAGGCAACCATCTGTGTCAATCCAAGTATGCAAAGGAGTTGGTAAAGAAATTCGGATTAGAAGATTCTAAAGATTTTCCTACTCCTATGGGAACTAGCAATAAGGGATTAGGAAGTGAATCTCTTAGTGAGAATGTAGACGAGAAACTTTATCGCAGCATGATTGGAAGTCTACTTTACCTCACAGCTAGTCGCCCGGATATATCCTTTAGTGTTGGGATTTGCGCGAGATATCAATCAGCACCAAAGGAGGTTCACCTGAAAGCGGTGAAACGGATCATCCGGTACATCAAAGGAACCATTAATTTCGGAATTTGGTATCCTATGGGAACAAGTCTAGATATTATTGGATACTCAGATGCTGATTGGGCAGGATCTGTGGATGATCGGAAAAGTATGAGTGGTGCATGTTTTTATCTTGGCCATTGTCTTGTTGCATGGCATAGTAAAACGCAAAACTGTATTGCACTCTCGACTGCCGAAGCGGAATACATCTCAGCGGGTAGTTGTTCAACCCAACTCATTTGGATGAAAAGCGTGTTGAGCGACTTCCGGATTTCAGCAACTTCGGTAACTGTTTTATGTGACAACACAAGTGCTATAAACATTTCAAAAAACCCTGTGTTGCACTCTAGAACAAAACACATTGAACTTAGATATCATTTTCTTAGAGAGCTAGTTGAATCAAATATTCTTCAAATTTCCTACATTTCAACTGAAGATCAATTAGCTGACTTTTTAACAAAACCTTTGGATCAAAAACGTTTTATTCATTTGCGTAAAGCAATTGGAATGCTTTCCTTGAAATAACCTCTTTTTGAAACTCTTGCTTAGGTTAGGTTTTGTTTTTGTGTTTTTGTTCATTATCTATGCTTAGACATGGAGCATTAATTGAGCATTAGTTTTATTGACTTTAACTGCATCCTTTTATATGTTTAGAAATTTATTATGCTTTAGATATCATAATATTTCAGTTGATGCAATGATCATTTATTTCTATTAAATCATCTTTGTTTTGATCAAAGTCAATTTCTCTCTCAATGATCTCTTGGTATAGTTTTTATCTTATTTGACTATTTAGTCGAGTATGAAATCGAGATCAATATTTGGTTGAATACTTTATATCTTAAATAATTGATAGCCAATTGAGGGGGAGTCAAAGAAAAAGTGTTATGCTCAAAAGATGTGGAAAGAGTTACATCCCAATGAGGAGTGTGAAAACTACCACCACATGGAGGAAAGAGCTACCACCTCGGTCGTCCGAGTACTGTGTGCAGCTACCACATGTATACCAAGCAAGGTTTTTCAAGTTTGATTAAGTAAAATGCATGTTGAAATACTTGACTCTGTCAAAATTTCAAGGTTGGTATAAGGTGGGAATTTTAATGAAAGATGCTCAAAGAGCCACTCTCTTCAACAGATTGTCTAGATATATTATCTATCATATTTGGGATTTCAAACATCTATTGATCTTGGTATTTCATTTTCTTTACCAAATTGATAATTTGATAAAGTCATTACTCATAAGATCAAGTTAGATGTAATTGAAGTTGTTCAACTTTAAGGGATTTAACTTTTATAAATTTTCGTTTCGTTATTTGAATATTTTTGATAGATTTGGCATAATCTATTTCTTGTTGTATGAAACAATGATTTTTATTTAAAGTTGATACACAAAAGTGCTTACATACTTTTTCTGGATTTTATGGAATATTTCTAAATTTTTCTAAAGAAAAAGTTGGAGCCGATACAGATTGGACCTGCCGATCCGGATCCCGAACGCAGATATCTTTCTGCGGGCAGACGATCCGGATTGGACCTGCCGATCCGGATCCCGAACGCAGATTTTTTTCTACGGGTAGCCGATCCGGATCGGATTCACGAAATGATCCGGATCGCGACTAGGGTTTTATATAGAACAAAAGGGTTTTGATTTCTTTTTACTTCAATCTTTTGTTCCAAAGACTCCAGAGCTTCTCTCTCTAGATTTCATCCATCTTGGAAGCTTTCAAACTCAAGTTCTTCGATTCTAAGTAAGTTTTATTGATCAAAATCTCGGTGTTTCACTGTTTTTCATATTCTTCCTCAAAACGTGATGAAATTCTTGTATCTATTTCGTTTGTGGATGGTTTTTGATCAAATTTCTTTTGAAATAAGAACTCTGGGTAGATTAGTTTTGATTATATGCTAGGTATTCTCAAGATAAACGGATTTTTGGGCTTCGATTTCAAAAATTTCGATTTTAGGGCATATAATGGGAATTTTTGAAAATCATGCAATTGATCTATTTTAAAATTCTTTTTGCAAAACTAATTTGATTCTTAGTCTCTCTACACGATAATGATTGTTTGGGTACAATTTTTCAAATTTTTGAAAATTAACAATTTTTCGTGTTCTTGAGGCGTTTCCCACAGGATTTCTTTTCACAAGAAGCTAGTAGCAATGGTGATCACCTGGATCATTTTCCTTCTGGCTGCTATGGTTCATACAAGAGATACTGTCAAGCCCAAGAAGGCTAAGAAAGCGAAGAAATCAAAGGATGACTCCGATACGGACTCTGAAACGGAATCAATTGATTGGGATGAGCTTCAAGTTGAAGCAACAACTGTTCCCACTGCTTCAAAAGGGAAAGCCCCTGCAGAGACTTCAAAGGCAAGGGCTCCCGCCTACTGCTGCTGAAAAAGGAAATGCCCCAATGGAAGAAACTCTCTTGAAAACAAAAAGAAAAAGTGTTGCTCGCAAAAGAGGGAGTGCTCGAGGAATTTCCATTGAGCAACCAGTTGCTAGCCAACCACCTCCACAAGACTTTATCAGCTCTGCTAGGATAAAGGACTTTGAGAACAGGGAATGCATTGACGAAAGGCATGTTAATGTTGAAGCCTTGAAGGAACGATCTCCGCCATTTGGGACTCTGTATGACCAGACAGGTCTTGCTCCCATTTGCGATTTCCCCGAGACCACTGGGTATTGTCTTCACTCAGTGAGGATGTTCTATCAAATGCTTGCTATCTAGTTGATCAGGAGAGCGGACGTCGAGACTTTCAAACATTGGTCAAGAATGTTAAGATTAAAGTAACCCCTCAACTGATTGGAGAGGTATTAGGGATGAAGGCCCGAGCTGATGGCGCTCATTATCTGAAGAGTCAAATCTTCAACACCAACTCCTGGAGAGTGGTAGTTGATGGCATCTGTCTTCCCGATACTCTGTCAGCAGGAAACTCAGTCTTTTCAAAAGAGCTACGACCTGAGTATCGCTACTTAAACTTCATTGTTTGCTATAACGTCCTTCCAAATATGAACACGAAGGTTCTTCGGTGGGATAGGATGTTATTCCTTTATCTTCTTGGAAACCCCACAGCAGCAATGGGAGCAAACTTAAACATTCCTTACGTCATCTGGGCGAGGATGGCACGCTATGTGGAACATGCTCACCCTTCAGAGAGACTTCCCTATCCAATGATCATTATGCGCATTCTTCGAAAATTTAAAGCTGACACGAGTGCGAGTTCCTACATGCACAGTCTAGGAACGATCAATGAAACAACAATTGTAAAGTCTCTCTCGACAAAGCAAGATGAGCCCCTATTACCTCCTCACCGACAACGAGCACAACAACAACAAGCAACAACCTCTGCACCGGCAGCAACCCCTCCAGTCCAACCAGCACATGCAGCACAACGAGCACCTCCATCAACTTCTGATGATGATGCATCAGTTACCTCAATCTATAAAGAACAGTAAAGGCTCTCCAACGAGCAAGAACGTATATCAAATGAACTTATTGAGGTAAAGGAAGAAATAAAGAAGGTCAATAAGAAGCAGTCATCCATGAACAAAAGGTTAAAGAAAATCTTCCAAATACTCGGCTGCATCAGTTCAGATGAATCTGACTAATTCTTATCGATTTTTAATCTTTTCTTTGTGCAGGTTTTAAGTTTTAGTTTTTAGTTTTAGTTCTCACACTTTTGGTACTTGAACTGTTAACTATTCTCTCCATTTTGGTAATTTTTGGCTAACTTTTGTGACAAAAAGGGGGAAAGAGAAGTATAAACAATGATACAATGTTTGTGAGAAACTTGAAACTATAAAGGTAAGTATAACCTCAACTTGAAAGGTAAGTATAACTTCAACTTTTGGTTTTGTATTTGGTTTGAATGCATGCCTCGACTAACTATTCGACTAACTATTTGGGCATGTAATATAACTAACAAGTTGATGTTTACTAACAAGTTTGTGACATTTGGATCTTGATTGCATAGAAGATATGTTGGTTTTTAATTATGATCTAATTACATATCTGAATGTATAAATGTCATGATAAGTATAAATGAGTATAAACTTCATCTCTGTGTATGGTTTTTGAATGACATAAAATTCTTGAGGTATCTAACGATTTCTTTTGTCAAGAATGATTTCTTTTGCAGAGAGTACAGATGTCTAAGTCTAGAGTCTGTTTTAGGAGTTTAACTCATGTATCTATCTTTATTCGGATCTCATTGTAAATTTTTGTTGTATGGTGATAGCAACAAAAATATCTTTTTGAATTTTCTTGAGTGGATTTATGTTTTGTCACGAAACCGCCAAAGGGGGAGATTGTTACGGAATTTGAGTTGGCGTATTTCGTGAATTCGGTTAAGTCTTGAAGATTGAAGGTAAAGAAGGTTGGATCATATAACTCAATCTCAAGAAAGAAGAATTCAAAAGGATCAGGTATGTTTAACTTAATATCTTTGGTGATCCGAATACTTCTTATAGTGTAGAAACACTTGGATGAACTTGTAATTGCATAAAAATCAAAAACTGGACATGGGACATGTTCAGGATCTGGATCAGATATTCCAATCCGGATCCCGAAGGGTGTTAGTTCATACGCAACTGCAATCCGGATCGTAACCTTCCATGATCCGGATCCCGAACACTGGTTCTTACCGAATTGTATGAACGATCCGGATCTTGTTTTTCAATCCGGATCCCGAACACTGGTTTTTGGTGAAATGTATGAACGATCCGGATCAGCCACTTCGATCCGGATCCCGAACCTTCGTTTTTCTGGAAACTGTCTTTCTCGCTACTGCAATCCGGATCGCCGAACTCCGATCCGGATCGCCGTCCTGTAAAATTCCAGAAAAGGTTAGTTTTTATTCTTATCTTTTTCCAAGGGTTTCTAACCTATAAATAGACCCTATGATTCTTTTTCTAGGGCTAATCCAAAAAGCCGTCATAATCAAATATAATCCTATATACGGCCTAAGATCCACATATAGAGAAGAAAGGAAATACTAGATTTAATCTTATGTTTCTTCATCTATATTGATTGATTTGATTCTAGGTTTTCATACTCATATTCTGAGTAGAATCAAATCAATGAATACTTAGATGGTATTTCCGATCTATTTCTAATCTAAGTATTCGGCGGATCATCACCACCCAAAAAATCAACGATTTATCCCAAATCGGCGCGTGGACTCGCGTGGCCTTGTGGATTCAAGGTGCAACCGCTCTCGTGGATTCGGAGCGAGGCACGTTCGTTGATTCGAGACGTGCTACTGGGTGAAGACCGTGGATTCGGTCAGACGTCGTGGATTCGACGTTGGACGCCGTGGATTCGGCGTTGGACGCAAATCGTGGATTCGAGAAGCGTTGCGGAGCGAGCGGAGAAGATCAACTAGGAGCGTATGGAAAAGGTCGAGTCGTCTGTGAGTACGGTATATCACCTTGTACGTGTTTAATTCTAGTGGATTTCACCGTGTTATCGGTCCCGTGGTTTTTTACTCCGGTTTGGAGTTTTCCACGTAAAAATCTCTACGTGTTATTTATTTTTCCGCATTGGATTTTATATCGCAAAGATTTTTGAGTGTTTATTGTTTACACCTATTCACCCCCCTCTAGGTGTTTTTTTTCCTATTTAGATCCAATTATACATAACCCAACAATTTGATTCTAGGTTTTTCAAATCCATATCTTTTAAAGAATCAAATCGATGAATACTTAGATGGTGTTTTTTTGTCTATCTATGATGATCTAAGTATTCAAATATCATCACCACCAAAATCAACGATTTCTGAAAGGACAATCGGCGCGTGGATTCGCGTAGCCTTATGGATTCAAGGTGGTCGACTTCGTGGATTCGAAGTTAGGCGTGTTCGTGGATTCGGCATGCTTCTTTGGTGACCGTGGATTCGGTTGACGACTTCGTGGATTCGAAGTTAGGCGTGTTCGTGGATTCGACATGCTTCTTTCGTGACCGTGGATTCGATTGAAGACTTCGTGGATTTGAAGTTGGATTTCGTGGATTCGAAGTCGTGATGCCTTCGTGGATTCGAGGTGCGTTGTGGAGCGAGCGGAGAGGATATACTCGGATCGTACGGTGAAGGTTGAGTCGTGTATGTGCGTTATATCACCTTGTACCTGTTTTAATCTTAGTGGATTTTTTCGTGTGATCGGTCACGTGATTTTTTACTCCTGGATTAGAGTTTTTCACGTAAAATCTCTGCGTGCTATTTTTATTTTCCGCATTGGGTTATTTTTACGCAAAGATTTTGGTATTTTTATTGTTTACACCTATTCATCCCCCTCTATGTAGTTTTTCCCCTATTTAGTTCCTTTATCCAATAACCCACAGAGACAGGAGACCCAGATGTTCCACTTTCGCCATGGTGAGATGACCGTCACACTCCAAGATGTGGCGGTTATTTCTGGTCTCCGTGTCGACGGTCCACCAGTGACGGGAACTGCACTGCAAGACTGGAAGGCTCTACGTGAGGCATTATTGGAAGCTGTGCCCGTTGATATCAAGGGGTCGCATATACGTCTAGCGTGGCTATATGAGCAGTATGGCCATATACGTCTAGATGCCCCTGCAGGAGTAGTGGCAGCTACAACCCGTGCATATATGTTGTATCAAATCGGTTGTAGCTTGTTTCCCAACCCCACTGGGCACAGAGTTCACCTAAAGTGTCTACCACTTTTTGCTTATTCCGATATCTGCGGGGCTTATGCGTGGGGTGCAATTATCTTAGCATATCTATATCGAGCACTAGGACTTGCCTCACCGAATGGGAAGGCCGAATGTTGTTGTTTTGGGACTCTATTACAGGTATAACATCTAATATTTTGATTTCAGTATTATGTTAATATATTGGTATTTAATATTTTATTTATTATATTAAGTCGTTGGTGTTAATTTTTAGATTTGGGCTTGGGACCACATTCATATCGGCCGACCTACAGGCGTCCTAGCGCTACTCGATATAGTAGATCGACCTCTGAGTTGCCGGTAAGACATTTATTTGATATAGTAGATTTTTGTATTTCAAATTTATTGCAACTAATATATATATTTTATAATCTAGATGGGCCAATACTGGAGGACTACGCTTTGGAGCCAATGTCAGGACCACTGACATTGAGTTTTATAGAGATGAGTTGGATCAGCAGAGAGAGACGCATGTATGTAGATATTTTATTCAATATTTTAAATATATTTTTACTAAACATTTTTATATTAACTAATCATTTTGTATTATTAACAGGTTATATGAATGTCATACACAGATGAGATTTTAGCCGCATTACCAGACTTCTGTGTACAGGGGTCGCAAGTTTGGCGTTCAAAAACAACCATCATCTGCTTTCACATTGTAGAGATGCATGTACCAGACCAAGTCCTGCGGCAGTTCGGTCTTCTCCAGCATATATCTCTCAATGTGGAGTCCATCCGACGTGTGACATCACGTGGGCGTTCGAATGAGGATTGGATTGCATTTCACGCTGCACACATTGAGAGGTGGTCTGAGAGGTTAGATCACATTGTTGATCAGCTCTCGGCTGCTGGTGAGGACCCATTGCAGGCGGCATCCATATACATGCAATGGTACTGGACGATTACGAGGAGATGGATATATCGTCCAGTACAGCGTCCTCCGGTGACTTTTCATCCTCGTGGACGTATAGAGAGGACATTGGTATAATAATTTATATATATAAATTTAATATGTTTTGTATATGTAATATAAATTTAATTTGTAAATTAAAATACAGGTCGACACACTACATCAGATGGATGCTACTATATGCCAGTTAGTGCACGATCGACCATCGCCTGAGATCACGTTCGGGAACTCTGGCAGATATAAGCCAGCAGATTCATATGGTACTGCAAAATATACCAATACTACCTACTGTCAGAGATTCGGGGGGTCGTCAAGATTATGCAAACGCATCATCCTCAAGTCATCATGTACTTTCATATCAGCATAAATTTCAAAAAAAGTCTTCAAATTCAAATTAACTAACTATTTAGGTCCCATCAGGTGCCACGATCTCCATCTCCTCCCATTCAGGCCCCTACGACATTTCTCTCGACTTCAGGGTCGCTCCCGCCTTCTATATCACGGACATCTTTTGTTTCGACATATTCACGTCGTCGTCCCTCGTCATCATCGCCACAGGAGATCTAGCATATTGCTGAGCATGATGAGGGTGGTATTATTGAGGAGCTCGATCAGTTGGCAGCCGTCGAGCATCTTGATGATATACCGATTATCGAGCTTGCTGTTCCTCGTGGGCGTGGGCGTGGGCGTGGGCGAGGGCGTGGATGCGAGCGTGGCCGGGGATGTCGAGGGAGAGGACGAGCTCAAAATTAAGTTTTAGCTCAATTTTGAGTTTGAGGTTGTATTATTAAAATTTTTGTGATCTTGATTTTTAGTTGTTACTCAACTGTAATTTCTGAATGTTGTGAAACTTGTTCTACATAATTTCTGAATGTTTTAGCTCAAAATCTGAATGTTGTAAAACTTGTTGTACAAAATTTAGTTTTTTTGACTTGGGAAAAAATTGTTGGTGGTTATTGCGGCTAAAGGCGCTGAATGATTCAGCGCCTTTAGTATAATACTAAAGGCGCTGAATCGTTCAGCGCCTTTAGTATAATGCTAAATGCGCTGAACCGTTCAGCGCATTCTTCATTGTATTAAAGGTGTTGAACGATTTAGCGTCTTTAAGACAAAAACTATACAAGCCAATGTTCAAAGAAAATTGGTTAAGTCCTAGGGCGAAGACGAAATTTAGCACTGAAGGCGGCGAACCATTTACTACCTTCAGCATGTATGCTGAAGGCGGTTAATGGTTCACCGCCTTCAGTATATACATTAAAGGCAGTGAATTATTCACCGCCTTCACAGAGTTACTTCAGCAAAAACACTGAAGGTGGTGAACGATTCATCGCCTTCAGGTGGTCTACCAAGCGTGGCGCCGAGTTGGCAAATGTAGGGTTAGTTTTGCAAAAAAAAATTATAGAGGGTTATTTTGCAAATTTTAAAAATTTATAAGATTATTTTAAAAAAAAACTTTATTTATTGCACTTAAATCTCTTAGCTATTATCTTTTTAGAAATACTCGAAATTTGCTCAGAATATGTTATCCACTGATAACATATAACTATATAAAAAGTTTAGTGTGATTGTAATTTTTATTCTAAGTATTTGATGGCACTCTCATCAACCAAATACTACATGTTTCTTAATCAACGAAATACGCGGAAAAAAAAAATCATCCATTCAGACACGACCCGATATTACTAAATATGCAAAAAAAATAAATTGTACAAAATATAATACATTGGTGGTTTAGATTAGGACTTTTTTTAAAAAATAACCCTCCCAATTTTCAAAATTTGTGAAATGACCCTTTCAAAAAAAGAATTTGTAAAAATAACCCTACTTTCGCCACGCGGGCGCCACGTCGGGCGTTCACCTTAAAGGCGTCGAGCTACTCAGCGCCTTCACAAAATTTCTGTGAAGGCGCTGAGGCACTCGGCGCCTTCAGTGCGGCTGGAATTTCCTGAAAATTGGCCGAGTCCTCAGGGAACGTATGCAGTTGTAATGTTGCACTAAAGGCGCTGAGTCGCTCGGCGCCTTCAGTGTGGCTGGGGACTTCACCAAATTTCCTGAAAATTGGCCGAGTCCTCAGGGCACATATGCGCTTGAAATGTTGCACTAAAGGCGCTGAGTCGCTGCGCCTTTAGTGCTTTACACTAAAGGCGCCGAGCAACTCAACGCCTTTTGTGTAAAACATTAAAGGCGCTGAGCGACTCAGCGCCTTTAGTGTTTTAGACTAAAGGCGCCGAGTGACTCAGCGCTTTTAGTGTAGAACATTAAAGGCGCTGACTCGCTCAGCGTCTTTAGCTGGAACATCATCCGACGTTTTACCTGACTTTAAAAAAAAATCCAAATTTGTACAACAAGTTGCAAACAATGAGAATCGACATTCAGACTTCTGAAGCAACATTCACAAACACCAAATTTCACAACATTTATGACATTCAAAAATCACAGTTGAGTAACAACCAAAAATGAACATTACAAAAATGTCAATAATACAACCTCGACCTCAAAAGCTCAATTTTGAGTACGTCCTCGACCTCAACGTCCTCGGCCACGCCCGCGTCCACGCCCTCGCCCACGGGGAACAGCAAGCTCCATAATAGGTATATCATCGAGATGCTCGACTGCTGCCAACTGATCGAGCTCCTCGATGATACCACCCTCATCCTGCTCAGCAATATGCTGGATCTCCTGTGGCGATGATGACGAGGGACGACGGCGTGAATATGTAGAAGTATATGAAGTCCGTGATACTGGTGGCGGGAGCGACGCTGACGTAGAAGGAAATGTCATCGGGGCCTGAATGGTAGGAGATGGAGATCGTGGCACCTGAAAGAGTGTAAATAGTTTGTTAATTTGAATTTGAAAACTTAATTTGAATTCTATGCTAAATGGTACCTAATGACTCGAGGACGCTCCCTCATATGAAGGTCCGCCTGAAACTCTGGCCGTAGGTACAGATGGTACATACTGTAGTACCATCTAAATATTCTCGTTCATTTCTATTAGAGTCCCAAATGTGAACTCAGGCGGCGGTCGGTCATGCAATAACTGGCCGACAATAGTATGAACCTGTCGTAGTGTGTCGGCCTGCATTTTAATTTAGAAATTAAATTTATATTAAATAAGTTGAACATGTTAAATTTATATATATATATATATATATATATATATATATATATATATATATATATATATATATATATATATATATATATATATATATATATATATATATATATATATATATATATATATTATTATTATTATTATTATTATTATTATTATTATATCAGTCTCCTCTCGACATGCCCACGGGGATGAAAAGTCAGTGGAGGACGCTGTACTGGATGAGATATCCATCTTCTCGTAATCGTCCAGTACCACTACATATATACGGATGCCGCCTGCAGTGGGTCCTCACCAGTAGCCGGGAGCTGATCAAAAATCTGTTCTAGCCTCCCGGACCACCTCTCAATGTCGATAGCATGAAATGTGATCCAATCCTCATCCGGACGCCCACGTGATGTGATGCGTCGGAAGGACTCCACATTGCGAGATATATGCTGGAGAAGACCGAACTGCCGCAGGACTCGGTCCGGCACGTGCATCTCGACAATGTGAAAGCAAATAACGACTGTTCTTGCACGCCAGACTGCTGAGCCCTGCACACAGAAATCTGGTAATGTAGCTATAATCTCATCTGTGTACGGCATCCATATAACCTGTTAATGGACAAAATGATCAGTTAATATAAAAGTGATGAAGAAAAATATACTTAAAGTATTCAATAAAACATCTACATACCTGCGCCTCTCGCTGCTGATCTAGCTCGTCTCTATAAAACTCAACGTCACTCGTCCTGATATTGGTTCCAAAACATAGTCCTCCAGCGTTGCCCCATCTAGATTATAAAAAACATATATTAGTTGCAATTACATTTGAAATACAAAAATCTACTATATCAAATAAATATCTTACCGGCAACCCAGAGGTCGATCGACTATATCGGGCAGCGCTATGACGCCTGTAGGTCGGCCGATATGAATATGGTTCCAAGCCCAGATCTAAAAATTAATGCCAACGGGTTAATATAATAAATAAAATATACAATACCAATATATAAAGATAATACTGAAATCAAAAAATTAGATTTTATACCTGCAAAAGGGTCCTAAAACAGCAACATTCGGCCTTCCCGTTCAGCGCGGCATCTCCTAGCGCTCGATAAAGATAGGCCAGCGTCGCAGCACCCCACGCATACGCGCCGCAGATATCAAAGTCAGCTAAAAGTGGTAGCCACTTTAGATGAACTCTATATCCGCTAGGGTTTGGAAACAAGCTACCCCGGATCTGATATAGCATGTATGCACGGGCCGTAGCTGCGACTGCTCCGGCAGGGGCATCTAGAGGTAAATGATGAAAATGCTGATATAACCAATCTAGAGATACCTGTGACCCCTGAATGTCACTAGGTACCACCCCCAATAAATCTGCGCAGAGAGCTGGCCAACCATGAAGAGTAGATCTCGACACCGGCGCACCATGGACACGGAGACCCGAAATAACCGCCATATCCTGTATTGTGACGGTCATCTCACCGTGGCGAAAGTGGAAGGTCTGGGTCTCCGGTCTCCACCTCTCAGCAATAGCGCCCAGTAGAGCCTGATCCAGCACTAATCGTCTGAGTCGTGATATCCCGTAAAATCCAGACTGACGAAATAGATCTATTACAACTGGATGGTGAAGCTCCCACTGGTTGATCTTGCGCCCATGCTCTGCGAACAAGACAACACGATACCCCTGTGATGCAAAAAAAATATAGTTAGCTCTTACATCAATTCAACTTATTTATATTATGGAAAAAATAAAATAAAATTTTGTAGCTCTTACCTCAGTCCTGATAAATGCGGACCTATGGCGATGCTGCTCTGCTAGGACAGACGGATCAACTAGCCCCGCATCCTCGTGATCTGCCATCTGCAATAAGTAATCTACATATTAGTAACATGATAGCTAAAAATAAATAAATATTAATACAAGATAAATAAAATTGTGAAAGTCATACGTCGGCGTCCTTGTTGCACTCTTTCTACATTTTGTGGACAAGTTCTCCTATAATGGCCTGCCTGTTTACAAATGGAGCATTTTCCTCGTCGGCCACCCCCCTCGTCCATTATATTACGAATACGTGTAGATCGCGGACGACCTTTCTTCCTTCGTATAGGAGGCGGTACAATCGGTGGACCTTGGGGTACTAAACGATACATTCTCGTCTCGAAACTAGTATATGTAGAATCAGAATGTATCGCGATTAACTTTTTTCGACCGCCGATGTAGTGGTCCAGGATCCCATGCAACTTTTCCGGTGAATCCACTATGTAGAACACCTAGTGTTGGTGTGTCTGGCCCATAGTTCATCAAAGGGATGCCACAGATGGACCCTGTGAGGTATCTTTAGCTAGTTTAGCCTTCGGCTGAATTTGCCGAATTTTAGAAAAGGTTTTGGGCCAAACAGAGGTTGGATTTGGATTCAGCGCGGAAAAACGCTTAAAAACGGCTATTTGCTTGTTAAATTCTAAGTCCGGATGACCAAAAACGGGCTTCCGGAAGTTTTCGGAGAATTATGGTGCATGGGGGAGACCGTGGACCGGCCTGGAGCCACGTGGCGGCCTGTCATTGGCCGGCTCACGCAGCTCGGTCCACGGGGAGGCACGGTGGGTGCATGGACCGCCGTGCGGGACACGTGGCGTGCCCGGAATGGCTGGCGCACGCGGCGCGGACCAGGGAATCCGCGCGGTTACCGTGGGCCGGGTGCAGGGACACGTGGCGGCCTGGCGTTGGCTGGCTCACGTAGGCACGGTCCACGGGAGCACGGAGGAGAGCCTCGGGGCGCGTGCACGCACAGTGGTCAGGCGGCGCGGTCGGGCGCACGTGGCCCGCACTCGAGTGTGCGCCACGTGTCGCCCCGCCACTGGCGGCCCCCACCTACCCGGGTTGACCGGGTGAGGACGCGTGGCGCGTGGCGGAGCCCGTTGCACCGCTGTCCCATGTTCCGGGGACACGTGGTGCCATCAGGGGGTTTCGGGCGCTCCCTGATGGTCGTCTGATTGCGGATTCGGGCGCCCGGATTACCCGCCAGCGCCCGAATCCGGGGACACAATGGGAATTCTTTGATTTGTTTTGTGTGGCCTATTTAAAGGCTCGAGCCACCTTCTTCTTGCTCTTTTCCGTGTTTCCGAGCCTCCTCTCACCTCAGACCCTTCAGAAAAGTTGTTCCTTGCTCTGTGCTGCATCCACCTGAGTTTTTCTGGGATTTTACGTGGTGCGTTTTTCGAGGTTTCCTTTTCTTTGGTGCGTCGCGACGTTCCTTCGCCGGTGTTTCCTCCCGTCGCGTTTCGGTGTGCGAGCTCCCCTGGCCTACTCCGACCACCATTTTGGGCGATTCTTGCGCCGTTGGATCCGCGACAGGTAGGGCTACGATCTTGGTATTTTTAGCTTCCCCTTGTTTCGGGTTTTTCTTGGAGTTTATCCGAGCTTACTGGGACCCCATTTTCTGTGAGGAATTCTGGGACAGCGCAGGTTGCTTCGTAGATATCTTCGCGCTCGAGCATCGGATTGAGGAGTTCCTGTACTCTTTTTGCATCTACACGTCGCAAGGATCATCGCCGTATTTTTCTGGGATTTTTCTGAGGCTTTCCCGAAGGTATATGTTTTCCCCCTTATCTGTGCATGGTATTACAGTTGTTATTTTGTGGGGTTTCGCGCTCACCGTGTTGTGGAATTTGTAACTCGGCCTACGGGGCTCGGATTGGGACGTACAGATACTCGTTTCAAAGGGCTCGATGCGAGGATCGCAGCAGTATTTTTGTTGAATTTTTCAGAGTCCTTTCTGCAGGTGAAAATATCACATTTTTGGGACTGTTACCGCAGATAGTATGTACTTGGATATTTTTGGAATAAAGTGTAACTGTGGACCTTTTGTTGTACCCAGGAGAGTTTGCGGGTATTCCTGAACCCGTTGGAACTGGAGGAAATTAGAGATATTTGTTCCAGGGTATTTTCAGCTGTTGGACTTGGGACAGTTTAGCACATCATGTGGGTTGCCTCGTCTTCAAGATCTATGGACCGCACACTAATTCTATTGACGTAGGATCATGCATAGCTGTGAATGTACTATGTAGCATGCTAGAATGTGAGAGTTGATATTCCTAGTGTTATTTGATGATCATGTGATTCTTCTGCTTCCTACAATCTGTTAAATTATTGTTATCTTGGAACTTGACCTAGCACCCCCGTCATATGTTACATGTGTAACCAGACTAGTAGAAAACTCTCACTTGGGCTAGGTTTATTTATGTTTTAGACATCCACACATTATACTCTATTCCTGAACATAGTGTCATCCTCACCCGGGTAGTGGGCCGAGTGGTCGAGATTCTTCTTAGTGTGGGATGCATGTTACACTCGTGCTTGGGAGCAGAGTGGAGTCTGGTAGTTGTAGCTAGTCTTTTATCTGTGGCGGGAGCCGTTTGGGTGAACGGTAATCCCGGGATGTCTTGTTCTTTATTTCTTTTGTCGCCACTGTGTTAGTGGCAGCAGTATACCAGTGATAGCAGGACCTTGAACCCAGAACCTTTTTGGACACACACATGATTTTTAGTCAACCAATATTTTCTTCCAAGCATCGTAGGGTCGCCTGAGTCTGTTCTTGTTTGATTGGACGAAGGCATTAGCTCTTCGAGGTTTGGATATAAAACTTGTTTTCAAACTGTTTTCTTAAAAAGAACTAAAAATCATTAAACATGGATTTCTCTCAAATCAAGATGGCTTTCAAAAAGGAAACTATTTTAGTCCTCACCCCGCGTGGGTTTGAGTGAAAAATGGCCTTCAGTAATAAATGTCACCTTTTTCCTATAAACTTACCCACTCGAGATGATTCGAGTGGTCTGGGTTCTAAGGGCTGCCTTTTCTCTGGGTCGAGAACAACGAGGGGCTATGCCTAGAGCCTGTTCTTGTTTGATTTGGGTTGTAGGTTCTAGTCTTTCGGGGTTCTCGGACCCTTCATTGTTGCCGGTTGTGGAGTATACCCGACTAGTGAGTTGCATGTCGAGATGTTATTCTTTCTAAGGGCCTTTTCTGTTTCTGTTTCGGGATGAAAGCTACGGGGACCGTGCCTGGAACCTGTTCTTGTTTGATAGGGTTGTAGGTGTTGGTCCTTTGGAACTTTCGGGCCCTGGTTGGTGTCTTCCGCATGTCATACTGAGGTTGTCATGTTCCCGAACTGTAAGTGGGTCGGAAACTTCGATAGGCGGAGCCTGGAGTCTGTTCTTGTTTGATTAGGGTTCTAGGCACCGACCTATCGGGGTTTTCGAACCCTTATGGTGTTGGTCTGTGTTGTGTCGTTATCGATTGGTGTTCTGTTTTGGGGAGCCGTTGGGTTGACGGCAGTCCTAGCTGTTGGATATTTCCAGCTAGTGAGTTAGAGATGTGATGTTGGTTTTTGTCGATCTTGTTGATCGTGGATTTGGACTATAGCCTGCATGAGCCACATTGAGCTCGACAGAGATGCGCTGATACTTTCCTCGGTGGGGTCGCGCCCCTCGAGTGCCACTCCGGAGTTAGGCTTGTTACTTTGCTATCGCG
This sequence comes from Tillandsia leiboldiana, assembly GCA_029204045.2. NCBI lineage: Eukaryota > Viridiplantae > Streptophyta > Magnoliopsida > Poales > Bromeliaceae > Tillandsia > Tillandsia leiboldiana. The sequence goes on along the minus strand of CM055077.1, from coordinate 8,735,550 downwards.
ACTTGTCTACGCAGTCCCTCTGGCTGGGCCAGTTTTGGCAGTCACGGACGCCCTACGGTAGACCCGTCCTCTTGTGGATGTGCGGCAGTAGGTGGGCGCAGGTTTGACTGGACCCCATGGGGCAGTCAGTGTAGATTGGGTGATTATATTTGAGAGTTAGTAGATGCATCATGTTTCTATCTGTTCCACTTCTTGAGCATTTAGATTGAGGCATAGTAGCTGTAGAGTTATTTTTCCAGCCCTTCTCCTTTCAGTATTGCTTTTGTTACTTTATGCCTCTAGTAGACTTAGTGGGCGGACCGTCGGGCTTATAAGCGGTACCCACTGAGAACTACTGTGGGATGTAGTTCTCACACCCGCCGTGGTGTATTTTTCCCCAGGGACCTCTACTCCGGTTCCTGCTGCTCCAGTTGCTGATCCTGCTAATCGAGGTAAGGGAGTCGCGAGATAGATCCCTACCAGTCGTCTTCCTGAGAGAGTAGATGTACCCCCTTTTTATTTTTGAGAGTTTTATTTTGAGAGACCTTTGTAGTGAGGTTCAGACTTGTGCTTTTTCTTTTTCAGTTGAGAGACTTTTGTATTTGTGAGGACTTGGGTTGTACATCTGTGGAGTTGTATTTATTTTATTTATAGCAGTTTACTTTTCAGCTCTGATATCTGTATAGTGTAGTATCTTTCTTTTGCAGGTTAGTCGCTTCGTCTATACGGGGCTTCCCGTATGGGCGGCGGATCTGTTGGCGAGCCCGGGTCGCAGTTTCGACGCCGGGGCGTGACAGCCGATATATTTTGGAAAATTCTCATCAATAACTAACTGTCCATCCCAATGAACACTTAGGGACATGCGACGATTAGCCATTTCAACTACAAAACAAAATTAACCACTTCAAAATACTAATTTTTAACTTCACAGTCGGAGACCGACAGTGAAACCTCTCACTGTGAAATCTCGCGCGGACAGTCTAAAGGCGACAGTGAAACCTCACTGTGAGATCTATCTCACAGTGAGAGAGTGAGGGATCTCTCACAGTAGCTCTCACTATGAGAGACTCACAGTCCTCACTGTGAGAGACTCATAGTAAGGCCCTCACTGTGAGAGTGAGGCCCTCACTGTGAGAGAACTCTCACTGTGAGAGAACTCTCACTGTGAGAGAACCACAGTGAGAGTTCTCTCACAGTGAGAGGGAGAGAGAGCGAGCGTGAGAGGGAGAGAGGGAGAGAACTCTCACAGTGAGACTCACTGTGAGAGCTCCGCCTCACAGTGAGAGAGAGAGAGGGAGAGAGAAAGGGAGGGAAGGAGGGAGAGGGAGGAGGGAGAGGCTCACAGTGAGATCTAGAGAGCGAGAGAGACGGCGACGGCAACGGCGACGGCGACGGCAACCGCGGGCTTCGGCGACGGCGATAGTGGCTTCGTCGACAACGACGGCGACAATGGGCGACGCCGACGGCGACAATGGGCTTCGGCGACAGCGACAGCGACAATGGGCGACGGCGACGGCGACAATGGGCTTCGGCGACGGCGACAATGTGCTTTGGCACTGTGCTGCGGGAGAGGGAGAGAGGTGGAGAGGGGGAGTCGGATTTGAAGCGACAATGTGAGGGGAAAGTGAGGGCACTGTAGTCCGTGCGGGGGTTGTAGTCAAGACAAAGGCGCTGAGCGAATCAGCGCCTTTAGTGTTTTACACAAAAGGCGCTGAGTTGCTCGGCGCCTTTAGTGTAGAGCACTAAAGACGCTGAGTCGCTCGGTGCCTTTAGTGTTTTTACACTAAAGGCACCGAGCGACTCAACGCCTTTAGTGCAACATTACAACCGCATACGTGCCCTGAGGACTCGGCCAATTTTCAAAAAATTTAGTCAAGTCCCCAACCGCCCTAAAGGAGCCGAGCGACTCAGCGCCTTCACAAAAATTTTGGAGCGACTCAGCGCCTTCACAAAAATTTTGTGAAGACGCTGAGTCGCTCGGCGCCTTCAGGGTGTGCACCCGACGTGGGGCCCGCAAGGCGAAAGCAGAGTTATTTTTACAAAAAAAAAAAATTTGAAAGAATCATTTTGCAAATTTTGAAAATTGGGAGGGTTATTTCAAAAAAAAGTCCTATAGATTATTCATACGACATGTAAATAGTAAATGCAAACTGCTCACTGACACTGAACAATTGGAGTTGTCAAATTGCCGTAAACCAATGTCTGAACCAAAACCAAACAGAACCACTGACACTTCTTATAAACAAAAAAGCCAAACAATTGGGCGTGAAATGGCACGGCGGTTATTAAGATTTGGAACACATACAAAACACAAAACAGAACAAAACAAAAAAGACAAAAATGAGAGAGAGAGAGAGAGAGAGAGAGAGAGAGAGAGAGAGAGAGAGAGAGAGAGAGAGAAAAGAGAGATTCAGATTACAATAGTTCCCTAAGAAAAATTTAATATAGGATTTAATGTATAGACAATTCACTACCTTTTTTATCAGTAAAGCTCGAAAAAAAAAACTATATAACATTAACTCTTGAAGGCACAAATCATCTCATGTTCTTACTACAATGAATTTCCAGGCACTCCGCGCCAGTTGCCCTTTCAGAAATCAAAAAAAAAAGAAGGGAAAAAGAAAACAAAATAAAGGAATAAAGAATCTCGTGAAGGCGCCGAGGGACCATTAATGAATGAACATAAAAACAGAAAAGGGAAAACCTCCTATATATTCTCAAGGGTAGAAGCACAAAGGTGGAGGGAGAAATAAGCATTATTCCCAGGTTGCCGCTTACTTGGCCCATGCAACTGCATCGATTTCAGCTTGAGCATTTCTATACAGCTCCAACCTCTTGGCAAGTGAGGCTCTGCGCTCCATAACTGCCGGGTCTTCATCTAGCATTGAAGAAAGCTGCTTAGTCTGCACATAGAAATCAAACGGTAAGAATACTCGGATATATTTGCATAGAGAGATACCAGCGGAAAGCACAAAGATAACATAGTTGAACACCATAATCATAATTTATTGAAATCTTTCTGCACATTTTACTCGGTACCCAAATCTACACTAGATGGGAATGCAGTCTATGCAGCGCTTGTAGAATGCTCTCTAGGTTACTTACCAGAGGTCTACGGTCAACCACAATTAAAGTATAATAATCATCAATTAGAAACTAACTAAAACCTAAATTTACAAATGGAAGACTGTATAGTTTGTCATTTATTTCTTGGCCAAGTTGCAGCTCGTTTGCTAAAAATCATGTTGTCTTCTTCGATAACCTGAAACTTTTGAAGTGCTGCAATCAGGTTCTACCATTGATGTCCTGCCTTCGAAATTGCAGGAAGCATGGCATGTGATTTTAGATACAATTCATTTAGTGGAAAATGACTACGGAACGGCTCTCTCAGCTGGATATAGCTATAAAATGTTTGGCCTGATTGCAATACATGCAGAATGAAGTTTAACCTATTTTTGAATGGACATGCCGAACCAGTGGGAGATTAGTTGACAAGTCAACTAGTTTAACGAGGCATTCTAATCATATATTTGAAAGACAGCAAAAGAGTGGAATTTTTTTTATCAATAATCCTATTTAATTTTATAATTTTAAAAATAGTCCTCTATAAAAAAAAATTATAAAAATAACCATAAGCGGTAAATGATTCATCGCATTCATATATGCGGTGAATCATTCACCGCTTTTAAAATATTTTCAAAAAATCATTGTAAAAATCATAAAAGTGGTAAATGGTATACCATCTTTAGAAGTAGTAAATCATTCACCGTTATTAAAGGTTTGGTATTGAGCTCCATCCATCTAACGCTATTGGATAAAATGTAGTTCAGGCAAAAGCATATGAGGATATGCTTCTGCGTTTTCCGGTGTAACCGTAGAAAATATGTCATAACTGACTAATCACAATATACGAAACGCAATATTACATAGCGATATTACGTAACAAACAATGTATTTTTCCATCGTCCAACACAATCTCCCCGCAATCCCAAATGGAACTGCAGAAAATATATCATAACGGACTCATTGCACGGAATACGATATTACGTAGAAATATTACGTATGGAAACAAACAAGATATTTTCTCATCGTAATGCAATCTCACCGCAATCCAAACGAAGCCTAAAAACACGTAGCAATATTACGTACGAAAACAAACAAGATATTTTCCCATCGTACTGGCCGTATATAAATACATAAAAGATGGTGAACCTTTATGGTATTATCAAAATTTTATAAAGACAGTGAACCATTCACCGCTTTTTGAAATGCGGTGAAAGGTTCACCGCCTTTAAGCCATCCATTCATTCCAGATCTATTTTCACAAATAAAATTGAGAGGTCTAATTTTAGAAAATAGTTTTTTATCAGGATTAGTATGCTAAAATCTCCAAAAGAGTGTCTTCGACCAAAGAAAACCAACCTAGACATCAAAGCAATAATGACAATTGGGTTCTAAAGAAAATGTCACCTGAAATATAGATAAACCACATTACATGCTGATTATTTTTGAAATAATCAAATATAAGCACAAACAGAAAAACTCGTTGGTGTAAACAATTTAATATATAGTAAACTTGCTTTAGTTTACTGCAAGCAATCTCACCTCTTTTGCACCCAATTCAGTAAAGAAGTGATCGAGCAACGAGCGCTTGGCCTCCCGTACTTGACAATATACAATAGACTTTGGGATGGAATTCCTTAAGCTGGCACATACCATATTTACATATGCCAGCACAGTAGAACCTGCTCATTTACAAGAACAATATGAGAACTGAATTACATTATTAAAGAACAACAGAAATGAATCATGTCGACAATATAAGAATATCTTGCCAAAGTCTTCGACAGTTTAGCAACCAAAGTTTTTAACGACATTCCATGTCGTAGAGAGCAAAAAGGTAAAAAATAGTAAATCCAACTGTCAAATAGCATATTACCGATTCGCCTGAGGTATGAGTCGTTATATCTATCAAAAATAGAATGTGTGGGATTTCCTCCTTTCTCAATGTCCTGAGGAAGCTTCCGGAAGAAATCTACAGTGAGATAACTACACTCCATATCGACAAGCTTAAGAGTTGCCTTTTTGCTTTCATCCCTCATTCTGTCCAATGACTCAAAAGCTGCATTGCCAACCTCCACACGAAGTGTAGGGTATTGCTTTAGCTCCTGCATGAAACAAACACCGAATGAGCCTTGCTGCCTACCAATTTAAAATTTAAAATACTTCAAGATGTGCAAGGAATATGAGGGATGTGCTATTGAATGTAAAATAATCACTTAAAACCAGATGCTATGGAGTGACAATACTTCATAAATTTCAAAAACATGAGCCATTCTATACAGCTATGTTTTACAATGCTAATGCAAATAATGTCTCGCAGCTAATGCATAGCACCAACCTTATGATATTAAGCATGTCATATAAACAGAGTGGTGGTAAATTCTATATAACCATATTACAACTACATAGAATCGAAATTCAGGATGATTCCAAGAGGTTGGGATGATTCCAAGAGGTCAATGGCATTTACGTAGAATATCATAGCAAGGACAAAATATGTCAGAGTTTTCTTACAAACTTGAAAAAATAACATAAGAGATATCCTCTTAGTTTTTACCAACGATTTAAAAACTGAGTCGAGCCGACTGGTACGACCAATCCGATCGTGACCCAGTCTATATAAAGCGGTTCAATTCAACACTTTGAGCTGGTTAAGTCAAAAAACCGCTTTGAACCGTTAGAACCAGTGGCTCAACCATGGAACCGGTGAACCAATCCGGTTTTAATAAAACCAGCAAATTTTGTTATCGAAGTCATATTAAAATCTAACAGCTTAAAATCAACTTAGCCGATTTTAATTTCTATTTGCACAGTTTAGTCTGATAAAAAGTGAAACTTGAAAATTTATATCTACTTAATTTGATCTAGAAATCAGTATTTAATAATTAAATATGATACTAGAATAATAATTTATGGAGTTGAGTTGGAATACTATCAGTAGCAAACAGTTCTTTATCTCGATTACAAGAATCCTTTCATAATTTTTTGAAGGATATTTATTTTTAGACATTTATTTTTGTGTCCACTTGATGCACAAGAGAACAATATCGGAAAAACATGAAATTTGATTTCTAGATACTTCCAATAGTCTAAAAATTTTATTCAACGATGCCGATCATCAATTTGGATGCTCCATCATCGAAAATCAATGATTAAAGTGACGTGGCACGGGGGCATGCCGTTGTCCGCCAGCACGGTACGGCACACGTACGCTTCCGTACCGACACATGGCATGTTTTCGTGCCGATGGATGCGCATGACCTCCCAGTGGCACGCTCTGGCACAGTTTTTTTTAAAAAAAAATTATTCCCAATAAGCTCTTATAATATTGTTTTGAAAGTATTAGTAAAATAATTATGAATATTGGCTATATATAGCTTACTATAATCACCAATTAGCATACCGGTAACTTTTTTTATATATAAGTACAACTATACCTCAGAGAATAAAAATAATAATATAAAAATAAAATTCACAATTACAATAATTATTTAAATTTACATACATACAGAGAGATGACTGATGAATTCTACATAGATCGCCGCGATGGATCATATGGCATATTGTGATCTCAGATACAAGATTTATTTGACAATGTTGGTATAGATATTGCTGGTATTGTGGAAAAGTCATATATTGCTGATATATTTATTCAAAATTTGAAGAATTTTTTTTTTCAAAATTTTTAGAAAGCTTGTGAGAATTGATTAATTTTTAAAATTCTCTTGATTTTATTCTTATTTTCTTCGAATTTTTAAAAAAAGCATAAAATACAAAATTAGAGGAACAATTTTTCTCAAATAGTTAATGAACATTTGCAAGATTAATCTATATTGTTTTGACGAGGGATCATATGATAATTAGATTAACTATAATAGGACCGTATGATAATTAAATTAAGTAGGTCTATTTTCAACTTTTTATAAACTATAAATAAAAAACTGGCTAATTTTTTATTTCTTTAAAAAAGGAACTTTATAATTATGAAATATTCAAAAACTATAAATAAAAATTTAAATTATAACATTTTTTACTTACCTAATAAGTAGATATTCGATTTGCAATTTTTTTGCCTCCTTAAGCGATGAAAGAAGGAAAAAAAATTTAAAAAATATGTAAGAACTAAGAAAGGAAAAGAGAGAAAGAAAGAGAAAGTGAGTAGAGAAAAAGATTTGTTGCGGGAGGGGGAGGGAGGAGAGGGAAGAAAGAAAAAGGAAGAAAAAAAAAAGAAAAAAAAAGATTCCATTCACATGTGGAAAGAGAAAAAAAGGAAAAAAACAAAAACCAAGGTGAAAAGAGGAAAAAAAACAAAAAAACAAAAACTAAGGTGGAAAATGGAAAAAAACAAAAAAAAAGAAGGTCCAGTCCAACAAAAAAATAAAAAAATTAATAAGTGTGTTCTGAAAAGAAAAAAAAAAAAAAAAAAAAGGGAAAGAGATGGCAAGGCACGTGCCGGCGATACGCGATACCCACAGGATATCGCCGGTACGGGGGGTCCTAAGAGACCCCCCCGTGCCAGGGCCCTATTTTAGGGGCACGGTACGTGTTGCCCCGTGCCGAGCGGCACGGGCCGGCATTTTAAATCTAGTCGAAAACAAATCGGTAGCAACGGGACCGTTTGCTACCGATAGTATTCCAGCCTAACTCATAATATATGTATATTTTTCTATGTATATTTTTCTATATAATAAATTAAAAATAATAATTAAATATTTATGACTCTATGCTGACGTCACAGGTTCAATCAGTGGTTGCCCCACTGGATGGAATGGTGACCCTTTACCAAGTAAAATTTTCAGTCGCTATTTGACCCGGTTTCTCAAACATTAGTTTTTACGCAATCTTAGTTATAATCATTAATTTCCTCCCCTACAAGTCTCTTACAACAAGACATTCATTATCTTATTTCTGATTAAATAAAAAGAGTATGAAAATAATATGTTGAGGTAATATATATATATATATATATATATATATATATATATATATATATATATATATATAGAGAGAGAGAGAGAGAGAGAGAGAGAGAGAGAGAGAGAGAGTCCGGCTGGAATACTATGGATAGCACCAAGCAATTGGTGCTACCAAGTTTCTAGCCCTTGGATGAAAGGATGTGCAGTTGGGATTATAGTGGTCCTCTAGAATTTTTACTATTCAACCAACCACCCACTAATCCCTAAGGGACCACTATCATCCTAACCGGACATTCCTTAATCCAAGGGCTATAAAATTGATAGCACCAATGACTCTGTGCTATCGATAATATTCCAGCCTAGTTCTATATATATATATATATATATATATATATATATATATATATATATATATATATATATATATATATATAGTCAAAACAGAGAAAGTATCACCGGAAAAAGAGTATAATGGCTGAGAACAATGAAAAACCTACAGCAGTCTCATTGATAGCCTTTTGGACTAGCTCCTTCAGAATAGCATGAACCTGCAGATATTTGGAAAAGTACATAATAAGACATCTTAGAATGGAGGTAGTAAACTGATTAAATAATTAGACTAGTATAAAGATAATTAGAAAGACATAACAGAAACATCTTCACTCTGACAATAAAAAACAGAAGATAAAAACACATGAAGAGTTCTCGATTAGAAAGAATGAAAATTTCATGTGGGTTTGAAGCATGATGTAATTTCCCTCCAGGACAGGGAACCTATGCAATTTCTGGCAGCAATGATCTTATCTCATTCATGTCCTTGAATAGCGTCTTGGGAGGTCAAAAAACAAAATTTGCCCAGAAAACTCCGCATTTTAGAATATCAGAAATAAAATATTGGATTCAATCCTAAATAGAAGGCCACAGAAAGCCACAATTTAGAATGTTTTAATATCATCTAATGAGATCATAACCTAAGTTGTCCTGTTCAATGGCGCACTAGAAAACTGACGCAAGCCTAAATTGATAGGATGTTACTTTTCGCAACTCTGGTGTCAAATATGCAAGTCTAGATGTTGGGATACAGGATAACCCAATTTGATTAGTGAAGAATTGTTCTATAAGGGAAGAAGCTAAATTGGAGAAAATATAGTGGGAAAATTATCTAACTTTGCAGAAATCACACTATTGAAAGATTTCTTAGCAAGTAGTTAAAGATGCCAATACTAAGTCATGGCAGGACGTTTGGCACAAACTGGAGAAGAATTAACAGAGCCCACTAACTGTTGTGCATTGCAAAAACGGCTCAAAATAAGGAGAAAAGCAGACACGAAGAATTGTGTTAAAACCAAAGATTTCATGGAAGTACTAAAACGACTGTCAGATAAATAAATGTAAAATTTGCATACCGCATCAACAGCTGCCTCAGTAGGACCTTTGATACTAACTAGTGAAGATTCTATAAGGCGGCGGTATCCTTGCTCAGGAGCAATCAAGTGAGGTTGGTAGCCATCGGCTTCGGTGATAAGCTTTCTGACATTCTCCATGGAGAGATTTTTGTCAAATTGCAACCTTTTTAGAGCTGCAGGGAGTTGATTATCAAAGATATTATAGATCTTCTCACCACCTGGGCGCCTGGAGAATATGAGATAAGTATCATGTGTTAACTTAACCAGATTGAGAAATATTGTTCATGGCAGAATCAAAGAGAGAGAACAGCTGAGAACTTCATAATGCAGACAGAATTATTGTCTAAGCATTTGGAGTTTCACAGTGTACAAAATTTACATAGCTTGCTATCCAAACAAAATTTTAAAACTATACTAACTAATATAGAGCATCCTTCAGATTACCTCAATCCTTAGAAAAGAAAAAGTTGTTAGTTTTATTGGAATTAAAATTTTGCAATCATGTAGAATACATTTCATTGATGTGCTTACTTTCTGGACAATATTTCATCTTTCCATCTGAAAAATTTATAACCTTAACAGGCACATAGTATCAGTTCTTTTCTCTCATTAAAACATGGTATTTGTTGCTGCTGATTCAGCTGGCATTAAAGTCATTTTGAATAATTTAGAAGTCGAAAAAGTGTGAGCGAGGGGGGAGATGAGAGTGTCTGATCGATTGAACTATTGGATCTATCAAGGTTAAGGGACTAATGTTCCTAAAGATGAAACAAGTCCTTCGCCCTAGAGTGAATTAGTAAGAAATTGCTCTCCAGAAGAGTCAGGAGTTGCATGAACCCTATTGTAGAACCCTTAAACAGTCAAATTAAGAATGTTATACCTAACCTGGTTTGTTTTCCATTTCAATGACTATAGATAAGTATGAAGCATGGAACCGAGCACTGCTGGATAGGGGTGCAAACGAGCCGAACACAAGTGAGCTGGACCTTGATCGAATTAATTTCGAGTCAGAATAAGGCATGTTTGAGTTCGGCTCGAAATCTAATTTGAGTCAAATTCGAGCTGCTCAAAATAGGTTTTTTTATTATTTTCTGTATTTCAAGCTAATTTCAAGCCATGTTTGAATTTGGCTCAGAATTGTTCAATTCTGAGACGGCTCGTTTATTGCTCGAAATTCTTTTTTTTTCTTCTTTCTGCTTTTTTTTTTCAATTTTAAAATCTCTATGAATATTTGCTCATGTAGAGAATGCATAAGCATAAGGAGTATTTGAATTAAAATATTTGATAAAACATATTTATAATTATATATTATTAATAATATTTATATTTTATATTATATTATATTATATTATATATATATATATATATATATATATATATATATATATATATATATATATATATATATATATATATATATATATTGTTGAGCTGGAATGCCGGCTCGGTTGCCGCCCATTTGTTTTCGATGATGGAGCTTCCAAATCGACAATTGGCACCATTGAGCATGATCTAGACCACTGGAAGTATTTAGAAATTAAATTTTAAATCTTTTCGACATCATTGACCTAATGATCAAAAGGTTGCAAAATTTATAATTTTAATAGTAGATATGAGCCTTTTGCTCGTTTAACGGTGTAAAGAGATCCAAATTGATTAAATTTTTGTTAGAATTTTTTTAAAACTATTTAAAATAAGATCTATACTCTTCATCTTAATTACAAGACTCCTATCATCACTTTTTGAAGGATATTTATTTTCGGCCATTCATTTTTATGTCCACTTGATGGATAAAAAAAGAATATTGAAAAGATTTAAAAATTAATTTCTAAATACTTCCAGTGGTCTAGATCATGTTCAACTATACAGATCGTCGATTTGGAAGCTCCATATCGAAAACAAATGGGTGGCAACGAAGCGCGTTTGCTACTGATAGTATTCCAGCCAAGCTCTATATATAAATATATATATTCGAACTATTTCGAGCCAAACACAAACGAGCAAAGGCCCGCTCGTGCTCGGTTTGAAATTATTTTCGAACAAAAAAATTTAGCTCGTTTTATATTTGAAATTAATTTCGAGCGAGCCATTTTTTAGCCTATTTCAAATTGACCATGAGCTGACTCGCGAGCGGCGAGCTAGACTTGCAGCCCTACTGCTGAATTGAATTATTTTAATTACCATAGGCTCCTTGCAAATAAAGTGATCTATCATTGTTGGACCAAGAAACATATGGATGATCAAAAGAGGTTCTTGGCAGTTTTTTAAGGGCCTGACAGAAGATGGACTTTTAGTCCAGCATAACACTGAAGCTATGATAAAGTTACACCAACATTTTGAACAATAAGGACTTCAAACTCTTGCCTAAGCCTGTATTCTAGTTAGACAAGCTACTGCAAACCAACCTGAGGTTCTAAAAAGTTTCTACATAGCTCGACGGCCAAAGTCAGCATTAAGGTTGAGAAGCTTAAATTCGGAGAAAAAGACAAAAAAAAAAAAGAAGCAGAAAACAAGGAAAATACAAAAAGAACTTTCTTTTGAAAGAATAGAGCATTAAAGACATACACGCCATCAAGGTGCTCCTTGTAAATTTGATCAAATATGCGACATATTTCCATAATTGAGTATAACTTTCCCTGCACATAAGGGAAAAAAATTATTCAGTTATGAAAATAAAAAAGGATTGGCATATACCAAAATACATGAAAGAAAGTCATACTGAGAGAGCAGTAAATAAGATGCAGCAAAGATCTTTGAATGCAAAGTAACTACACAGAACTCGGTTGAGTTTACAGAAAAAGCGGAAGAAGAGTAAGGGTACATTTAGTTCTTGGAATTCAAAAACAATAAACAACACAAATTCCAGCAATGTTGCACAAGGGATAATCCCATCCTTGTGGCCAATGGAAAGAACCCTGAGATATACCCTAAAACCATCAGCTGCCATTAATCTGAACTGAATGGTCCTCTCATTTTCCCATAGGCAACAGAATTTGTAGATTAACAAAGACATAAAATAACTCAGGGCAAAAGATATGATAAGAGGTCATCTAATAGAGATCCTTAATTCTTTATACAAAGTTAAAACATTTGATTGTAACGAGCCTACAAGTATCTATGAGAAAGAAAATGCAAAAATAGAACTCAGGACAGAAAATATGATAAAAGCGGCTGGAAATTACAACGATTTAAATCATATAAGATTATGCCGCTCCTGAGGATCAATCAATTAACAAATTAAGGAAAAGGGACGAAACAGGCCAGGCACATAACAATAGAATCACAAGTACGTAGAAATTCATTTTACAGGCAAAAAATTGCAAATGAACTTACGCCAGCATCTGCAGCAATTGGTTTCCCAAGACGACTGAGTTCAGCTTCAAGTTCAGCAATTGTCTTATTTATGAGAGATTGGATTCCTGGAATCCTAGCCTTGATAACAGATTCCAGATGCTGCATAATCCCAACAATTAATACACATTTGTGCACTCCATGATTGGTCCAAGATGAAATTACAGCACTCATGTCAGAATACATTAAAAGAAAAGTCTAACAGTAGCGAACCTTCGAAAGCATCTTCCCGAGATACTCTGATCCCATTCTATTAGCAAGATGCTTGTATTCAGGTGTATTAGCAAAATATTCAACCTCCTTCCGCCTAGCAGCAATCATGTCGACGCTCTTGTTGATTTCTGCTTGGGAACGATTAACAACACCCACCCAAGGATACTGTAACTTGTATGATCTTCCTTCTAGTATCTACAGATCAATAACACTTGGTAAGCAAGCAAAATTATATATATATATATAGAAATCAGCTACTATCCTTTTAGGAGAACAAAGACCTTCGCCCTATCAAGTTGTTTGTGATGATAGAAATCCTGAATCGATGATCGGAACTCTTAAAGTTGATCTAGAGTATTTGAAGTGTCTAGAAAATAAATTTCAGAATTTTTAAAAATTATTTACGTAGTGATCAAAGGATCGCAAAATCAACAATTTTTTACGACCTATATGAGCCGTTTGCTTGTTTAACGGTGTAGAGCAATCCAAACCGCTTGAATTTTTGATAAAAAAAATTTTATACTATTTAGATAACGTTTGATAACTCCAATCATGAATTGAAAAAGTCTAAGCTCATTGAAAAAGTCTAAGCTCTATTTTCATAAGGTTATTCGTTTTTGACCGTTCATTTTTCGACTTTTCGATGGCCTTGATAATGATTTTTAAAAATTATAAAATTCAGTTTCTAAATATATCTAACAATGTAAATCAATTTCGTCAGTGTCAATTATCAATTTGGAGTCCCGATCATCTAAAATGACTTGATAGAACAAAGACTTCTATCCTCTTAAGAGGATATCACTGTTTGAAAAGGGGCGCGCCTCGGCGCTGAGGCGCGCGCCGGCGAGCGCCTCAAGCGAGGCGCGAGGCGGGCGCCTCACAATATTTATGTTTAGATAGATTTTGGGTTCAAGTTATCAGGGTTCTTAATTTGATTCTAAAACTTTAACCCGTTAAGATACTTAAAGAAATCCTAAAAGAAACCCCAAAAAACCCTAAAAAAAAAAAGAAAAAGGAATTAAAAAAAAAAAAAACAGGAATTAAAAAGGAAAAGTAAATAGAAAAGAGAAAGAGAATTAAAAAAGGAAAGGATAAGTTGTCGTCATCTCGATCGTCTTTATTCATTGATGAAGAGCCAAATTGGATTGATTTTAAGGATACAGAAGCAGAAGATATTTGAGATGAAAAATCTGAAGAAAAAGAAGGAGAAAAAGATTATGGCGATGCAAGTGATGAGGATGAGCATGAGGATGATGCTTAAAGAACGACCAAATGAGAGCATTGGCACCACAATCACTTTTAAGTTTTAAGTTGAAAGTTGAAATATATATATTTTAAATTTGAGAACCTATATGCATGTATTTTCTTTACTTTTTGATAGTTATTTTGATTTTGTATGGTTATTTTAGATTTTTTTATGTAGAACATTAAATTAAACTAGGCTTAGTTTATGTGTGCCTCGCCTTCTTGAGGCGCGTGCCTCGCAGTGCGCCTCGCGCCTTTTCAAATACCTATATATATATATATATATATATATATATATATATATATATATATATATATATATATATATATATATATATATATAAAGAGAGAGAGAGAGAGAGAGAGAGAGAGATTGAGAGAGAGAGAGAGAGAACTAGGCTACTATGCTATTAATAGTACCAAGCCATTAGTGCTATTAGGGTTTTGACCCTTGGATGAAAGGATGTGCGGTTAGGATGATAGTGGACCTCTAGAGTTTAGTAGGTGGTTGGGGAAATAGTATGATCTAAGAGGTGAAAATGATCAAAGGGGTAGATCTAACGGCGAAAAACGTGGTAGCACCAAGTGCTTGGTGCTATCGATAGCATAGCAACCATATATATATATATATATATATATATATATATATATAGAGAGAGAGAGAGAGAGAGAGAGAGAGAGAGAGAGTTGAGCTGGAATACTATCGGTAACAAACGGGCTCCGTTGCTACCGATTTGTTTTTGATGAAAGAAATTTCAAATCGACATTGTTGAATATGATCTATACCACTTGAAGTATCTAGAAACCAATTTTTATGTTTTTCTGATATTGTTCTCTTGCACATCAAGCAAACACAAGAAAGAATCGGTAAAAATAAATATCCTGCAAAAAGTGACGATAGGATTCTTGTAATCAAGATCAAGAGTATTGATCTTGTTCTAAATAGTTTAAAAAAAATTCCAACCAAAATTCAATTTATTTAGATTTTTTTACACCATTAAACAAGCAAACGCCTCATATCTACCATTAAAATTATAAGTTGTGTAACCCTTTGATCATTAGGTCAATGATCACGAAAAGATTTGTAATTTGGTTTTTAGATAGTTCAAGTGATCTAGATCATGTTCAACAGTGTCGATCGTCAATTCGGAGGCTTCATCATCGAAAACAAATCGAAAGCAACGAAGCCCATTTGCTACCAATAATATTCCAGCCCAGCTCTCTCTCTCTCTCTCTCTCTCTCTCTCTCTCTCTCTCTCTCTATCATATAAAGAGCTAGGTTGGAATACTATCGATAGCAAACGGGCTCCGTTGTTGTTTTTGATGATGGAGCTTCCAAAACGACGATCGACACCGTTTAATATGATCTAGATCATTTAAACTATCTGAAAATTAAATTTCATGATTTTTCGATATTCTTTTCTTGTCCATCAAGTGTACATAAAAATGAATGGCCGAAAATGAATATTCTTCAAAAAGTAATGGCAGGAGCCTTATAATCAAGATCAAGAGTATAGATCTTGTTTTAAATAGTTTAAAGAAATTTCTAACCAAAATTCAATAAATCTATAATTTTTTACACCGTTAAACTAGCAAAACACCCATATCTACCATTAAAATTACAAATTTTGCAATCTTTTGATCATTAGGTCAACGATGTCGAAAAGATTTGAAATTTAATTTTCAAATAATTTAAATGATCTAGATCATATTCAACGATGTCGATCGTCAATTTGGAAACTCCATCATCGAAAACAAATAGGTGACAACGAAGCCCGTTTGCTATCGATAGCATTCCAGCTCAACTCTATATATGAATATGGTGTTGTATGCTTAAATTTACATGTGAGAGTTGATAAGAAGCAAGAATTAAAAGCAGACTTTGATGAACAAATGAAATATGAATTGAATCCAAGTTAAATAGTAGATAGACAAAGTCAAGGTCAACTTTTCAGCTCAAGATCATACTATTTATAGAACTCACTCCATGAAAGAAACTTGTTTAGGTTCCTGATAATCACATATGGAAAAGGAAGAATTCTTGCACTACATATGGAAAACTTGTGGCCAGCCCATTGCACTACGTTCTTCTTCTTACTTTCCATTTAAGAGCTTTGAAGAGTTGAAAAAATAACTAGTCAGCCTCCATAACAGACAAAGATTTGAAAAAGAACCCAAATCCCAGATCCTTCTCTCCTAATGCCCCTTCTCTCTTTGGCTTCGCATGCCCTCAGTTATCCTTTGTCAGCCAGTGCTTCCCAACTAATTTTCTGACTGCAGAAAAGTTCACGATTCTTTCTTTTCTGCTTATTTTCCTATTTCTTCCTCTCTAGTCCAAAACATCAATTGATTGTGAACCCGCACTGCCTACCGGCCCTTTTTTGTTGTCATATTGCTTTTGAGAACCACTATCAATGCTGCCAACTCCCCTGCTCATTTTGACTCACGCCAACAATTCCTGCCAAGTCCAGCTGCATCTTCAACTTCAAAATAGCAACTCAGTCCTAAATCATTTTACCATCAAAATCTGCGAGTACTGCATTTAAAATCCTGTCCAGTGTTGAAATTATGTAATCTTATATGAGCTTATAGGATTTGATTCAAATCTTCATATAGTTAGAATAGAAACTTGCCGGGTCTCATTTAAGTTGGGTGTGTATATTGGATTCGTATAGAATCTAGGCATAACTTTTTGTCACACTTTTATCTAGTATTCTGATTATGGAAACGGAAAGTTAGGATATCAAATTCAGATAAAAAAATCAAGGACCTTAACATATAAGATTTACTAAGAATTCATGAAAAAAGTTGTTCAGAATTAAATCCAGTATTAGATGGATTAACCTTAAGAGCACAATGAATAGAAAATGATAATCTTCCAGCAAATAGATGGGTAAGATCTCTTGAAATTTCACCAAATTCACTTTAGGTGAATTCTCCAACACCATCCCTCTTCACCATTTTTCTTTTCAATAACACCCTGCCTTTGCTGTCTGAGCATCATAAATAACAGAAGTGGCCAAACCAATATTCCATATCATTATATGAATAATAAAAATGCAATAGAAAGAAAAAAGGAATATTTTCATGATTGGAAGGATACACGCATGTGCAAATAACCACATAACATCTACATCCACTTCAATGAAAGGACAAAACATTACTATCCAAATTTGAAAACCAACAAGAATTAACACAACAACCAATCATAACTAACAAGAAATATTCAGATTTGTGCAGCCATATAAGTTTGCTAGCCTATAAAGGAAATGACTAAAGATGGATATTCTGTGTAGATGATAGCTATGAGATTAAGATTACATTTCAACTTACATCAACAGCATCAGTGCCCTTGTCCATGAGATCAATCTTGGTTAGCACACCAAATGTCCTTTCTCCTGAATAAAGAAGAATGCATTAATAAAAGGAAAGTTGAATATCATTAATTATTAGAACACACCTAGTGCATTTAAGAACAAGAAACAAGTTAATGGCTAATCAGGTTGAAATTATAAAAACAATTAAGTTACAAGAAAGAATTTGGACTAATATACCTCGTAGATTTCATATACAGTAAAAATAACAAGACAACTGAAAAATCAGGAAAATGCCAAAATCTTCTTTAAAGTCCTATCAATTAGGTGACTGAAAGGTATAACAGAAATATTCCAACCAATCACAGTATTTGAAAAGGCGCGGGCCTTCTAGAGCCTAGGCTCGAGGCGTGCGCCTCAAGAAGACGAGACACACATTTAATAAAGACATGTTTGGTTGCCCGAAAGTGGTAGAAAAAAGTCACTTTTACAAAAGTAACTTTTAGAAAAGTGACTTTTGAATTCGATTGTTTGGCTGATTATAAAGTAAAAAATAGAAAATTATAGTTCTATGGTTTCGATTGTTTGATTATATATAAAGAAATGAAAATATGAACAAACGACTTATGCTCGTAATTTAAATTTGTATTTAAAATTTAAAATTAAATTTTAAATTTTAAATTTTAAACTTAAACTTAAATCAGAGTTGAATTTATAATTAAAATTTAAGACATACAATTAAATTTACAATTTGAATTTAAAATTTAAGTCACAAGTTACAACTCGTAACAAATTAAATTCCAAAATGAAATTTCAACTTAAAAATTAAAACATTAATTCAAATTTGAACTAATAATTCGAATTCATGGTTTGAATCAAATTTTAATTTACTATTTGATCTTGAATTTTGAATTCAAAAATGAATCCATAATTTGAATTAAAATGTAAATTCAAATTAAAATGAGTTTAAATCACAATTCAAATTGGATAATGGAGTTCATAATTTGAATTCAAAGTTCAAATTGAAACTCATTATTGAAATCAAATTCAAAATGCAAACTTAAATTTGAATTTGAATTTGAACTTAAAAATTTAAACTTTTGAATTTAAGTTTCAATCAATAATTTAAATTTATAGTTTGGAACAACTTAAATTCAAAGTTCAAGTTGAATTTCCTAGCTAAAAATAATTTAATTGAAATTTACATTAAAATATTTTAATTTAAATTTAAAATTTAAAACTAGAATTCATATATAAATAAAATTTTAAATTTAAATTTTATTTTTAAATATAAATTCATAAAATTGAATTTAAAAATTTTGTGTTAAATTTAAATTCACACATAAAATTCAAATCGTCAAATTAAATTCATAATTTTAATTCAAATTTAAGTTGAAATTCAACTTTAAAAATAAATTTAAAGATTAAAGTTAAGACTAAGGGCATGTTTGGCAATCATTGAAAAAAAAATAGAGTTTTATTTTACAAAGTATTTGATATGTTGAAAAATTCTATATTATATTAAAAAATTACACTATTTTAGGCATTTGGATTATTTCCTTAAAAAAATTAATCTGATTTTATTTTTATATAAGATAAATTTGGAAAAGATTTGGTTAAGCAAAACAAAACTTCATTATTTGTGGATCAAAGTATAGATAAAGATATAATTGATTTGTGGATTATATCGTATTGAGAAATTTTGCCTTAAACAAAAGTAAAAATAGTATAATTAAATAGAATAATTAAATCTAGCAAATATAATTAAAAGTAAATGATCAAAATTGAAGAAGAATCATTAAAATATGATCAACCACTATCAAGACATAGAGACATAAGATTCACATGATCAGGCACCATCAAAATACAAAAAAAAAACAAAAACGATTTCATTAATAGTTGAATGAGAATGATTGAGAAGAAAATGCATAGCTATATTTGATAAATGGGCATTGAGAATGATGATAAATGGGCATTGAGAATGAGGATGTGACATTCCAATAATCCCACATCGGATGGGAATGAGGTTATGATTGGATTTATAAAAGACCATAGACACGAGTAATAACAACTGGGCTTAAGCATTTTGGGTTATGGTTTGGGCCCTACAAGTTATTATTGCTAGCGGGACGGATCGTTACATTTGGTATCAGAGCCAATCACCAGCCGGAAGTGTGTGGTGAGTCTCGGTTGAGCGAGGGTCTGAATGACAAAGGCTAGCCGCTAGCGAGACAAGTCGCACATTGCCTCGTGATCTTGGGTCATGTGTGTTTGGGCTGACGAGGACGTCAGACCTAAACAGGGGGAGTTTGTGACACCCCAATAGTCCCACATCGGATGGGAATGAGGTTGTGATTGGGTTTATAAGAGATCATGGACACGAGTAATAATAACTGGGCTTAAATATTTTGGGTTGTGGTTTGGGCCCAACGAGTTATTGCTGGTAGTGGGCCGGGTCGTTACAGAGGAACAAGTAAATAAGCGTCAAGAGCAGAGGAGCCGGAGCAATAGTCCCGCCGCTCCCTCATGCCGACGAGGGCTTCGAAGGAACCGGAGCTAGAGGTGGAGCTCTGCACCGCGGCGGTGGTGGGGCAACGGCTTAACGCCTCGTGCTGCAGCAGCGGGAGCTCCTAGCCCACAACAACGCAGCCACGAACGAGGATGTCCTCTTTGGAGCGCGGGGGCTGCGCGATCAAAGCTATGAATGAAGATGTGAAGAAGAGGACGAGGAGAGGGAAAGGAAAGGGTACGATGAAGGGAAGAGGTGATTTGGGAAGCTAAGGCAAAAGAAAAAAAGGGAGTGGATTGAGAAACCGGTTTGGACGAATGGAGTAATATTTTACACTGCTCAGACCTAATTTTTTTTTCCCCTATTATTACTCTGAAAAGTTTTCTTTACAGAGTAAAATTTTAATTTACTGAACCTTACCAAACGGGCCAACTAAAAAAAACGGAGCTTTCCAAAATACAGAGTAACAAAGCCCATTACTCTATATTCATGGTTTGCCAAACGGGCCCTAAATATAACTTTCTGAATAAACTCTCCACTATCGATGACTTCCGAATTTTTTTAGTCGCAGTAAAAAAAAAGTGAGATTTAGTTATAACTCACTTTACCACTCACTTTTCTGAAATGACTTTCAAATTCATTCTCGCAAACCAAACAACCGATAAGATGCTACTTTCTAAGGCTGCGTTTGGTTCGGGTATAAGCGAAAACTGATTATTTCCGGGATAGATATAAATGTGGGAACTAGCTGGAACTATTGTAAAAATGTGTCTGGTTGGGTATTAGATTAATACCAGGTATAAGAGAATTTGTGTTTGGTGTGATAATGGAGAATACGAGGAATAGAGTATTTGTATGAAATGACGAAATTGCCCTCAACCATAATAGTTTTTTAAAATAAATAAAAATTTTACTTGTATGATTTTAAATATTTAATTTAAAATAGTTATTAAAAAAAAATTATTAAAATTTATATTTTATTTGTATAAAAAAAATTATTAAAAAATTTTAAAATTTTGAAACTTCATAAATTTTTAAAAATTAAAAATTTTGTATATAAAAATTGGTATAAATTTTAAAATTTTTAAAATTTGGTATAAATTTTTTAAAAATTAAAGTTAAAAATTTTAAAATTTGTACAAATTTTAAAATTTTAAAATTAATAAATTTTGAAATTTTATAAATTTTTAAATTTATTAAAAATTAAAGTTAAAAATTTTAAAGGCTATAAAATTTAAAAATTATCTAAAGTTAAAAATTTAAAAATGTTAAAAATTTTAATTTTAATTGTCTCAAAAATTGACAAAAGTGGGAGCAAAAATTTTAATTTTTAAATTTGTATAAATTTAAAAAAAATTATAAAGAAATTTGTATAAATTTTAAAATTTTAAAATTAATAAACTTTAAAAAAATTAAAAAAAAATAAATTTTTAAATTTATTAAAAAGTAAAATTAAAAATTTTAAAGTTTATAAAATAAAAAATAAATAAATTTTAAATTTTATAAATTTAAATATCTTAAAATTTAAAAAAATTTACTTAAAAAAAAAATAATAAAAAAAAAAAAAAAAAAACCAAAGAATTGGGAACAAGGTTGGGAACCTTGTTCCACCCAAGGGGGGGAACAGTGTTCCCCCCTTCACTTAGTTACGTTTGGGGATAAGGTGGGGGATAACCCCCTTATCCCCCCTCCCCTTATCCCGGTTGTCAAACGTAGCCTAAAAGTGCTACTTTGAGTACTTCACTTTCGACCAATCAAACATGCCCTAAAAATAAAACATTCTTAACAAATTTAATTTAATTTGATGTTCTACGTCAAAAAAAAAAAAAAAAAAACTCTAAAATAACCATACAAAAACAAAAGAAACCATAAAAAAGTAAAGAAAACGCATGCTTGTTGTTGTTGCTGTTTGCTAGCTTGTTGCGGTTGGAAGGAGATGGGAGATGGGGAAGAGAATAACAAAGAGGGAAGTGGGAGAAATGTTTATAGATTCTAATTAGGGTTTCTTTTAAATCCCTTAATGGGTTAGTATATATTAATAAACTTGAAAACCTGAGAACTAAAACCCAAAATCCTAATAAACTTAAACATTACGAGGCGAGCCTTGCACCTCGGGAACATAAGGCGTTGGGGTCCACGCCTAGCGCCTAGGCGCTAAGGCACGAGCCTCAGGCATGTGTTTTCAATGACTGCAATCGCTACAAGATATATGATAGCATGAGTCACAAGCCTTTACCGATAATTAAGAGTTCAACGATACATAACAAATTACTTCAAAAATTGAAAAACGTAAGCCTACAAGGTTTGCACATACAAAAAAACAAACAGAAGATACAAAAAACTACAAAAATAAACCTATGGTAATTTTTAACTACTTTCTCATAGATACAAAAACACACCTTTAGGGTCTACTTCGCGACAGATTTTGATTGCATCAGATGTAGCTAGATCTTGATTGGCTGGAGATATTGCGAGAATTATACAGTTAGGCTGTCACCAAAAAAAAACAGGAGGTTACATTCTCTTCGCAATTGCATTATCTCTTTCCCGAAGTTACATGACAATCACCTTGACTTCTTGTATATATTAAAGGACAGATGATGAACAAAAACAGGAAAATAAATGCAAAATTCATGTATATTTAAGGCACCAAGTATGACATATCAATGCATAAACAAAAAAAATTGAAATGAACAATGTGCCACAAATATATGCATGCTCCAAGCTCAACAGGAGTATCATAGAGGACAGACAAAGGTAATCAATGTAGAAATGATAAAACTAAAAAGACAATTAGACTAAAACTAAAATTCAGCAACTATCATTCAATCAATTAATATATGATACGTTAAGAGTGAGCAAGTCGCAACTTCTATTACCTTTTCGATATATGAACGAACCATGTTCTCAATATCAGCCACAATGCTTTCAGGTTGACCATCTATAAAAGTATTATGAAATATTTACCACTCAGTGAAATCATCACCCATTAAATGAAAAATAAAAATAGCTCATAATGGCCAGTCACTTACCAACAGCAACCTTAGTAAGTCCAGGAAGGTCAATAAGGGTCAGGTTCACAACTGTTACATTTGAAATCAACAACATGCAGATAAGAGCAAAAAACAAAAAAAAAAGAAAAAATTTAACAAATACATAGAAATTGTGGATAAAATAAAGAGTACAAGTAACAAGCTAATGACAAATTAAACTATAACATATGAGTAACATTTACTATTAAGATTTCTCCCAAGACAAAGATAGCTTTTAGCCACAAACTATATGAAGTAGCTTAGTTAAAATTTCAAAATCTGATCAACAGGTGAAAGCTAGTCTGGGGATGACCATGAAAGTTCCCTGAAGTCCTGGTTCTAACACTAATCCAAAATTATGGCAGTTGACGCACAGGGAACAAATAAAGTTCTCATTAACTGCATATCAGGGGGCTACGATTACAATATGTTATTCATAATGTAGGTTAGCAATGGTCCTAACTGGGGCTAAATGTGTTAAATTCCTTTTGTTCAATCCAGCTCATATACCAGTTGTAGAAACTGGCAAAATTTGAATTTGAATAAAAGAATTTGAAATTCAAATTTTATTTCAAATTTGGGCTTCAAGAGAAAGTTAGGCTAACTCGGCTAATCGGAAGCAGAATCTAGCGAAACAGAATCAATACCTTTAAGTTTTGGCAGTGCCGGAATTCGTGGTGAAGTCTGTTTCGGATTCGTCAAGCCGAAAGCATAGAATAAGGCGAATGTTGAAATTTCGCCGAATCTAGAAAAGTGAAAATTTTGTAAAAGTTCCTACATTTTATGTACGGATTTTAGTGAAATTCGGCGTGGAGGGGGTTATATGCAATTCACACTAGTTGTGAGGGACTTGGGTTAAAATATTAAAGTTTGAGGGACTTTTTGCAAAAATTTAAAAATTCACATATTACTACTTTAGGGTTCCCTACCTTAATCGAACCCAAATCCCTTCTCTCTAGACCCCAGCCGCAGCCCACCCTATCCACAGCAACCCCACAATCCCCCGCCTCCATCTTCGGCAACCACCCGGCCGCCGGAGCCCCGGCGAGGATCTCCATTAATCTATCTCTCTCCCCCTCTCTCTTTGAATCTTAAACCCGTGGAGCTTTGGAGGGGCCCCAATGCCAGCAATCACCGCCACCGACTCTCCGTAGCCCGGTGACTCTCACACCAGCAAGCCCCGGCGCCGCCGACCCGCCAGACCCCAGCCAAGCCCGCGTAGGCTGGGAGTAGGGTTGGCCGCGGCTCCCAGATCTGCGCCGCCGTCGCGCACCACCTCCGGCGACCTCCAGGCACCCCTTCGGCACCACCCTGAAGCCCCCAGCTGCTGGCATTGCATGGACTAGAGCCGCACCAAACCATGCCCTAGCTCAGCCGCAGAACTTCCAGAACCGTCGGCGCCGCCTTCTGACGCCGACAACCACAACCTTAGGTCCCTTCTGACCGGCCTCGCCCCCCCCCCCCCCCCCTCCTCCCCCCACTCCCCTGTCGGAGCTCAACGCCGCAGGTCGCCGAAACCCGAGAGGGATGAAAGTGATTTGGATCCAAGCTTGGGTTGGGTTGTTCTTTGACCCAACACCCTTATTCCAGCCACCCCGTATGTCGGCGAGTTTCTCGAAGGTAAGAACGACATTCATGAGGGTCGGGAGACATCTATGCTCACCTTGGTTGGGATCTGAAGGGCTTTGGATCTCATGTTGGGCATTTTCGACCCCAGACGGCTTTGAATCCAAGGTTCAGGTTGCTCCTGTTCGTTCCTCGGCCAATGTTTTCGCTCCGGACAGCGAGCACAGGTTTTGAAGCATTGTGACGTTCGGACCTACGCTACTAGTTGGATTTCGAAATCACAGAATTGGCGGTAAGGCTCTAAACACCACATTTGTTATATTGTTTATCACACTATAGGTGTTCGGCGAAATGCCGAGGTGACGTATTTTGCGTTGTGGCTGTCCCGGACAGCATGGGCTAGGTTGTAGGACGTTCGAACTTGATGTTCAATGCCCAGGAGTTCCTTAGTCCGGATCTCGCGGCGATCAATACATAAAATGATGAATAATATTGATGTTTTAGGCTCCGATTCACGGAATGGGCTCCTCTGCTGGTTGCAGCGGTGGGAATGGCATGGTTGGCTGGTTGGAGCTAAAACGACACTTTTCGGGAACCCGGCACGGCTAATTTTGGAATTTTCTCACCCGGTTTGAGCCACTTGGCGTGCGGCTGTCCCGGCACTCAAAAGAGAGTGTCTTGGGACGGCAAGGACGGTTGGACGACATTCGGAGTATTTTAAAACGCTCCGGGGCTAAATCATACCCTAAAACGCGAAAATCGGGTAATATCTGGCGCGAACTCGTGCCGCGCTGGTTACTACTATTCGCAGCAATGATTGGATTTTATTGGTTGGTCTTTTGGTGAGGTTTGACACCTCTGGTCGCAGCAAGGGGACTGCGGGTAGTTCCGATACCTAAATAGGCACCCTGGGAACCAAATCAGTGACTTTCGGGGTTTTAATTCTCCGTTCTAGCGCACTTTTTGTGCGGCTGTCCCAATGGCATTAATTTGGTGTTTTGGGACAACGGACGAGGTACGTAAGATGTTCGGCTTACTTCAGGATACTCCGTAGGCTAGGGTGATGTTCCAACGAGTCGGTGCAGCGAACGGGTTAAGTTTCAGAGACCGATAATCGAAATTCGAAACTCCGATCGTTCTCTTAATTGGAAATTTTTACTTTGGTCACGAATTATGTAATTAGTGAGTTATTGGGCTGATTACGGGTTATTGCACCTTATCTAGATCCAGGTGGTAGAAAGGAGCACTGGCAGGGGGTCGACGACCCGAGTTTTCGTTACGGTAGAGGTTGGTGTTTCGAGCTGGTAGTCGGTGAGACTATTTATTCGGTTTTCTATTCCTTCTATTTCATGAGTAGATTAATTCGGTAATCATTCACTGTTACTCTACATGTCAGCTACATTACTTTTCCTTCTAACATTACTATACTATTTTGGATAGTAGCGGTTGTGTATTTGACATGTAGAGTAGGCTTTATACTTCATGACTATCATGGTGGCCTTTTGGTCTAGGTGGCCAAGTCTTTATGCATATCATTATGATTCGACCTTTTGGTCTATGGTTCCGACCTTTATACGCCAACGCATTCAGCTTTACACCATGGTTGTCGACGCCTATGCGCCAAGGCATTTGGCTTTATGCCGAGGTTCAATTGATCATACCATATGATTTGTCACTGCACTTGGGGATATTCACAGACACCGAGTCGGTTTGGCCACCAATGCGGGGTGTACTTATCTAGATAGGTCGTCTATTATGACGCGTGGATTAAGTTGGTGCATTATGGTGGCGGGCAATGCATGAGGCTGACGGGCCAATATGGCAGGTTATGGATTGGGTTTTGGATTGGGCTTTTTGTTCTTTAAGGCATATTAATAGGTTGTTATTCTTTTACAGTAGCGGCATTCCGAATTATTTCCTACTCATTCATATATATCATGCTAGTGTTGGCTTTTATTTCTAGCTGATTTCATATCTATCTTGATTACCTCTTATTTCCGATGATTACGGCTTGCCTTCGTAACTCTGTCGTACCCACTGGAAAACCTTGGGATGGTTTCTCACCTCAAGGGGCTCCACAGATATAGTCGGTGAGAAAGCAGATCAGGTTGCGGCATGAGAAAGCAGTTTAGGTAGCCTGCATTAGCGGTCCCGTACACTATGACTCATTCTATTTCAATTACTTTTCGTCTTATCCTTTTATCGTTATTGGTATAAATTCTATGGTGGTCCAGTTAGTTCGTGATGTTTATGATTATTTGAATGATTTTGCTTAAGGAAATGGAAACAACTAAGTATTAGTTAGGTTTAGGTTGCGGAAATGGTAACAACGGCCCCAAAATTGCCGGCGAGCGAGTGGTTAGTGACAAATAGTGATAACTTGCACATTGTTCTCAAGCTTCGATTGCTGTACGAGCACCGCCTGGCCTCTTTTGCTACCACGGTAGCACCTAGTGTGGTCGGCACCAATCGTGTTCGGGCAACGGTTTTGTGACAATTGGATATGGTTGATATCGAGGCATCAGTTTTGTGGTTTTATGGCAAAGAAAAATGGTTTTCTACCCCTCGTGGTAATTGGTTTTCAAAGGTAAGGTTTTCGTGTTGCAAACGGTTTTCAAATAGTTTCAAATTGGTTTTCGATTTTATCGTATCCGTAGATTTTTAAAAGAAAGTTTTCGGATGGAAAATACTTTAAAAAATAGGAATGTTTGATGATCTCTGCATTCGCATCATTTTCGATAAGGATGTTGTAGAGCATGTCAAGTATCATATTTATAAGGATGGATTAGCTGTATGGGCATATGCATTATTTGCTTGCTAGTTGTGTGAGTGGATATTGTGTGTTATGGTAATGTAATAAGTGGTAAACCGTGCAAATATAGAGGAGACTCTATCCGAGTAGACAGAAGGATCTTTATGTTTGTGGCAGGTCTGTACGTCCCGTGGGCAAGGCATGTTTAAAAAAAAAATGAGCATTTTCCGCAAACTCTGATTTTCAAACGGCATATTTTCTATAAAAAGCTTTACAAAAAGGCCCTAGGGCGTGACACCAGTTCTGTCAAATAGGGGTTAAGAATTGTGTACTATCTTAAAATCACTATCTTCATCTGCATTTAAAGGATTCTGTTATATTTTGGTTTAGATTTGTATTTATCCAAATCAAAGTCAAATCCTAATTAAATTAGGATAATATGAGATTTAGTTTTTGGGTATAAGTAGAATTTAATTAGAAGTTTAATTAGACTACAAATCCTACTTAGATTCTAGTTTGGAGGAATATATTATATATAGCATACCCGGCCACTTTAATGATGCTGCAACTTTAATTAGCCGAAGTTCTAATTAATTTAGGCCAACCAAGGAAGATACGTGCTCTTGGTGTTGAAATATATAAGGCCATATTAATGAAGCCGGGATTTTAATTAGAGGTCATGCTCTAATTAATTTAGCAACCCAAGAGGAAAGAGGCGTATTTGAGAAGTTGTATGTTCCTAATGAAGCCGGCAACTAATTAAGAAATTGTAGCTCTAAAGTGAGGGCGTCCATACGATTGGATTCTTGCACATTGAACGGCGGACCAAGTCGAGCCGTTTCGGAATCGTTTGGGTGGACGCAAATTTTGATATTTCGAATTTAATTGGAGCTTCGGTTTTCTTAAGAGATATAATCTTTGTATTCTAGTTTTGACATTAATAAAAGTCTTTGCTCCGTCTTCGTCCGTGGATATAGGCCGGTGGCCGAACCACGTAAATCTTGGTGTGTTCTTTCCTTTTCTTTTCTTACATTATTTTTCTTGGATCTATTTTTCACCATTTCGATTTAACAGATTCTATCAAAATTAGATATTTATGTATGTTTTCTTGTACGCTAGTAATAACAGAACTTACATTAATTCATAAATTATACATTTGTTTTTGCCAACAGAATGATGCACTGAACACATTAGTATTGGTTCAAACTAAAAATACATAATACCAATAATTAATCAGCATCAAAAACCAAGTTAAACAAATATGATTTCAACTATTATTTACAAATTTATGCTAAGAATTAAGGAAAGAAAAGTGAATGTCATTATCACATCCATACCCAATCCTTTCTCGCCCTAGTCATTTCATCCTACACCAATATACTAGCATGCAATTCAGCTTGTGGGAAAACAAAATCCTCCTCAAAGTAGGATTTGAAGATCCACAAATAAATCTTCAACAAACTAAACTAGATATAACAAAAAGGATGGCAGCTAAGGCATCAATATTATTATCTCACCATTCGGAGAATATATGCTTAAATGAATAGGAACAGGAGAGATCTGCCTGGAGCGACCAGTCTCTCGATCAGTTTCATCCTGAATTTCCTTTCGCACAAGGGCTGCACAAATAAAACCAAATTTTCAAGCAAAATAGGGAGAGATTTAGCTAACAGATGCCAAATAGATACCCAAAAGAGAGACTTTCACAGAATGATCAAGAATTGCAGAGATCTAAAGGGCAGAAAGAAGAGTATCTCTACTTCAGCAGAAAGCAATGATGTGTGTAACCCAAGGATTTAAGTATCTATCGGCACGGTCCATATCTACCGTGCCGTATCGTGCCAATAAGATACCGGCACGATACAGCTCCCGTGCCGATGGCATAGCTGAAAGCCTCTTTTCTTTAAATTACTATATAATTTTCTTAATAAAGTTCAAAAGATATGATAAAGATACATAATAAGTAATTAAGAAATTTTGTTGCTAAAGAAAATAAATATTTCATGTCATTATGTGTCGACGCACATGTATTTTTTATGACCAACACTCATCGGCACTGCTCGACACGCACCGTGCCTGCAAGTTTTCGGCACAACCCCGTGCCTGCAAGTTTTCGGCACGACCCCGTGCCACGACACTTAAATCCTTGGTGTAACCCAAAAAAAAAAAAAATCACAGTTAAATGTTCTAAATTTCTAAATTTCTAATTCATTTGCGAAAAAGCAAGCTGCCATAAATGATATCTCACACTAGTGGTAATTGGTAAATGCAACATGGATGAATGTTGAAGTTTTTAAACATCATGAATATCAGCATTACAAAAATTCTTGCTCCTTTATGTGACTTTTCAGCTTTTGCAAACAATTCACGAGCGCAGTCTTGAAAGAGAAATAGAAAAAGATAGCACGGAAGGCCGAAGGTCATTTCTTAGGTGTGATCCCCACATACAGCTCTTTGTCTGTATCTAATCACCCAACAAAATTTCCTTTAGACAAGCAAATCAGAAAATAAAAACTTCAAAACTTGTAGGTGCCATTACAAAGTTTTAGAAAAGGGACAAGGCCCGTGAATACTTTTTTAAGCTATGACAGAATTTCTGAACATGAGAGAGCCATTCCAAGTAGTATAGATCCTGAATTACTCAAATCCTTTATAGAAAAAGGTGGCTTAACTTATCGAAATTCATATCATTATGCGTTTCCTCTTTCTCCTATCTACTCATACCCAATAACATCTATGTTGTTTAGATCTAACATAAAAAAAAAAAAAAATGATCAACTGTAATTTCTGTGCAGATAAAATTACCAAAATCTGTAAATCGCTTCCTTGGAAGATGCATAAACTCTGCATATTCTCTCCCCTCATCAATCTTATGAAGTTGCAAGACAAGGGGTCGTCGAGTGACAATTCCTGTGAAAGTTCATCAACTATCATAATTGATTCTTCAAAAAAAAAAACAAAATAGAAAGGTTTTAATGAGATGTTTTCGGATTTAGTATGATCCTTCAAGATTACCTGAACCTCTGGGTAGGAAATCCTTCCCAACTACGCTTTCCAGCACCGAAGATTTTCCCGAGCTCTGTCATCAAATAACATGCCAAATCCAATATTGAATTACACTGAGCACTTTTTTTATCATAATTTAAAAAAATTTGCAATAGGACTCAATTTTCCAATGTCATCAGGTGCTACGAAGATAATTTGGGTGAATAAGAGAAAAATTACAAGACCGTAAATCTCAAGTACATCTGAAAGATCTCTCAAACTAAAATAATAAAAGCATTGCCATAATACAAAAACCTATAAAGAACAAAGTTGTCAACTTTCCCATGCTCTCTTCTCAATTTTACAAAATTTACGAAGATTTCTCATTTATATCAAAAATCCATGAAGAACAATCCCCAGATCCCACAAATCCTGACCTGAAACCGTCAGGATCTCAAGATGAAAAACTTTAAAACGGATCGGAAAATGGCGGATCCGTACCTGCCCTCCGACGACGGCGATCGCGGGAAGCGAATCCCACAACGAAGGGAGCGCGCTATCCTCGCCCTGATCCCCGAGGGCGGTGCACGCCCTCTGGATCTTGTTCACCAGGGAGATCAAATTATCCATCGAACCCATCTCCTCCTCCTCCTCCTCCTCCTCCTCCTCCTCCAAACCCTAAAATAGCTTCAAACGACGAGATCGAGATCGATATCGAGATTGAAATCAAGAGGGGAAAGGGCGAAGGAGATTTGGGTGCGAGGAGAAGAGCGTCGCGACTTGCGTTAAAGCCTCCTATAATGCGAGTAGAGATTTTGAAATGGTAAATGCTACTGTTGCATCCAAAAAAAGGATTTTTTTTTTTTTTCAAACTAATTTTAAAAAAATTATAATTTGTGAAATAATTTTGTAAAACTTTTATTTGGCGAAATAACTCTTCTTTCGCCAACTCAGCACCAGGTCGGATGACATTCGCCTCTATTAAAATCCTACGGTGAACGATTCACGCCTTTAAATGTACGTAATTTAAGAGGTTTTAGCTGGGTTTTTGATAAGTGGCATAAGACGGTGAATCGTTCACCGTTTTTGAGACAACAATAAAAGACAGTAAATTATTCATCGCCTTTAAGAGAAAAATAGAAGGCAGTGAATCGGTTGACATATAAGGCTCAAATTACAATTACGGTAAGCCACATTTAATATTGAAATTACACATGCGTGTGGACCAGCATATGTTTTAACTCTGAAATATGTCGTATCTTTAGAAAATGAAGCATGTAATCTCCAAGAACATCTCTTTACCGTGTATTTTACCGTATAAGTCATTTTAGTGGATTTTAAAACTTTCATTTAAACATTATGGGTAATATGTCACCGATCTAGAGCGCCCAATAAATATACCTTATCATGAAAGATCCGTCCAACCCAAATCCCGTTAATGTTAGGTAGACCAGTATTGATTTGTCGAAGTAGAATCTACGAAATGCTAATTTATCCAATTATTATCTATAGAAAAGTGCTCCAAATGGTCAACAAATTCAACTTCCTCATCAGGATTGTCTATATATTCGTTATTTACTTGTGGGTCGTCGTTTTCATTGTAAACCGCATTTGCAAGACAATTCTACCCACTATAGTGATCATAATCTATATCTGGAGCTAGATCATTCCAATCGTCATCCTCACTGCTATAATGATCATCATTAATGGATGCATCCTCATGATTACTATCATTATCACATCCCATGTCAATATTATCACCTCCTTCGTCAATAATATTAATAGCAAGTTCATTAATAGTAGGTTCATTCCAATATTCATGGAAGTAGATAACTGCACATTTGTCGAAACTTTACTATATTATGTATAATTCTACGTACCATTAATTTTTTTAAAAATATATATATATATCTTTACCTCCACTCATAATGTTCTAGTTGTAGATGAGACATCTTGGATTTTAGACGAAATGTCGTGCGTTGTCCATGTGAGGTCGTGCGTTGCGCACAGGTGGTCGTAGGTGGCACACTACTAACCAATAAAGAAATAATAGTCTTAACAAGCGAAGACTTACTTTCTCTGCAGTATATATAATTATTAACTCTTACAAAAAAAGTTAATAAATAAGCAAAATATTCACCAATTATGAAAATTTTGCTAACCTTATCATTCTCACGCCATCATCGCTACCAATATTTTGAGCACCCATTAAATAGTCGGATAAACTCAAATCAATATCGTTATGAATTATTCGCGTGTAATAACCATACGATTGATAATTCTCTGACGGATGTAAATCTTTCTCAATGTATACCGTCGCACATCCATAATGTTTAAATAACCCAATCATTCCCTCCAATGATTCATCATCTAGTATTTTGTGAGCTACATATTCATTAGATACCGTGGGGTAACGAATTGTGAATTTGAGACAAAATTCTTCTCTTATACAATTTGCTAAATGATACATTCTCGTCTCGAAATTATTATACGTAGAATCGGAACGAATCACGATTAATTTCTTTCTACCGCCAACATATTATGGACCATTCTTATCCATAACTAACTGCCCATTTCAATGAACACTTAGTGATATGCGACGATTAGCCATTTTAATTACAAAAAAAAAAAAGTTCTAAATAAGATATCTAAACTATAATTATTACTTATCAAAATAATATAAAATAATTAAGTCATGAAATAATAAAGAAAAACGATAATGAGGAAGAGAGTGACCACTCCAAGGTCTCCATGTCCCACACACCAATTCAACAAAGAGAATGGGCGGGACCACCTTTTTGGCTCAACACAGGAATGGTCCCCATTGCTTGAACAATAAATAAATAGGGTCATGCCCATCTTAATCAACTAATCAACAAATAATCCCCATCCCGTTGCCAATAACGCCACATCACACCCCCATCTTAATCCCTTCCGCAATCTTAATCATCCCCCTGGCTAATCCCCTAATCTTAATCCCCCGACTACAACTCCTACCATTCTCGACCCCGTTGAGTTTGAAACCAACCCACTAGCCGCAGCACCACCCACCACCCCACCGCGGCCCTGTGGAGTTGCACCTGCAGCGCAAGTCCACTGCGGCCTTGCGGACTTTGCAACAGCAGCGCCACCCTGCTGCCACCACCGCTGCCACCCGCCACACCACCAACCCTCCCTACTGACCCAAAGCCGCGACCCCCACCCCACCCTACCCCACCCCACCTGACCTGACCCCTACCCCCCCACCTCTCTGAAAAACAAAATTAAGAGATATATCTGTACGTGCGAGGGCGACGACGAGGAAGGAGGACGGCGACAGCAACAACAGATGGCAGATGGCGAGGATGACGGGCACGAACACGGGCAAGGGGGCAACTGTCACGCCCCCTTGCACGGGTGTAAACCAAAACCCAGGCCCTTCTATAGATCCGCCGTGCACACGGAATTTTCCACGTACACGAAGCGCCGGTAACCTGCTCAGATATAAGAGATATAATAAAAAAGCACAAAAACAGAGCTGAACTAAAACTACTACATCTCAGACTGAAACTGAAAGTAAAATAAAGTACAACTGTAAAAATAATGCATGAGTCTCTCCCAGCTCACCAAAAATGTACAACCAGCTGGCTAAAGCCAGACCCAAAAGTAAAAGTACAATAGTCTGAGAGGATGTGGGTACATCAAAAGTCCAGCTAGCTCACTGTCGGGCAGACGATCTATCTAATCAGCTATCCCCTTACCTCGATCCGCCGCTGAAGGCCCAGCAGCTCCCGCAGAAGACTCTACAAAACAAAGGGGAAGAAAAAGAAAACAACAATGGGGGTGAAAACTACTAGAAAACCAGTAGCCTCCCCTAGTGGGTAAAGCCTTAAACTCCGACGCACCCACTAGGACTACCAGAGGCAAAAGTGAAAGAAAGGTGGTAAGATATGAACAGAAACTGCTGATAAAAAGAAGCTACCACTACTATGCCTCTAAATATAGTGCTAGAAAGAGTAGCTATATGAATGCATCAGTAAAAGTGTCTGCCTAAATAAACCCAATCAATGGACAAGTAAAGACCGGTACTGCCTGCTCTGTCATCATCATTGGGCCTGCCAGCCAACGAATAGCGCCGAAGTGATATCTCGAACCCAATAACCCACAGGCACCTGCCTGGTGTAATAACACACTCCGGAGTGGCACTCGAGGGGAGCTACCCACACGAGTAAAGTAACCAAGTCACACATATATCAAAATAGCAGGACTGGATCACGACTATGCTAAAGTGGGAAAACCCATCCACTAAAGAAACCCCGATCCCTAATCTGATGCACAAGTAAACATTCGGTCAACCGCCCAAAGTCCGCGGTCGCCGCAATACCCCACCATCAAGTCCAACCTATCCCAGACTCTAAGATCCCGACTACACTATCCCAACCCCTGCTCGAACCCAAGCAACAAATATCCTGAGTCTAAAAATAAAAGGAGAAAAGAGCAATCATGGTTTCTCCTAAATCAAATCCCAGCATGATAGTGTAGCAGTAAAAGATGGCCTATCTAGATGTCCATACAAGCATGTAAGTATTCTCATGATGAATAAAAGAAAGACATCTAACAGTGTTCTTGCATCTATTAGAGCATGATATCCCAAATTTATTAATCAATCTCATAGGAAGGTTAAATATTAACATGGCATACATCAAATCCATACAAGCATGCAAGTTATCAACAATGTGCTAAACGACATTCTAATTCGGG
The DNA here is from genome assembly GCA_029204045.2 of Tillandsia leiboldiana. NCBI lineage: Eukaryota > Viridiplantae > Streptophyta > Magnoliopsida > Poales > Bromeliaceae > Tillandsia > Tillandsia leiboldiana. The sequence goes on along the minus strand of CM055077.1, from coordinate 8,700,479 downwards.
AATCACTCTAATATCCCTAATGAGTATGTCAAAATATGAGGTCCACAACAATCACCCACCTCGGTCGCGAAGCACGGATCCAAACTCGCACTCTCTCAAGGAAAACCACGGCCCGCTGCGAAAACTGCAAAAACAACCAAAACGGTGCACAATTAATCCCACAATTATCATAATGTCGCTGTCCGCGCAACAGTCCAGAAGATGATCGATTTTCACCTGCGAGATGACCTCTGAAAATTTCAAAAAAATTACCGCTGCGATCCTCGCGACGACTAGATGCAAATCGAGTACTCGCACGTCCTGTTCTTGTTGGGTCGTATATAATACGGATCTAAATAGGGGAAGAAACACCTAGAGGGGGGTGAATAGGTGTAAACGTATAAACACTCAAAAATCGTTGCGATAAAAAACCCAATGCGGAAATGAAAATAACTCGCAAGATTTTTACGTGGAAAACTCCATCACCGGAGTAAAAAACCACGGGACCGATAACACGGCAGAAATCCACTAGAATTAAAACACGTACAAGGTGATTTACCGTACACACTTACGACTCAACCTTTTCCATACGCTCCTAGAGGATCTTCTCCGCTCGCTCCAGACGCTTCTCGAATCCACGATCTGCGCCCAACGCCGAATCCACGGCGTCCAACGTCGAATCCACGACGTCCGACCGAATCCACGGTCTTCACCCAATAGCACCCTTCGAATCCACGAACGTGCCTCGCTCCGAATCCACGAGAGCGAATGAACCTTGAATCCACAGGACACGCGAATCCACGCGCCGATTTTGGGGTAATCGTTGTTTTTTGGGTGGTGATGATCCGCCGAATACTTAGATCAAAGATAGATCGGAAATACCATCTAAGTATTCATTAGTTTGATTCAACTCAAGATGTGAGTATGAAAACCTAGAATCAAACTAATCAATATAGATGAAGAAACATAGAGTATTCTCTAATGATTTCCTTTCTTCTCTATATGTGGATCTATAGCCGTATAAGATGATATATGAAAATGACGGCTATGTGGATTGACCCTAGAAAGAAAGACATAGGGTCTATTTATAGGTTAGAAACCCTAGGAAGGAGATAAGAATCAAAAACCTGCCATTTCTGGAATTTTACGGACGGCGATCCGGATCGTGATAACTGAGATTCGGATCGTCATAACGAAACAGCCAATTCCAGAAAAACGAAGGTTCGGGATCCGGATCATGTGACTACGATCCGGATCGTTCATACAGTTCACCAAAAATCAACGTTCGGGATCCGGATTGCGAAGCAAGATCCGGATCGTTCAAGGTAGATGGTAAACTCAACGTTCGGGATCCGGATCAAGAGACTACGATCCGGATTGCGACGATGTATGAACGAACCACCTTCGGGATCCGGATCGAACAGCCTGATCCAGATCCTGAACATGTCCCAAGTCCAGTTTTTGATTTTTATGCAATGAAAGATTCTTCCAAGTGTTTCTACACTACAAGAAGTATTCGGATCACACAAATTCTTTAGTTAAACATACCTGATCCTTTTGAATTCTTCTTTCTTGAGATTGAGTTAAATGATCCAACTTTCTTCACCTTCAATCTTCAGGACTTGAAACTTTCACGAAACTACGCCAACTCAAATTCCGTAACAATCTCCCCCTTTGGCGGTTTCGTGACAAAACACAGATCCACTAAAGAAAATTCAAAAAGATATTTTTGTTGCTATCACCATACAACAAAAATTTACAATGGAGATCCAAAATACAATACATGAGTTAAACTCCTAAAACAGACTCTAGACTTAGACATCTGTACTCTCTGCAAAAAGAAATCATTCTTGACAAAAGAAATCGTTAGATACCTCAAGAATTTTGTATTATTCAAAAACCACAAACAGAGATGAAGTTTAAACTCATTTATACTTACCATGACATTTATATTCAGATATGTAAACTGATCATAGTTAAAAAAGCACCAACATATCTTCTTTGCACGTAAAAACCAAATGTCATGAACATATTTGTGACAAACTAATATATATATAGATATGTAATTGATCAGAGTTAAGAACCAACATATCTTCTATGCAATCAAAAACCAAGTGTCACAAACTTGTTAGTGAACATCAACTTGTTAGTTATATTACATGCCCAAATAGTTAGCAAATAGTTAGTCGAGGCATGCATTCATACAGCTGAAAAACCTCAAGTTGAGAATGGAAGTTGGAGTAATACTTACCTTGATATTCATCCAGTTTTCATATCAACATTGTTCACTTACCTTGATGTTTCATGCAGTCAACATTGTTCAAAGTTCTCTCTAACTCTCTCCCCCTTTTTGTCACAAAACAAAGCCAAAATGTAGTTAAGACTACGAAATGTGAGGAGAGTAAAAAGTTCCAATAAAATGTAAAACCTGAGAACTAAGCTAACGTAAGTATAAAACTAAATCCTAAAATCGTAATCCTGCACAAAAGGAAAGGAAAAGAAATGAGTCAAAAGTAATCAGTTGTCAGAATCTGAGTCTTCAGAGCTTGTGCAACCCATCTTAGAGAGTATCTTTCGCATCCGCTTGTCCATTGAATTGATCTTCTTCGTTATGGTAATGTGAGCTGCCGTTGTAATTTCAAGCTCTTTGGTAATTCGTTGTTGCTCCGTCAAAATTGTTCTTGCTTAACAGATAGTCGCTGTTGTTCCTTGATAATCGATGTTATTGATGCTTCATCATCTGTGCCAGTTGCTTGTCGAGATGGTGATGCGGCAGTGCTTGTACTGTGCTTTGTTCCAGATGCAGGAACTGGAGTGACATGCGGCAACTTATGGAGGGATTTGACAATAGTAGACTCATTTATCATGCTCAGACATTGATGATAAGTTGTTGAAGTAATGTCAACCTGAAATTTCTGTAAATCCTCATTATAATCAAGGGAAATGGAATTCTCTCAGTGGGGTGAGGATGCTCAACATATCGCGCCATTCTATTCCAGATAATGTATGGAATGTTGATATTCAATGCCGTTGCCTCTGATCGATGTCCTATGAGATACAAAAACAGCAACCGGTCCCATCTCACAACCTTTGTCTGCATATTTGGAAGTATATTGTAGCATGTGATGAAGTTTAAGAAGCGATATTCAAGACGAAGTTCTTTAGAACGAACAGATTTTTCGGTTGATTGTGTTCCCTCGAGACAAATTCCCTCTATAACTTTTGCCATAATGTGTTTGTCAAATTTACCCCCTTCAAGAAGTGAACTCCTTTCTTGCTGGCTTCCATTCCCAAAACCTCGCCAATCAATTGTGGAGTAATCTTAAACCTTGTGCCTTGGATGTTCGTGTAGAACTCCATAGGACCGTTCTCAACCTCTCGAAGATGTCGTGCATTAGTGTAGAAGGTCCTCACATGATGCAAACAGTAGCCAAGAGTTTCTGGAAAACGACATACTTGAATAAGGTTTGCTTGTTCAATCAGAAGGCCAAAGGCAGGGAGTGACCTTGCAGAGCCTCAATGTTAACATGCCTTTCACCAATGCATTCGCGATGTGCAAAGGCTCGAAGACGATCAGTGTTAACGAATACTTCTTCCAAGCGATGTGGTGAGTCAGGAGCTATCGGCGTGTCAACATTAATGTCCTGTCGTAGCCCACAGCGTCTAGTTATTCTCTTTCTTTTCATGGAGATGATTGGTGCTGCCTTTGATGCTTTTCCTGGTCCTTTATTTGCCTTTTCTTTTGATTTAACAGACGCCTTTCTCCTTGAATCATCAGACGGTTCTTGTTCATACATTGAGTCATCATCATCCGTCAATGCTGCCCAGTCAACCTCATGACAATCTACCTCTGTGTCACTGACCTCGACAAAATCACCTTTTGTTGGAGGTTCTTGGCTCTCTTTAGTTTATTTGTAGGGCGAGTGTGTACCATTGAGACCAGGAGAAGGATTAACCAAGAGAAACACATTGAATTAAGTGCCATTGAACAAAATGCTTGAGTAAAGAAGGTGTCATGTGAAAACCAACTCAAGAACACAAAAATTCTTAGTTTTCAAAAATTGAAAAAATTGTACCCAAACAATCATAATCATGTAGAGAGACTAAGAATCAAATTAGTTTTGCAAAAGGACTTTTAAAAATAGATCAATTGCATGAATTTCGAAAATCCTTATTATATGCCCTAAAACCGAAATTTTAGAAATCGAAGCCTAAAAATCCGTTAATCAGGAGAAAACCTAGCATATAATCAAAACTAAACAACCCAGAGTTCTTATTTCAAAAGAAATTTGATCAAAAACCATCCACAAACAAAATCGATCCAAGAATTTCATACGTTTGAGGAGGAAAAGAGAAAAACGGTGAAAAACCGAGATTTTGATCAATAAAACTTACTTGGAACTGAAGAACTTGAGTTAGAAAGCTTCCAAGGAGGATGAAATCTAGAGAGAAGCGCTCTGGAAACTTTGAACAAAAGATTGGAGTAAAAGAAATCAAAACCCTTTTGTTCTTATAAAAACCTAGCCGCGATCCGGATCCTCCCGAGCTTGCGATCCGGATCGGCTACCCGCAGTGAAAAAAACTGCGTTCGGGATCCGGATCGGCAGGTCCAATCCGGATCGTCAGCCCGCAGGAGAAAACCTGCGTTCGGGGTCCGGATCACCTTGCCCGATCCGGATCGGCCCCAACTTTTTCTTTAGAAAAATTTCAGAGAAATTCAAGAAAAACCAGAAAAAGATTGTAAGCACAAAGGTGTATCAACTTTAAACAAAAAGCATCGTTTCACACAACAAGAATTAGATTATGCCAAATCTATCAGTAATATCCAAAAATGAAAACGAAAATTTACAAGAATTAAATCCCTTAAAGTTGAACACCTTCAATTACATCTAACTTGATCTTATGAGTAATGCCTTTATCAAATAATCAATTCGGTAAAGAAAATGAAATACAAAGATCAATAGATGTTTGAAATCCCAAATATGGTAGATAATATTTCTAGACAATCTGTTGAAGAGAGTGGCTCTTTGAGCATCTTTCTTTAAAATCCCACCTTATACCAACCTTGAAATTTGACAGAGTCAAGTATTTCAACATGCATTTTACTTAATCAAAAATTTGAACAACCATGCTTGGTATACATGTGGTATCTGCACACAATACTCGGACGACCGAGGGTGGTAGCTCTTTTCCTCCATGTGGTGGTAGTTTTCACACTCCTCATTGGGATGTAACTCTTTCCCACATCTTTTGAGCATTTTACATTATCTTTGACTCCCCCTCAATTGGCTATCAATTATTTAAGATATAAGTATTCAACCAAAAATTGATCTCGATTTCATACTCGACTAAACAGTCAAATAAGATAATGACTATACCAAGAGATCATTGAGAGAGAAATTGACTTTGATCACTTTAGAAGATGATTTAATTACATAAACGATCATTGCAACAAAGAAATATTATGATGGCAAAAGCATAATAATTTCTAAATGTGTGAACAGATGCAATTAAAGTCAATTAAGATCTATGCTCAATTACTATCCTATGTATAAACATAGATATTGAATAGAACAAACAAATACAAAACCTATTTTAAGCAAAGGTTTCAAAAAGAAGTTTATTTCAAAGAAAGCATACCAATTGCTTTTCGCAAATGAATAAAACGTTTTGATCCAAAGGTTTTGTTAAAAAGTCAGCTAATTGATCTTCAGTTGAAACATATGAAAGTTGAAGAGTATTTGATTCAACTAGCTCTCTAAGAAAATGATATCTAAGTTCAATATGTTTTGTTCTAGAGTGCAACACAGGGTTTTTAGAAATGTTAATTGCACTTGTGTTGTCACAAAGAATTGTTACCGAGATGCTGAAATGCGGAAGTCACTCAATACGCTTTTCATCCCAAATGAGTTGAGTTGAGCAACCTTCCGCTGAAATGTATTCCGCTTCGGCAGTCGAGAGTGCTATGCAATTCTGCTTTTTACTGTGCCATGCAACAAGGCAATGGCCAAGATAGAAGCATGCACCACTCGTGCTTTTCCGATCATCACCACTGATCCTGCCCAATCGGCATCTGAGTATCCAACAATGTCCAGACTTGTTCCCATAGGATACCAAATTCCGAAATTAAATTGATCCTTTGATGTACCGGATGATCCGTTTCACCGCTTTCAGGTGAACCTCCTTTGGTGCTGATTGATATCTCGCGCAAAATCCCAACACTAAAGGATATATCCGGGCGACTAGCCGTGAGGTAAAGTAGACTTCCAATCATACTTCTATACAGTTTCGCGTCTACATCCTCACTATGTGATTCACTTCCAAGTCCCTGTGGCTAGTTTTCCCATTGGAGTTGGAAAAAGCTTTACAATTTTCTAGATCAAACTTGTTTGGACCAACTCCAGTGCATACTTGGATTGACTCAAGTGAATACCTTCATCATTTTGTTTAATTTGCAATCCAAGAAAATAAGACAGTTCGCCCATCATGGACATCTCAAATTCGCTTCCATGGTCCTCCGCGAATTTAGAAGCATCATTATCTTTTGTTGCACCAAATACAATGTCATCGACATAGATTTGTGCTACAATGAAATTATTTTGATAATGCTTCACAAAGAGAGTCCTGTCAGCTCCCCCTCGAGTATAGCCCTTCTCCAAAAGGTGCTTTGTTAACCTTTCGTACCATGCTCGCGGTGCTTGTTTCAGACCGTAAAGAGCCTTTTTCAAACGAAAAACATGGTTAGGTTGTTTATGATCTACAAAACCTTTCGGTTGAGCTACATAAACTTCCTCATTTAAAACCCATTTAGAAATGCGCTCTTGACGTCCATTTGAAATAATTTGATTTTAAAATGACAAGCAATAGCAAACATATACGAATGGACTCGAGTCTAGCTACAGGGGCGAAAGTTTCGTCAAAGTCTATACCTTCTACTTGAGAGTAGCCTTGAGCAACTAGTCGTGCCTTGTTCCTGATGATAGTACCATCTTCATCTTTCTTGTTCTTGAAGATCCATTTGGTACCTATTATGTTGCTTTGGAGGCTTCGTTAATTCCCAGACTTTGTTTCGCTCAAATTGATGGAGCTCTTCCTGCATTGCTTTAATCCAGTAGTCATCCTGAAGAGCTTCATCTATTGTCTTTGGTTCGATTAAGATACGTAGCAAGCAAATCCGCAAACCAACTGCCTTCGAGTTCTAACTCCTTCTTGTGGATCTCCAATGATGTTCGATTCCGGATGATCCTTGGAGATTCGTAGCGTTTGTGAAACGGAGTACTCGGAGGTACACGAGATGATTCCTGCACATCAGATAAACTAGAAGACCCATTAGATGCATCATTATATTGGAAGTATATTATGAGAAGATGCACTAGCAGGAGAATCATCATCTAGAGAGATATCGAGGGTAGATTTTTCAGATTCAAAATGAGAAGCTTCATCTACTTTAACATTTATAGATTCTACGATCGTCTTAGATTCAATGTTAAATACTCGATATGCTCTGCTATTCGTAGAATAACCCAAAGATCCCTTCATCACTTCGAGAGTCGAACTTTCCAAGATTTTCACGGTCACGTAAGATGTAACATCGACTCCCGAAGATACGAAAGTACTTGATATCCGGTTTTCTACTAAACCACAGCTCATATGGTGTATTCAAGGTTCCTGGGCGCAAATACCTCTGTTAATGACATAGACAGCGGTGTTCACAGCTTCAGCCCAAAAATGTAGCGGTAATTTCCGGCTATGAAGCATCACACGCGCCATCTCTTGAACAACCCTGTTTTTGCGCTCAACAACACCATTCTGCTGAGGTGTATAGGGTGCCGAGAATTCATGTTTAATGCCATTTGAAGTACAAAAGTCAATGAATTTTGAATTTATGAATTCTCCACCCTATCACTTCTAACACGAATGATCTTTTCATTCTTTTCAATCATAATACGATGGCAAATCTCATGAAAAGAGTCAAACGTATCAGCTTTCTCTCTCAAAAATGCTACCCAAGAAAACCGAGAGAAAACATCAACCATAAAGAAAAAAATTACAATTTACCTTGCAAGGATGGTTGACGAGTTGGCCAAAAGAAAAAGAAGAAAAGAAAATAGTCTACACAAACTATACAAGATTTAATCGTAGAACGATTAAGGACAAGGAGGGGTTTCACCTTTGCATACCCAACCTTTTGAGTTTTGGAGTATGTTGGTAAAGGTTGAGAGATTCTCCTTGAAGACGACGTCTTGTATGATTGATCTTTTTCTTTTGTCATCGTCTTGTTTGAGGTGCTACCAATGTTCTTTTCTTTTGAAAAATCCTTCCTTGAATTCCGGGAAGTGAGCTTATTGGTAGCAATTGCAAGATGTGGTTGATTTGTTCTTTGAGCTCCAATCTCGCAATTTCTTTCGATGTGCCCTGCAAATTACAACGAAAACATACCTTTGAGCTTGACGATTCCGAAGAGGATGAGGTAGGTTTGTTGTCGTTGTTTGTCTTGAATTCCGATGTCGGAGGAGGAGATACCGACTGAGGCACAAAGACTGTCCCACTCGAACTTGGACTGTTTCCAGTTTGAGTGTACCCGAGGCCGAACCGATTGTTTGACCAAGACCAAGAGTTTATCCAACTTACTCCTTCCTAAGAGAATTGCTGTAAGTCATCCTTGAGTTGGAGAATGGTCTCTGTCATTTCCCGTCTTTCCTGTCGGCCCTCGCCATAGAGCTTCAAGAAGTAGTTTGCTTTGTTCACCATATCTATATAGTTCTTCTCGAGTGCTCATTGGACTCTTGAAGGAAACATTTGCTTTTTATCAACTATCCCTTTCCACTTCAAGATCGGTCGAGAGAGAAGTTACCCTTTTACTTCTTCTTCGAGATCCTGCAATCTCCCTCTCAACCCCTTGTTTTGCTTAGCCGGTTTCTTTAAATCCTGTAAAGATCTGTGATAGGCTAGAGCAAACTCTTCACCTTCCGAATCATCCGATTCATTGTCCATTGCATTCTTTTCAACAGTGGAGTTGGACAATGATTCAGACGTACTTGCCATAAAGCACATGAAGGTGAAGATGTGGACGCGTGGAATGCCGTGGAGCTCTTTTCTTCATCACTTGAAGACGACTCATTTGACGTTGAGTTGTCATCCCAAGTGACGACTTGCATCGCCTTCTTCTTTGCCGGATACTTGTTAGGACACTCCGTTGCAATGTGGCCGTAGCCTCGACATTGAAGCATTGCAGTTGTCCTTCTGAACTTTTCTTATCCTTTGAGAAGTTCTCCTGCTTTCTTGACTTGTGACTTGGAGTACCCTTGCCTTTGTTCCACTTTCTGAAGGATGGAGATTTGCTTGAATTACCCCTTCGAAAGTTGCGGCGAAAATTCCTTGTCAAGAGAGCGAGCTGCTTCTCAAATTCCTCCATAGAAAGGTTCTCGTCATCGTCCGAGGAGGATGTATCCGCGTCTTCTTCCTTAGTTGTTTTCAACGCATAACCTGAAGACTTAGAAGTGGATGCTTTTCCAGAAGAATTGTTAGTATTAAAAGTCATTTCATAAGTTTGTAATGAACCAACTAATTCTTCTACACGTATTTCGTCCGGGTGTTTAATAGTTTCAATGGCAGTAACCTTTGGGCGAAATCGTTCAGGAAGAGTTCTTAAGATTTTTCTTACAATCTTAAATTCTGGAATCTTCTCTCCCAGATTAGCACATGAGTTTACGATGTCTTGCAATCGTGTATAGTAGTCCGTGAAAGATTCATTTTCTGCCATCAAAATAGAGTCAAACTTGCTCGTAAGCATCTGCAGTTTCTGAATCTTCACGAGGTTAGTTCCCTCATGTGTAACCTGGAGAACATCCCAGATTTCTTTCGCAGTCTCACATGCCGAGACGCGAGAGAATTCAGTTTGAGATAAGGCATTAAAAATAGCATTAATTCCCTTGCCATTGTAAGAAGATACTCAAACTCTTCCTTGGTCCATTTCGACCTAGGTTTTAAGGTGTGAACATCAGAGATAAGTTCAGTTGGATTAGTCCATCCTGATTCAATTGAATGCCACACCCTTTCGTCGATGGAAGATAAAAAGGCTTTCATCCGTACTTTCCAGTACGCATAATTTGTTCCATCAAAGAAAGGGGGTCGATTGATGTTTCCACCTTCAACCATTGTTCACAACCCTATTCCCGCTCTGATACCACTTGTTGGGTCGTATATAATACGGATCTAAATAGGGGAAGAAACACCTAGAGGGGGGTGAATAGGTGTAAACGTATAACACTCAAAAATCGTTGCGATAAAAAACCAATGCGGAAATGAAAATAACTCGCAAGATTTTTACGTGGAAAACTCCATCACCGAGTAAAAAACCACGGGACCGATAACACGGCAGAAATCCACTAGAATTAAAACACGTACAAGGTGATTTACCGTACACACTTACGACTCAACCTTTTCCATACGCTCCTAGAGGATCTTCTCCGCTCGCTCCAGACGCTTCTCGAATCCACGATCTGCGCCCAACGCCGAATCCACGGCGTCCAACGTCGAATCCACGACGTCCGACCGAATCCACGGTCTTCACCCAATAGCACCCTTCGAATCCACGAACGTGCCTCGCTCCGAATCCACGAGAGCGAATGAACCTTGAATCCACAAGGACACGCGAATCCACGCGCCGATTTTGGGGTAAATCGTTGTTTTTGGGTGGTGATGATCCGCCGAATACTTAGATCAAAGATAGATCGGAAATACCATCTAAGTATTCATTGTTTGATTCAACTCAAGATGTGAGTATGAAAACCTAGAATCAAACTAATCAATATAGATGAAGAAACATAGAGTATTCTCTACTGATTTCCTT
>CM055077.1:8641828-8689548 GCA_029204045.2 Tillandsia leiboldiana | reverse complement strand
ACGTGCGAGGGCGACGACGAGGAAGGAGGACGGCGACATCAACAACAGATGGCAGATGGCGAGGATGACGGGTCACGAACACGGCAAGGGGGCAACTGTCACTCCCCCTTCACGGGTGTAAACCAAAACCCAGGCCCGTCTTAGAGATCCGCCGTGCACACGAATTTTCCACGTACACGAAGCGCCGGTTAACCTTCTCAGATATAAGATATTAAAAAAAAGCACAAAACCAGAGCTGAACTAAAACTACTACATCTCAGACTGAAACTGAAGTAAAATCAGTACAACTGTAAAATAAGCATGAGTCTCCCCAGCTCACCAAAATGTACAACCAGCTGGCTAAAGCCAGACCCAAAAGTAAAAGTACAATAGTCTGAGAGGATGTGGTACATCAAAATTCCACTAGCTCACTGTCGGGCAGACGATCTATCTAATCAGCTATCCCCTTACCTCGATCCGCCGCTGAAGGCCCAGCAGCTCCCGCAGAAGACTCTACAAAACAAAGGGGAAGAAAAAGAAAACCAATTTGGGGAAAACTACTAAAACCAGTAGCCTCCCCTAGTGGGTAAAGCCTCAAACTCCGACGCACCCACTAGGACTACCAGAGGCAAAAGTGAAAGAAGGTGGTAAGATAGAACAGAAACTGCTGATAAAAAGAAGCTACCACTACTATGCCTCTAAATATAGTGCTAGAAAGAGTAGCTATATGAATGCATCAGTAAAAGTGTCTGCCTAAATAAACCCAATAATGGACAAGTAAAGACCGGTACTGCCTGCTCTGTCATCATCATTGGGCCTGCCAGCCAACGAATAGCGCCGAAGTGATATCTCGAACCCAATAACCCACAGGCACCTGCCTGGTGTAATAACACACTCCGGAGTGGCACTCGAGGGGAGCTACCCACACGAGTAAGTAACCAAGTCACACATATATCAAAATAGCAGACTGGATCACGACTATGCTAAAGTGGGAAAACCCATCCACTAAAGAAACCCCGATCCCTAATCTGATGCACAAGTAAACATTCGGTCAACCGCCCAAAGTCCGCGGTCGCCGCAATACCCCCCACCATCAAGTCCAACCTATCCCAGACTCTAAGATCCCGACTACACTATCCCCAACCCCTGCTCGAACCCAAGCAACAAATATCCTGAGTCTAAAATAAAGGAGAAAAGAGCAATCATGGTTTCTCCTAAATCAAATCCCAGCATGATAGTGTAGCAGTAAAAGATTGGCCTATCTAGATGTCCATACAAGCATGTAAGTATCTCATGATGAATAAAAGAAAGACATCTAACAGTGTTCTTGCATCTATTAGAGCATGATATCCCAAATTTATTAATCAATCTCATAGGAAGGTTAAATATTAACATGGCATACATCAAATCCATACAAGCATGCAAGTTATCAACAATGTGCTAAACGACATTCTAATTCGGGAATCACTCTAATATCCCTAATGAGTATGTCAAATATGAGGTCCACAACAATCACCCACCTCGGTCGCGAAGCACGGATCCAAACTCGCACTCTCTCAAGGAAAACCACGGCCCGCTGCGAAAACTGCAAAAAACAACCAAAACGGTTGCACAATTAATCCCACAATTATCATAATGTCGCTGTCCGCGCAACAGTCAGAAGATGATCGATTTTCACCTGCGAGATGACCTCTGAAAATTTCAAAAAAATTACCGCTGCGATCCTCGCGACGACTAGATGCAAATCGAGTACTCGCACGTCCTGTTCTGTTGGGTCGTATATATACGGATTCTAAATAGGGGAGAAAACCCTAGAGGGGGGTGAATAGGTGTAAACGTATAAACACTCAAAAATCGTTGCGATAAAAACTCCAATGCGGAAATGAAAATAACTCGCAAGATTTTTACGGTGGAAAACTCCATCACCGGAGTAAAAAACCACGGGACCGATAACACGGCAGAAATCCACTAGAATTAAAACACGTACAAGGTGATTTACCGTACACACTTACGACTCAACCTTTCCATACGCTCCTAGAGGATCTTCTCCGCTCGCTCCAGACGCTTCTCGAATCCACGATCTGCGCCCAACGCCGAATCCACGGCGTCCAACGTCGAATCCACGACGTCCGACCGAATCCACGGTCTTCACCCAATAGCACCCTTCGAATCCACGAACGTGCCTCGCTCCGAATCCACGAGAGCGAATGAACCTTGAATCCACAAGGACACGCGAATCCACGCGCCGATTTTGGGGTAATCGTTGTTTTTTGGGTGGTGATGATCCGCCGAATACTTAGATCAACGATAGATCGGAAAATACCATCTAAGTATTCATTAGTTTGATTCAACTCAAGATGTGAGTATGAAAACCTAGAATCAAACTAATCAATATAGATGAAGAAACATAGAGTATTCTCTAATGATTTCCTTTCTTCTCTATATGTGGATCTATAGCCGTATAAGATGATATATGAAAATGACGGCTATGTGGATTGACCCTAGAAAGAAAGACATAGGGTCTATTTATAGGTTAGAAACCCTAGGAAGGAGATAAGAATCAAAACCTGCCATTTCTGGAATTTTACGGACGGCGATCCGGATCGTGATAACTGAGATTCGGATCGTCATAACGAAACAGCCAATTCCAGAAAAACGAAGGTTCGGGATCCGGATCATGTGACTACGATCCGGATCGTTCATACAGTTCACCAAAAATCAACGTTCGGGATCCGGATTGCGAAGCAAGATCCGGATCGTTCAAGGTAGATGGTAAACTCAACGTTCGGGATCCGGATCAAGAGACTACGATCCGGATTGCGACGATGTATGAACGAACCACCTTCGGGATCCGGATCGAACAGCCTGATCCAGATCCTGAACATGTCCCAAGTCCAGTTTTTGATTTTTATGCAATGAAAGATTCTTCCAAGTGTTTCTACACTACAAGAAGTATTCGGATCACACAAATTCTTTAGTTAAACATACCTGATCCTTTTGAATTCTTCTTTCTTGAGATTGAGTTAAATGATCCAACTTTCTTCACCTTCAATCTTCAGGACTTGAAACTTTCACGAACTACGCCAACTCAAATTCCGTAACAATCTCCCCCTTTGGCGGTTTCGTGACAAACACAGATCCACTAAAGAAAATTCAAAAAGATATTTTTGTTGCTATCACCATACAACAAAAATTTACAATGGAGATCCAAAATACAATACATGAGTTAAACTCCTAAAACAGACTCTAGACTTAGACATCTGTACTCTCTGCAAAAAGAAATCATTCTTGACAAAAGAAATCGTTAGATACCTCAAGAATTTTGTATTATTCAAAAACCACAAACAGAGATGAAGTTTAAACTCATTTATACTTACCATGACATTTATATTCAGATATGTAAACTGATCATAGTTAAAAAAGCACCAACATATCTTCTTTGCACGTAAAAACCAAATGTCATGAACATATTTGTGACAAACTAATATATATATAGATATGTAATTGATCAGAGTTAAGAACCAACATATCTTCTATGCAATCAAAAACCAAGTGTCACAAACTTGTTAGTGAACATCAACTTGTTAGTTATATTACATGCCCAAATAGTTAGCAAATAGTTAGTCGAGGCATGCATTCATACAGCTGAAAAACCTCAAGTTGAGAATGGAAGTTGGAGTAATACTTACCTGATATTCATCCAGTTTTCATATCAAACATTGTTCACTTACCTTGATGTTTCATGCAGTCAACATTGTTCAAAGTTCTCTCTAACTCTCTCCCCCTTTTTGTCACAAAACAAAGCCAAAATGTAGTTAAGACTACGAAATGTGAGGAGAGTAAAAAGTTCCAATAAAATGTAAAACCTGAGAACTAAGCTAACGTAAGTATAAAACTAAATCCTAAAATCGTAATCCTGCACAAAAGGAAAGGAAAAGAAAATGAGTCAAAGTAATCAGTTGTCAGAATCTGAGTCTTCAGAGCTTGTGCAACCCATCTTAGAGAGTATCTTTCGCATCCGCTTGTCCATTGAATTGATCTTCTTCGTTATGGTAATGTGAGCTGCCGTTGTAATTTCAAGCTCTTTGGTAATTCGTTGTTGCCTCCGTCAAAATTTGTTCTTGCTTAACAGATAGTCGCTGTTGTTCCTTGATAATCGATGTTATTGATGCTTCATCATCTGTGCCAGTTGCTTGTCGAGATGGTGATGCGGCAGTGCTTGTACTGTGCTTTGTTCCAGATGCAGGAACTGGAGTGACATGCGGCAACTTATGGAGGGATTTGACAATAGTAGACTCATTTATCATGCTCAGACATTGATGATAAGTTGTTGAAGTATGTCAACCTGAAATTTCTGTAAAATCCTCATTATAATCAAGGGAAATGGAATTCTCTCAGTGGGAGTGAGGATGCTCACATATCGCGCCATTCTATTCCAGATAATGTATGGAATGTTGATATTCAATGCGTTGCCTCTGATCGATGTCCTATGAGATACAAAAACAGCAACCGGTCCCATCTCACAACCTTTGTCTGCATATTTGGAAGTATATTGTAGCATGTGATGAAGTTTAAGAAGCGATATTCAAGACGAAGTTCTTTAGAACGAACAGATTTTCGGTTGATTGTGTTCCCTCGAGACAAATTCCCTCTATAACTTTTTGCCATAATGTGTTTGTCAAATTTACCCCCTTCAAGAAGTGAACTCCTTTCTTGCTGGCTTCCATTCCCAAAACCTCGCCAATCAATTGTGGAGTAATCTTAAACCTTGTGCCTTGGATGTTCGTGTAGAACTCCATAGGACCGTTCTCAACTCTCGAAGATGTCGTGCATTAGTGTAGAAGGTCCTCACATGATGCAAACAGTAGCCAAGAGTTTCTGGAAAACGACATACTTGAATAAGGTTTGCTTGTCAATCAGAAGGCCAAAGGCAGGGGAGTGACCTTGCAGAGCCTCAATGTTAACATGCCTTTCACCAATGCATTCGCGATGTGCAAAGGCTCGAAGACGATCAGTGTTAACGAATACTTCTTCCAAGCGATGTGGTGAGTCAGGAGCTATCGGCGTGTCAACATAATGTCCTGTCGTAGCCCACAGCGTCTAGTTATTCTCTTTCTTTTCATGGAGATGATTGGTGCTGCCTTTGATGCTTTTCCTGGTCCTTTATTTGCCTTTTCTTTTGATTTAACAGACGCCTTTCTCCTGAATCATCAGACGGTTCTTGTTCATACATTGAGTCATCATCATCCGTCAATGCTGCCCAGTCAACCTCATGACAATCTACCTCTGTGTCACTGACCTCGACAAAATCACCTTTTTGTTGGAGGTTCTTGGCTCTCTTTTAGTTTATTTGTAGGGCGAGTGTGTACCATTGAGACCAGGAGAAGGATTAACCAAGAGAAACACATTGAATTAAGTGCCATTGAACAAAATGCTTGAGTAAAGAAGGTGTCATGTGAAAACCAACTCAAGAACACAAAAATTCTTAGTTTTCAAAAATTGAAAAAATTGTACCCAAACAATCATAATCATGTAGAGAGACTAAGAATCAAATTAGTTTTGCAAAAGGACTTTTAAAATAGATCAATTGCATGAATTTCGAAAATCCTTATTATATGCCCTAAAACCGAAATTTTAGAAATCGAAGCCTAAAAATCCGTTAATCAGGAGAAAACCTAGCATATAATCAAAACTAAACAACCCAGAGTTCTTATTTCAAAAGAAATTTGATCAAAAACTCATCCACAAACAAAATCGATCCAAGAATTTCATACGTTTGAGGAGGAAAAGAGAAAAACGGTGAAAAACCGAGATTTTGATCAATAAAACTTACTTGGAACTGAAGAACTTGAGTTAGAAAGCTTCCAAGGAGGATGAAATCTAGAGAGAAGCGCTCTGGAAACTTTTGAACAAAAGATTGGAGTAAAAGAAATCAAAACCCTTTTGTTCTTTATAAAAACCTAGCCGCGATCCGGATCCTCCCGAGCTTGCGATCCGGATCGGCTACCCGCAGTGAAAAAAACTGCGTTCGGGATCCGGATCGGCAGGTCCAATCCGGATCGTCAGCCCGCAGGAGAAAACCATGCGTTCGGGGTCCGGATCACCTTGCCCGATCCGGATCGGCCCCAACTTTTTCTTTAGAAAAATTTCAGAGAAATTCAAGAAAAACCAGAAAAAGATTGTAAGCACAAAGGTGTATCAACTTTAAACAAAAAGCATCGTTTCACACAACAAGAATTAGATTATGCCAAATCTATCAGTAATATCCAAAAATGAAACGAAAATTTACAAGAATTAAATCCCTTAAAGTTGAACACCTTCAATTACATCTAACTTGATCTTATGAGTAATGCCTTTATCAAATAATCAATTCGGTAAAGAAAATGAAATACAAAGATCAATAGATGTTTGAAATCCCAAATATGGTAGATAATATTTCTAGGACAATCTGTTGAAGAGAGTGGCTCTTTGAGCATCTTTCTTTAAAATCCCACCTTATACCAACCTTGAAATTTGACAGAGTCAAGTATTTCAACATGCATTTTACTTAATCAAAAATTTGAACAACCATGCTTGGTATACATGTGGTAGCTGCACACAATACTCGGACGACCGAGGTGGTAGCTCTTTCCTCCATGTGGTGGTAGTTTTCACACTCCTCATTGGGATGTAACTCTTTCCACATCTTTTGAGCATTTTACATTATCTTTGACTCCCCCTCAATTGGCTATCAATTATTTAAGATATAAAGTATTCAACCAAAAATTGATCTCGATTTCATACTCGACTAAACAGTCAAATAAGATAATGACTATACCAAGAGATCATTGAGAGAGAAATTGACTTTGATCACTTTAGAAGATGATTTAATTAACATAAACGATCATTGCAACAAAGAAATATTATGATGGCAAAAGCATAATAAATTTCTAAATGTGTGAACAGATGCAATTAAAGTCAATTAAGATCTATGCTCAATTACTATCCTATGTATAAACATAGATATTGAATAGAACAAAACAAATACAAAACCTATTTTAAGCAAAGGTTTCAAAAAGAAGTTTATTTCAAAGAAAGCATACCAATTGCTTTTCGCAAATGAATAAAACGTTTTGATCCAAAGGTTTTGTTAAAAAGTCAGCTAATTGATCTTCAGTTGAAACATATGAAAGTTGAAGAGTATTTGATTCAACTAGCTCTCTAAGAAAATGATATCTAAGTTCAATATGTTTTGTTCTAGAGTGCAACACAGGGTTTTTAGAAATGTTAATTGCACTTGTGTTGTCACAAAGAATTGTTACCGAAGATGCTGAAATGCGGAAGTCACTCAATACGCTTTCATCCAAATGAGTTGAGTTGAGCAACTTCCAGCTGAAATGTATTCCGCTTCGGCAGTCGAGAGTGCTATGCAATTCTGCTTTTTACTGTGCCATGCAACAAGGCAATGGCCAAGATAGAAGCATGCACCACTCGTGCTTTTCCGATCATCCACTGATCCTGCCCAATCGGCATCTGAGTATCCAACAATGTCCAGACTTGTTCCCATAGGATACCAAATTCCGAAATTAATTGATCCTTTGATGTACCGGATGATCCGTTTCACCGCTTTCAGGTGAACCTCCTTTGGTGCTGATTGATATCTCGCGCAAATCCCAACACTAAAGGATATATCCGGGCGACTAGCCGTGAGGTAAAGTAGACTTCCAATCATACTTCTATACAGTTTCTCGTCTACATTCTCACTATGTGATTCACTTCCAAGTCCCTTGTGGCTAGTTCCCATTGGAGTTGGAAAATCTTTACAATTTTCTAGATCAAACTTTTTGACCAACTCCAGTGCATACTTGGATTGACTCAAGTGAATACCTTCATCATTTTGTTTAATTTGCAATCCAAGAAAATAAGACAGTTCGCCCATCATGGACATCTCAAATTCGCTTTCCATGGTCTCCGCGAATTTAGAAGCATCATTATCTTTTGTTGCACCAAATACAATGTCATCGACATAGATTTGTGCTACAATGAAATTATTTTGATAATGCTTCACAAAGAGAGTCCTGTCAGCTCCCCCTCGAGTATAGCCCTTCTCCAAAAGGTGCTTTGTTAACCTTTCGTACCATGCTCGCGGTGCTTGTTTCAGACCGTAAAGAGCCTTTTTCAAACGAAAAACATGGTTAGGTTGTTTATGATCTACAAAACCTTTCGGTTGAGCTACATAAACTTCCTCATTTAAAAACCCATTTAGAAATGCGCTCTTGACGTCCATTTGAAATAATTTGATTTTAAAATGACAAGCAATAGCAAACAATATACGAATGGACTCGAGTCTAGCTACAGGGGCGAAAGTTTCGTCAAAGTCTATACCTTCTACTTGAGAGTAGCCTTGAGCAACTAGTCGTGCCTTGTTCCTGATGATAGTACCATCTTCATCTTTCTTGTTCTTGAAGATCCATTTGGTACCTATTATGTTGCTTTGGAGGCTTCGTTAATTCCCAGACTTTGTTTCGCTCAAATTGATGGAGCTCTTCCTGCATTGCTTTAATCCAGTAGTCATCCTGAAGAGCTTCATCTATTGTCTTTGGTTCGATTAAAGATACGTAGCAAGCAAATCCGCAAACCAACTGCCTTCGAGTTCTAACTCCTTCTTGTGGATCTCCAATGATGTTCGATTCCGGATGATCCTTGGAGATTCGTAGCGTTTGTTGAAACGGAGTACTCGGAGGTACACGAGATGATTCCTGCACATCAGATAAACTAGAAGAACCATTAGATGCATCATTAATATTGGAAGTATTATTATGAGAAGATGCACTAGCAGGAGAATCATCATCTAGAGAGATATCGAGGGTAGATTTTTCAGATTCAAAATGAGAAGCTTCATCTACTTTAACATTTATAGATTCTACGATCGTCTTAGATTCAATGTTAAATACTCGATATCCTCTGCTATTCGTAGAATAACCCAAAAAGATCCCTTCTTCACTTCGAGAGTCGAACTTTCCAAGATTTTCACGGTCACGTAAGATATAACATCGACTCCCGAAGATACGAAAGTACTTGATATCCGGTTTTCTACTAAACCACAGCTCATATGGTGTATTCAAGGTTCCTGGGCGCAAATACACTCTATTAATGACATAGACAGCGGTGTTCACAGCTTCAGCCCAAAAATGTAGCGGTAATTTCCGGCTATGAAGCATCACACGCGCCATCTCTTGAACAACCCTGTTTTTGCGCTCAACAACACCATTCTGCTGAGGTGTATAGGGTGCCGAGAATTCATGTTTAATGCCATTTGAAGTACAAAAGTCAATGAATTTTGAATTTATGAATTCTCCACCCCTATCACTTCTAACACGAATGATCTTTTCATTCTTTTCAATCATAATACGATGGCAAATCTCATGAAAAGAGTCAAACGTATCAGCTTTCTCTCTCAGAAATGCTACCCAAGAAAACCGAGAGAAAACATCAACCAATAAGAAAAAAATATACAATTTACCTTGCAAGGATGGTTGACGAGTTGGCCAAAAGAAAAAGAAGAAAAGAAAATAGTCTACACAAACTATACAAGATTTAATCGTAGAACGATTAAGGACAAGGAGGGGTTTCACCTTTGCATACCCAAACCTTTTGAGTTTTGGAGTATGTTGGTAAAGGTTGAGAGATTCTTCTTGAAGACGACGTCTTGTATGATTGATCTTTTTCTTTTGTCATCGTCTTGTTTGAGGTGCTACCAATGTTCTTTTCTTTTGAAAAATCCTTCCTTGAATTCCGGGAAGTGAGCTTATTGGTAGCAATTGCAAGATGTGGTTGATTTGTTCTTTGAGCTCCAATCTCGCAATTTCTTTCGATGTGCCCTGCAAAATTACAACGAAAACATACCTTTGAGCTTGACGATTCCGAAGAGGATGAGGTAGGTTTGTTGTCGTTGTTTGTCTTGAATTCCGATGTCGGAGGAGGAGATACCGACTGAGGCACAAAGACTGTCCCACTCGAACTTGGACTGTTTCCAGTTTGAGTGTACCCGAGGCCGAACCGATTTGTTTGACCAAGACCAAGGAGTTTATCCAACTTACTCCTTCCTAAAGAGAATTGCTGTAAGTCATCCTTGAGTTGGAGAATGGTCTCTGTCATTTCCCGTCTTTCCTGTCGGCCCTCGCCATAGAGCTTCAAGAAGTAGTTTGCTTTGTTCACCATATCTATATAGTTCTTCTCGAGCTGCTCATTGGACTCTTGAAGGGAAACATTTGCTTTTATCAAACTATCCCTTTCCGCTTCAAGATCGGTCGAGAGAGAAGTTACCCTTTTTACTTCTTCTTCGAGATCCTGCAATCTCCCTCTCAACCCCTTGTTTTGCTTAGCCGGTTTCTTTAAATCCTGTAAAGATCTGTGATAGGCTAGAGCAAACTCTTCACCTTCCGAATCATCCGATTCATTTTCCATTGCATTCTTTTCAACAGTGGAGTTGGACAATGATTCAGACGTACTTGCCATAAAGCACATGAATGGTGAAGATGTGGACGCGTGGAATGCCGTGGAGCTCTTTTCTTCATCACTTGAAGACGACTCATTTGACGTTGAGTTGTCATCCCAAGTGACGACTTGCATCGCCTTCTTCTTTGCCGGATACTTGTTAGGACACTCCGTTGCAATGTGGCCGTAGCCTCGACATTTGAAGCATTGCAGTTGTCCTTCTGAACTTTTCTTATCCTTTGAGAAGTTCTCCTGCTTTCTTGACTTGTGACTTGGAGTACCCTTGCCTTTGTTCCACTTTCTGAAGGATGGAGATTTGCTTGAATTACCCCTTCGAAAGTTGCGGCGAAAATTCCTTGTCAAGAGAGCGAGCTGCTTCTCAAATTCCTCCATAGAAAGGTTCTCGTCATCGTCCGAGGAGGATGTATCCGCGTCTTCTTCCTTAGTTGTTTTCAACGCATAACCTGAAGACTTAGAAGTGGATGCTTTTCCAGAAGAATTGTTAGTATTAAAAGTCATTTCATAAGTTTGTAATGAACCAACTAATTCTTCTACACGTATTTCGTCCGGGTGTTTAATAGTTTCAATGGCAGTAACCTTTGGGCGAAATCGTTCAGGAAGAGTTCTTAAGATTTTTCTTACAATCTTAAATTCTGGAATCTTCTCTCCCAGATTAGCACATGAGTTTACGATGTCTTGCAATCGTGTATAGTAGTCCGTGAAAGATTCATTTTCTGCCATCAAAATAGAGTCAAACTTGCTCGTAAGCATCTGCAGTTTCTGAATCTTCACGAGGTTAGTTCCCTCATGTGTAACCTGGAGAACATCCCAGATTTCTTTCGCAGTCTCACATGCCGAGACGCGAGAGAATTCAGTTTGAGATAAGGCATTAAAAATAGCATTAATTCCCTTGCCATTGTAAGAAGATAACTCAAACTCTTCCTTGGTCCATTTCGACCTAGGTTTTAAGGTGTGAACATCAGAGATAAGTTCAGTTGGATTAGTCCATCCTGATTCAATTGAATGCCACACCCTTTCGTCGATGGA
The DNA here is from genome assembly GCA_029204045.2 of Tillandsia leiboldiana. Taxonomy (NCBI): domain Eukaryota; kingdom Viridiplantae; phylum Streptophyta; class Magnoliopsida; order Poales; family Bromeliaceae; genus Tillandsia; species Tillandsia leiboldiana. Next base: position 8,678,046 of record CM055077.1, on the reverse strand, counting down.
AGATAAAAAGGCTTTCATCCGTACTTTCCAGTACGCATAATTTGTTCCATCAAAGAAAGGGGGTCGATTGATGTTTCCACCTTCAACCATTGTTCACAACCCTATTCCCGCTCTGATACCACTTGTTGGGTCGTATATAATACGGATCTAAATAGGGGAAGAAACACCTAGAGGGGGGTGAATAGGTGTAAACGTATAAACACTCAAAAATCGTTGCGATAAAAAACCCAATGCGGAAATGAAAATAACTCGCAAGATTTTTACGTGGAAAACTCCATCACCGGAGTAAAAAACCACGGGACCGATAACACGGCAGAAATCCACTAGAATTAAAACACGTACAAGGTGATTTACCGTACACACTTACGACTCAACCTTTTCCATACGCTCCTAGAGGATCTTCTCCGCTCGCTCCAGACGCTTCTCGAATCCACGATCTGCGCCCAACGCCGAATCCACGGCGTCCAACGTCGAATCCACGACGTCCGACCGAATCCACGGTCTTCACCCAATAGCACCCTTCGAATCCACGAACGTGCCTCGCTCCGAATCCACGAGAGCGAATGAACCTTGAATCCACAAGGACACGCGAATCCACGCGCCGATTTTCGGGTAATCGTTGTTTTTTGGGTGGTGATGATCCGCCGAATACTTAGATCAAAGATAGATCGGAAATACCATCTAAGTATTCATTAGTTTGATTCAACTCAAGATGTGAGTATGAAAACCTAGAATCAAACTAATCAATATAGATGAAGAAACATAGAGTATTCTCTAATGATTTCCTTTCTTCTCTATATGTGGATCTATAGCTGTATAAGATGATATATGAAAATGACGGCTATGTGGATTGACCCTAGAAAGAAAGACATAGGGTCTATTTATAGGTTAGAAACCCTAGGAAGGAGATAAGAATCAAAAACCTGCCATTTCTGGAATTTTACGGACGGCGATCCGGATCGTGATAACTGAGATCCGGATCGTCATAACGAAACAGCCAATTCCAGAAAAACGAAGGTTCGGGATCCGGATCATGTGACTACGATCCGGATCGTTCATACAGTTCACCAAACATCAACGTTCGGGATCCGGATTGCGAAGCAAGATCCGGATCGTTCAAGGTAGATGGTAAACTCAACGTTCGGGATCCGGATCAAGAGACTACGATCCGGATTGCGACGATGTATGAACGAACCACCTTCGGGATCCGGATCGAACAGCCTGATCCGGATCCTGAACATGTCCCAAGTCCAGTTTTTGATTTTTATGCAATGAAAGATTCTTCCAAGTGTTTCTACACTACAAGAAGTATTCGGATCACACAAATTCTTTAGTTAAACATACCTGATCCTTTTGAATTCTTCTTTCTTGAGATTGAGTTAAATGATCCAACTTTCTTCACCTTCAATCTTCAGGACTTGAAACTTTCACGAAACTACGCCAACTCAAATTCCGTAACAGTTCTGACACCTATAGGCTAAGATACAATTAGAACACCGCGGTAAGCCAAAACTTCTCACGATCACAAATCTGCGGCATTCAGTCCAGAAGAAGTTGAAATATCACCTTCTAAACGTCCTCTAAAAAATCCAGAAAAATCACGACGGCGTTCATTGCGACGAGTAGATGCAAATCGAGTATTTGCACTCCTCGTTCCGATACTTTTGGGCCAAGATATCCTACAAATACTCCAATGTTGTCCAAAATTCCGCCGCAGAAAATGGGGTCACAAGATGGTCCGAAAAACCCAAGAAAAACTTGGAATCGAGGGAAACTATAAATACAGGAATCGTAGCCCTACCTATCGTGGAAATACCGGCGCAAGAATCACCCGAAAACTCCTTCGGGGTAGCCCAGGGGAGTCGCAAGAATTAGCCTCTGCTCAAACCAACAACACAGCCTACAATTAAACAACATCACAAATTACCCACAGCAAACACTTGTTGTTTTTCCAAAACAACACAAAGAAGGCCCTTTTTCACCTGCAATCTGTCCTCAAAAAAATCCAGAAAAATCACCGTTGCGATCCTCGCGACGAGTAGATACAAATCAAGTATTTATACACCTCAATCCGACACCTGTAGGCCAAGATATAAATGAAACACTGTAGCAAGCCAAACAATCCACAATACAATTCCGCAGAAAAATAGTCCCAAAGAAGCTCAATTATCACCTTCGAGGATTCCTCCAAAAATTCCAATAAAAATATGGGTGCGTCCCTCTCGAAGAGTAGATGCCGATCGAGTCCTCATATGACCCGATCCGATGCTCGTAGGTCAAGATAGAAAATCGACAAACCTCCGCTGTCCAAAATCTCAAAACAGAAAAATGGGGTCACAAAACACCTCGAAAACCATGCCAAAAACCCAAAACGAGGCAAAGTGATCAATACATAAATCGAAGGCATACCTCTCGCGAACGCGCTGCCACAAAAATCGTCTCAAAATTCCATCGGAGTGATCTAGGGTACCTCGCAGACTGAAATGCGACGGAAATGGGCCACCGAAGAGGAAATGTCGCACTGTGCCAAAACGCCGAAGTCGTCGAGGTCGCGCCTTCCAAAAATTCCGAAGATCCTCCGCAAGATGAAGCACAAGAAGATCAACAAAGTTGCTAAAGGGCTCAAGGGCTAAGGAGCTCCGGAAAAGGGGAAAAGGGCCCAAGCAAAGGGCCGATTTATAGGCCCTCCACGAAAAAGGAGCAAAAGCCCACCTTAATGGGCTTTCGGGCCCAAGATTCGGGCGCCCGAAAATTTTCGGGCGCCAACAGTGCCCAATCGCAGTCGTCCATCGCGCGCCCGAAACGCCCTTGTCGCGCCATGTCACGCCGAACAGGGGACAGCCAAACCGGCCCCCCACCACGCGTCGCGTGGCCTGCCGCGGACGCCGACGCGTGGCGCGCCCGAGCACGGGAACCGCGCGTCAACGCGAGCCCGCGTGCGCGCACGTCGCGCTGTCGGCGACCATGCCGGGCACGCACCCCGAGGCACCTGCCACCCTACTCCGTGGACCACACTCGTGCGCCAGCCAAACCCACGATGCCACGTGTCCACACCGGACCAATCGGGAAATGCCACGTGGCACACATCCCCGCTGCACCGCGCGCCTGCACGCGCCCGCGCGCCGCCTGCCTGCGCCTGCTCCGCCGCCTGCCCGCGCCTGCGCAGCCGCACTTCGCCGCTGCCCGCCACCGCCGGCGATGCCCGGCCGGCCGGAACAGTAACCCAACACCTCAAAATCCGTGTTTTCGCATCCGGGCTCTGAAAAATACATGTAAATAGTCCATTTCGATCGTTTTCGCGCGCTGAATCCAAATCCGCTATCCGTTCTGCCCAATTCCACTTCTAAAATTTGTCGAAAATTCCTGAAAAAGTGAACTTGATCCATTTTTCGTGCCGGGTCAAATCCTGGGTTCTAATACGCGCGCAAACACCTCTATCACCCAACATGGGCCTCTAGAAGCTGCTGATCAACCAGTAACCTCATCGCGGGGATCCGGGTCCTCACATCCTCCCCCACTAAGAGAAAGTTTCGTCCTCGAAACTAACACAACTCAAGCAGGATAATCCAAACCACACCCACGCAACCAAACAGGAAAGAGAAAGGCCCAACATCAGGAATATCATCAACCCCAACTCTCAATTTAGAAAACTACCGACAACAGTGAAAGGTCCGCAAATTTCGAAAGGCCAGTGCCTTCACCCCAATCAAACAAGAACAGGCTTCGACACCATCTCCATTCTGGAGCAGCCTTTCGAAGTTTTCGGCCAGTTCGCAAGCCTCGGCATACAGACGTGAAAAAGTGAGAGAAGTGTTGAAGCTATTCCTGCTGTGGCAGCACAACGAAGACTATAATCCAACAGTAACTCCACAGCCCCTAAGGGAGACGTCACTATACTCGCAAATCCAACACCCAACACTGGCAATGCTAAAAAAAAAATCGGCGCTGGTATGAATTCCAACATCCAATCGTCAAGCTCTACTGGCATTGCCCAGTCCAAAAAAAAACTCCTCGCTTCACAAACAGTGTCGGTCTCGGCCAATTTCGAATATTATCCATTTTTGGCCGAATTCCAATCCGTCGCTCCTACGGCTGGAACATCGTGGCCCACGAAGGTAACTCCCAAAGCTGAAACTCGCACCTCAACAACAAGGCATACAGCTTCTTCCTCGCAGACACTGTAGCACTATCCACAAGTGTTCCTCAAGATCGAAGTCACTCAGGGAGTCAATCCAATATCTGTGCAGAACACTTTTATCAATCCGTCCAAGTACAGCTGAAACACCTAATTCCATAATTCATAAAGGTAGCAGGGCATTAGTCAATCCCCTTGGCCTCATTATGAGCTCATAATGCCCTTACCGTGTCCTGAACACCATCTTGGCAAAATCCTCGGCTGCAAGATTCTAAGCTAATACATGCCTCACAGAAGAACAACTACCGGAGTATAACTCAATCAATGGCCCTAAACATAACCCGGACCTGCTAGTGCTCAAACCACAAAAGAACCCTTCACAGTTATGTACCAACGACGTGGCACTAGGTCCAACAGACCCCTCGATCCATCAGATCCTACGACCGTGCCATCAGCTCTCTCTGCTCCACAGGTGATATCCAATAAGGTGCTGTCAAGGTTGACGCAGTTCCCAAAACCATGTCAAACGCAATCTCAAACTCCCTAACGGCGGCATCAATATCAGCTCAGGTGGACTCACACCCGGGGTCTCACGGGCAAAAGGGGATATCCTTGAGTCCCGGTGCCGCCGTAGGCACCTCACACACTATCGCTATAACCTGTGTGCTCTGATTGTCCCTACAACCAAGTCTCTTCTTGTCTGCCTCGCAGAAGATCAAAGTCCTTTCTCTTTCCGCAGTCAACCATCATGGGGTACTGTGCCAACCAAATCTCAGGCACTAGGTTAAAACACCAACTACAACAAAAGCCAATAAGTCTGCCAGTATAACTGTGACGCCCCTAATAGTCCCACATCGGATGTGGATGGAATTGTGATTGGGTTTATATGAGACATGGACACTAGTAATAACAACTGGGCTTAAGCATTTTGGGCTGTGGTTTGGGCCCAACGAGTTATTATTGCTAGTGGGCCGGATCGTTATATTTGGTATCAGAGACAATAACCAGCCGGAAGTGTGTGGCGAGTCTCGGCTGAGTCTGGGTCTAGATGACAGGGCTAGCGAGACGAGTCTCACATCGCCTGGTGATCTTGGGCTGCTGTGTGTGTGTTTGGGCTGACGAGGACGTCAGGCCTAAACGGGGGGAGTCTGTGACGACCCTAATAGTCCCACATCGGATGTGGATGGAATTGTGATTGGGTTTATATGAGACATGGACACTAGTAATAATAACTGGGCTTAAGCATTTTGGGCTGTGGTTTGGGCCCAACGAGTTATTATTGCTAGTGGGCCGGGTCGTTATAATAACTCGCGGCCTCAACCGCACTGGACAAGATCCACAGCCTCCTCCACATGCACAACACTAACAGGAACCTGTACCTCAAGTGCATGTGGTAACGACTCTACCTCTAGTCCATGCAGGGATGCACAATGCTCCAACTCAAACTACTGTAATGAAATCACACCTACGATAGCTCGATCCACTGTCGTGGCGCCCTCCAACCAGGCAGCATAGACCCATCTGCTCGACGCAAGTGGTCGTCGCTCCGTCTACCTCGTCATCAAAATCCGGTCTGCCAGAAAATACCTATACCAATCACATAGGGAGCATGACCTCTGTCTCTGCTCACACTGAGGCGACGAACGTGGTCCTCCGCAGATAACACATCCACGCTACCGCTGCTGCTGCTACTAATGCTGGTACTGTTATCGGGGTCCACCCGACCCCTGGCGTCACAGAATCCACGATCCTGGAGAAGGAAATCGAGAATGCCTCTGCCGGCCGATCTGTCCTCCATCAGCTAGCGCCAAACGCCTCTATCTAGAACTCACCTCTGGCGGTAGATCCCTATCCAAAAGGAATTGTAGCGCCATGCTCCACTCGAGCCTACTCCATTGAGGCATCCATAAACCAAAATGGAGGAACCGAATAACTGAAAGATATCCTGGCGCAATCCACTCCCAGTCACACATATCCTATGCGCCTCGTCCCTCAAAATCTGGAGTGCGCAGTTCAACAACAGCATAAACTTTCTGACACAATGAGGCTCTCAAATAGTCTCTCCATCACCACCAACCACGCTTATGCCTCCAAAGGCTCCAACTCAATTCCGCGAATCGGGGTGGTTCATCTGCCGAAACTGGCTCAACTGATCGATGATGTCCCACAGCTCATTAGCTGTCAGCTATCCACCCTGCCTCGGTGCCTCGGCGCTAATCGTCGGCACAGAAGGGGCTACCCGCACCATCGGCGCCACTGAAATCGCTGCCACTGAGGATACTGCAACCGAGTGGTCTCAGGGGGGAAGCACAGTCGGGCTGCCCGCTGCTCCGACAACTGTGTCACTCAAACCAGCAGCCCACTCCGCCGCTGATAAAACTCAGACAATCCAGTCGCCTGGGCCCGGAGCTCTCTGACCTCAATCCGTGTATCCGGCCCAAACCAACCGCTCAGGCACCACAACTGCCACAGGATGCACACCGGTCAAAACTCAGCGTCGGGGAGACACCACTCGCCACGACAAAACCCACAAACAGCACACAACAAACACTCGACCCAATCCAGCGAAAGTCTAGGGCATGTCACCCATTCCACAGCATTATGTTGTCTGCAGCCAACATAATCACTTAGGAGAATAAACATGCCGATCACTCATCCCGTCCCTTGGGAGAGGTATAAAACTCAATCAGGACTCTCGCTAAAAATCACGACTCTCACGAAGTCATCCTAGGGTCCAACCACAAGCCTAGGGTTTCTAAAGTCCACCATGACCTACATCCTAGGCTCTGATACCACTCTAATCTGTCATGCCCCGGGGTCGAAACTGCGACCCGGGCTCGCCAACAGATCCGCCGCCTATACAGAACCTCGCATAGGCGAAGCGTCCAACCTGTAAAGAAAAACTACTATAGCTAAACAAATATCAGAGCTGTAAAATAAAAAGCTAAAAAGAACTCAAATCCAACACTGTACATCTGAAAATAAAGATACAATATCCGCCTCCCAAACATGATCAAATACAAAATCCTCAAATACAAAAACTCAGAACTCAACAGGGAGGAAATCCTGAAATAAATAATACATCAGTGTACAGGCTCTCAGTACAAGTCATAACCTCACTACAATAATCTCTCATAAGCATAAATGAAACTAATCTACGGACTATACTATAAGTCTCTAATGTGGGGGTACAGCTACTCTCCAGAGACAGGTAGGGATCTAGCTCGCGACTCTCTCGCCTCGAACAGCAACAGCAGAATCAACATCTCCCACAAATGACTCTGCAAAACAAAGGAGAGAAAAGAAAAAGGAGGGAAAGAACCCCCAACGAGTGTGAGAACTACATCAACACGTAGTTCTCAGTGGGTACCGCCACCAAGCCCGACGGTCTGCCCACTAAGTCTACTAGAGGCATAAGATAACAATGCAGTGAAATCTGAACAAGAAAAGCTGGAAGTACTCTACAGCTACCATGCCTCTATCTAAATGCTCAATGGGTGGTATGGATGAAAATATATGCAACTACTCGCACCCAAGGTGCTCAATCGACCCAATCGAACTGACTGCCTCATAGGGTCCAGTCAAGCCTGCGCCTACCTACTGCCACACATCCTCAAGAGGACGGGATTTATGTAGGGCGTCTGTGACTGCCAAAACTGGCCCAGCCAGAGGGACTACATCCGTGACTGCCTAAAAAAGGCCCAGCCAGAGGGACAGCATCGACAAGTCGCGATACAAAAGTAACAGGCCCACTCCGGACGGGGCACTCGAGGGGCGCGACCCCACCGAGGAAAAAGGTATCCGCGCACTCTGTCGAGCTCAAAGTGGCTCCTGCAGGCTATAGTCAAAATCCATGCTCACTCTCAGAACGGAAGGACTCAGGATCCTCAAACATCTCGCACAACGGTCGGAGTACTCTCGACGACTCAGCTGATCAGCTCTCTCGAATCTCGAGACACTAGCAAACTCCACCAACTCGTGGCACAAAACACACTGGCTGGAGATAGATACTCCACAGTCGGGATCGACCCACAACTCAGGGCTAACAAACAGGTAGGACAACACTCAACGACCCGGGACCACCATCAACCCCAACGGTTCCCAACAATACTGACCGGAAGATACTCGACGGCCCGGGACCACCGTCTACCCCAACGGCTCCCACAACACTAGAGCAAGTATAAACTCAGCTACCAGACTCCACTCAGCCCCCAGGCACGAGTGCAACCATGTCCCACAGAAACCTGACCCCTCGGCCCACTACCCGGGCGAGGCAACACTATGTCCAGGAAAGATGCAAAGTGTGGGATGTCTAAAGCATAAAAGAACCTAGCCCAAGTGAAGGTTCTCTACTGGTCTGGTTAAACATGTAGCATATGATGGGGGTGCTAGGTCAAGTTCCAATAATAACATTTAAATAAACTGAAACATAAGCAGAAAACATTAATGGATATAATCACCAAAACCAATCAAAATACTCCTCATCTCCCTAAACATGCTCTCAACTAGCATAGGTGAATGCAATCATTGAACATATAATATCTCGAAGGTATCTAATGTGTACCATAAATCATGTAAGCCTCAATCCACATGAACTATATCCTTCTTATGCTCACATCTCAAAGCTATAGGTTGTACAATAAATTATGCATGCTCTCAATTACCAGACATGATTATCTTATCTTGCAAGTTTCCATTAGGCATAACTGATTATCATATCATACAATTCCTCAAACCAATGTCATTACCAAGCTTGCGTCTCAATCAAATATTGGTACCCTAACATGCATGTATTCTATTAAATAGAATTAGAGAACCGTCCACCGGTTCTGGAGACGAAGCACCCACCTGATTCGCTTTCCGCAGGCAAAGCCGAAGTCGGTGAAGTGCGCAGCCACTTGTTAACAAAATCCATTGGAACCGCACCCTCGGTACACAGTCGCACCAGCCTCTACTCAAACTAACAACACAACCCACAATTAAACAACATCACAAATTACCCACAGCAAACACTTGCTGTTTTTCCAAAACAGCACAAAGAAGGCCCTTTTTCACTTGCAATCTGTCCTCAGAAAAATCCAGAAAAATCACCGTTGCGATCCTCGTGACGAGTAGACATAAATCGAGTATTTATACATCTCAATCCGACACCTGTAGGCCAAGATATAAATGAAACACTGTAGCAAGCCAAACAATCCACAATACAATTCCGCAGGAAAAACAGTCCCAAAGAAGCTCAATTATCACCTTCGAGGAGTCCTCCAAAAATTCCAATAAAAATACGGGTGCGTCCCTCTCGAAGATTAGATGCCGATCAAGTCCTCATACACCCCGATCCGATGCTTGTAGGTCAAGATAGAAAATCGACAAGACTCCGCTGTCCAAAATCTCATAACAGAAAAAGGGGGTCACAAAGCACCTCGGGAACCATGCCAAAAACCCAAAATGAGGTGAAGTGATCAATACATAAATCGAAGGCATACCTCTTGTGAACGCGTTGCCGCAAACATCATCTCAAAACTCTATCGGAGTGATCCAGGGTGCCTCGCGGACTGAAATGCGACGGAAATGGGCCACCGAAGAGGAAACGTCGCACTGTGCCAAAACGCCGAAGTCGTCGAGGTCGCGCCTTCCAAAAATTCTGAAACTCCTCCGCAAGATGCAGCACAAGAAGATCAACAAAGTTGCTAAAGGGCTCAAGGGCTAAGGAGCTCGGGAAAAGGGAAAAAAGGCCCAAGCAAAGGGCCTATTTATAGGCCCTCCACGAAAAAGGAGCAAAAGCCCACCTTATTGGGCTTTCGGGCCCAAGATTCGGGCGTCCAAAAATTTTCGGGCGCCAACAGTGCTCGATCGCAGCCGTCCATCGCGCGCCCGGAACGCCCCTGTCGCGCCCCATCGCGCCGAACAGGGGACAGCCAAACCGGCCCCCCACCACGCGCCGCGTGGCCTGCCGCGGACGCCGACGCGTGGCGCGCCCGAGCGCGGGAACCACGCGTCAACGCGCGCCCGCGTGCGCGCACGTCGCGCTGTCGACGACCATGCCGGGCATGCACCCCGAGGCACCTGCCACCCTACTCCGTGGACCGCGCTCGTGCGCCAGCCAAACCCACGACGCCACGTGTCCACACCGGACCAATCGGGAAACGCCACGTGGCACACATCCCCGCTGCACCGCGCGCCCGCACGCCGCCTGCACGCGCCTGCTCCGCCACTTGCCCGCGCCTGCGCAGCCGCGCTCCGCCGCCGCCCGCCGCCGCCGGCGATGCCCGGCCAGCCGGAACAGTAACCCAACACCTCGAAATCCGTGTTTTCGCATCCGGGCTCCGAAAAATACAAGTAAATAGTCCATTTCGATCGTTTTCGCGCGCTGAATCCAAATCCGCTGTCCGTTTTGCCCAATTCCACTTCTAAAATTTGTCCAAAATTTCCGAAAATGTGAACTTGATCTATTTTTTGTGCGGGTCAAATCCTCGGTTCCAATACGCGCGCAAACACCTCTATCACCCAACATGGGCCTATAGAAGCTGCTGATCAACCAGTAACCTCATCACGGGGATCCGGGTCCTCACACGGCGCCTACTCCAATGAGGCATCCTAAATCCGTAATTGAGGGATCCAACGAGCTAACAGGTATCCTGGCGCTATCCACTCTCAGACACACATATCCTATGCGCCTCGTCCCTCTACACATGGAGCGCGCAGTTCAGCAACTGCGTTAACTCTTGACACAAAGAGGCTTTCAAGTATTCTCTCCATCCCCACCGAACACGACCCTGCCTCCAAAGGCTCCATACTCAAATCTACAAATCGGGGTGACTCATCCGCCAAAGCTGGCTCACTCGATCGATGCAGTCCTACAGCTTACCCACTGTCACCTGTCCACCCTGCCTCGGTGCCCCAGCACTAAACATCGGCACGGAGGGGGCTACTCGCTACTTCGACAACTATGTCACCTCACTGCTCCGACAACTGTGCCACTGCGTTGCTCCGACAATTATGTCACTGCGCTGCTCCGACAACTGTGTCACTGCTCCGACAACTGTGTCACTGCGCTGCTCCAACAACTGTGTCACTGCTCCGACAACTGTGTCACTGCTCCGACAACTGTGTCACTGCGCTACTCCGACAACTGTATCACTGCGCTCAGCCGCCCACACCGCCGCTGATCTGCCTCCAACACTCCTACCCTTCGAGTCCGGAGCTCTCAGACTCCAATTTGGGTATTCGGCCCGAAAAAACCAGCTCAGACCCAACTGCTGCACCAAGGTGCACCCGGGTCGGGGCCCAGCGTCGGGGAGACACCGCTCGCCACGACAAAACCGCAAATCAGCACACCCCAAACACACGACCCAATCTAGCGAAAGTCAAAGACATCCCCCTATTTCTGTAACTTTATGTTGTCTGCAGCCAACATAACTGTCCCAAAGAAATAGGATATGTCGATCCCTCTTCACTCACAGGAAGAGTCAAATAAATAAATCACCGACTTTCGCAAAATGTCGCGTCTCTCACGCCCTAACATCCTAGGTCCGCCAAAAGCCTAGGATTTCCTAAGTCCCAACTGACCTATCCCTAAGCTCTGATGCCACCTAATCTGTCATGCCCCGGTTGTAAACCAGAACTCGGGCCCGTCTACAGATCCGCCGTGCACACGAAATTTTCCGCGTACAGGAAGCGCCAGTAACCTGCACAGATATAAGAGATAATAATAAAGAGCATAAAACAGAGCTGAACTAAAAACTAATACTTCTCATACTGAAGCTGGAAATAAAATACTGTACATTTGTAAAAATAATACATCTGTCTCTCCCAGCTCACCAAAAAGATACAAACAGCTGGCTAAAGCCAGACCCAAAAGTAAAGTACAACCGTCTGAAGAAAAAGGGTATACCAACAGTCCAGCTAACTCGCTCATTGTAATAATCTGAATTTTTGTTGTAAATAAATAAAAGAAAAGAATGAAATACCAGTTGATTTTGAAATACAAATGTCACAGTTAGCGCAGTTGACCTTTTGCTACTGTGTAAATTGCACAGTTCACGAGGCAGAAATATCGCTTTTCAATCCGAGCCTAATCTTGAAAATTCGAGATCACCAGTGCGACCGTCTCGTCGAACTGATCGAAAATGATATTGAGCAAGTTCAGATCCAACGGTCGGATCTTCCAGAAATCAGTGAAGAAGCGGGCGGGACCCGCGACTTAAGTGAATAGTGGGTGAATAGTAAACCCCTATTTTTAAGAACCCCTTTGTGCCAACGTTGGCCAATTCGCTGTCTGGACTCCGATCATAGCAATCCAGGTAGTCGATTTGATCGGTTTCGTCGTCCTGAACGCAATGGCGCTGACGGAATTTCTGCTTGACGACCCTAGAGTCTCGAAAAGCACGATAAACTGTATTTTGGTACAGTGTTTATGGACCGAGAATTTATCCGGGCATTTTTTTTGAAAAACAAAAATCGCTACCTGATAGGTTTCGTCGAGCCGGACGTCGTGGCGAAGTCCGTTTTTCGATTCGACGATGAAAATGCCTCGAAAAGCGTGAAATACAGTGAAAAATACGGCGTTTTGCACAATATACCCGATATTTTATGCTCCGTTTTGCGTGCTGCTCTTTGGAGAGGGACCTAAATGTGATAGCTAGCTACTGTGAGGGACTGGGCTAAAAATAATGAAGTTTGAGGGACTAAAGAGCAATTGTGCTATATGCACTATTAATACACTATCTCGGGCTAGGGTTTCTTTAAACCCTAACCCCGTAGCCTTTCCCCCCAGCCGCCAGCTCCAACAACTCGACCCTCTCTGCCGCACTCCACGGAGGTAGCGCATCGGCCGCCGCCTCGTCGCCGGAGAAGAAGGTGAATCGAGAAGACCTCATTCACTTCGGTTGGGAAAGAGAGGAGTCTTTCCCATAGGCCTTGGAGGGTTCCAAATAGCATCTGGGAGTGCCTCTGCATGGTGGATGCCGAGCTGAGGTGAACCCGACGTCAGCCGCCGCCGTGCGCCGCCACGGGAGCATCCCTTCCTCCTTCGGTTTTCCGGCGAGGTGAGTTCTTGGTAGTTCTTAGTTTTGAATGGCCCAAGGACCACTCCAATGGGTTCCTGACATTGCCTGGATCTCTTCTGTGAAGTGAGGGTGATCGCCGTCGTCCCGATCAACGGCGGGAGCTCCTGTCGCCGGAATTGTTGTTTTTTTGGCCGATCTTGAGCGCCGCCTCCATCCGACCGTTGAAACCAGGATCGGCCACATTGGAATCCTTCCTTTGGTCGACTGCAACCTCTCCGCAAAGTCGGAGGACCATCGGTTGAGGATCGAAGCCGTGCGGGCGTGCCCTAACTTCGGGTCGTCTTCCTCACGGCCGAACCTCACCGCCCGGCGCCGCCGCTGCCTGACGCCGCCAGGCATACCTCTGGTAAGCCTCACAGAACCACGGGGAGCTGTCTGGTCCAAGTTGGGAGGGCTCGGGAATTTCCGGTCGAAAGCCACCATTAGAGCACCTCCATTTCCACCCGAGCTCGGTTGGGTCGGCCGCCGGCGATCGCCGCCGCACCCAGCCGTCGCGCTGTGACCCAGGTAAGCTTATTTGAGCATTTCGAGGTGTTACATAGGGTTGCAAGCAGTTTTTGACGTACGGATCTTCTTGGCTGTAGTTGCACCATTGTTGCCGTCGAGCTCGAGCCCCGGCCGTCGCCGCCGCTCCGGGTCGCCGGCCGACCACCCAGGTAACATTTTCTGGTCTAGGGCTTTCCATATATGCCCTTACATGTGGCCGGGTTGCCCAGTTTACTGAAGTTTTCATCCTTGCTATTAGGGTGACCGTAGTGGTTCTTCTCGTCCAGCCGCCGCTCGGAGACGCCGGCGTCGGGTCGGGTCAAGACTGAGAGTCATCTGGGGCCAACCTCCCACTGCTGCTTGCCTCAGACTGCACTTGGATTCCGAGCCGATCCAGATTCGGCCAAACCGAGCCTTGTGTTGGGGTGGTGTTGCTCCGGCGACTCCTCCGGCCACCCTCCGATGCGCCACAGGTGAGCATCACTGTCCTCGGTCATCCCTCAGTGCTATGCTCCTGTTAGTTTCCAAAATGATCAAGTAAATGTTAAGATGTAGCATAGTTGCAAATAGAGCCAAAATAGTTTATGGGCCAACTTTGTAAATGGGCCCCGTGGCAGCCCAAGCTCGTGAGCACGAGCTTTGTCTCGTCGAAACGGACGCGACAGAACTTACAGTGCTATTTTCGGGTTCCCGGATTGTGAGAACGGGTCAAAACAAGTACTCAATGTAGTGTTGTTATGCAAATTAAGATTTATTATGGACCTAAATGTAATTGGGACACGCTGGCTGTCTTTGGATAGTACTTTCATATCTACGGGGCATTTTGTTAGAGTTCCGTGGGCTCTCGTTGATCGGGAATCTAATTTTGTTCCGTAAATCGACTTTATTGTCCCGTGTCAGCGTTGCGTCGTTGTAGTGTCGTCGGGATGGGTATGTGTGAGTCTGTTACTGATTACAGTTTTTATTCAGGGCCCAGTTGTTCAGCACCAGCCTCCCAGTAGCCTAGCGGGAGTTCGAGGATCTGCCTACATTCAGGTGGGTTATCTTCGGTCCGGGCTTTATCTTTTCGGCCCTCTGTTTGCTTTAGTCCAGTCGGACACATGTTCTTGATTAGTCCTGATGATTTCGCCTATATGTCATATGTTCTTACATGATAGACATTGATTTCCCTGGACATATCCTGTATACATGCTCGTCAGTTTTATATCTTAGTACATAGATTTCCATGGTCTGATTATGCGTGTTGATTTCCTGTCACTTGTTATACATGCTTTGTATTCAGATATGCATGATAGACCCTGATCGATATATACAGATAGTTGATTCCCTGTTGGGATCTCGGCTTATTGCTGACTACCCGGTCACTAGACCGTGAGCTTGAGCATAGCATGATGATTGCCACGCACTGCTGTACTTCACGTACACTGACGGTTTGGCCATCGTCGTTGTGTTCTTTACCGGTAAAGTGGTCTAGAGGAAAGACCCGTGAGCCCCCGATAACATCTGTGAGTGCAGGGTTATGTCAGCGGATGGGGTGCGGATCAGTGGCATTGCCTGAGGTTCTGTGAGACCAATAGTGGCATATGATTGGGTACTTGGGTTTCTGTTCTTAACGCATAACTCTTAGCTTTGTTGGGTTATGTATAATTGGATCTAAATAGGAGAAAAAACACCTAGAGGGGGGTGAATAGGTGTAAACAATAAACACTCAAAAATCTTTGCGATATAAAACCCAATGCGGAAAAATAAATAACACGCAGAGATTTTTACGTGGAAAACTCCAAACCGGAGTAAAAAACCACGGGACCGATAACACGGTGAAATCCACTAGAATTAAACACGTACAAGGTGATGTACCGTACTCACAGACGACTCAACCTTTTCCATACGCTCCTAGTTGATCTTCTCCGCTCGCTCCGCAACG
Organism: Tillandsia leiboldiana; assembly: GCA_029204045.2. Classification (NCBI taxonomy): domain Eukaryota; kingdom Viridiplantae; phylum Streptophyta; class Magnoliopsida; order Poales; family Bromeliaceae; genus Tillandsia; species Tillandsia leiboldiana. Next base: position 8,662,436 of record CM055077.1, on the reverse strand, counting down.
CTTCTCGAATCCACGATTTGCGTCCAACGCCGAATCCACGGCGTCCAACGTCGAGTCCACGACGTCCGACCGAATCCACGGTCTTCACCCAGTAGCACGTCTCGAATCCACGAACGTACCTCGCTCCGAACCGGAGTAAAAAACCACGGGACCGATAACACGGTGAAATCCACTAGAATTAAACACGTACAAGGTGATGTACCGTACTCACAGACGACTCAACCTTTTCCATACGCTCCTAGTTGATCTTCTCCGCTCGCTCCGCAACGCTTCTCGAATCCACGATTTGCGTCCAACGCCGAATCCACGGCATCCAACGTCGAGTCCACGACGTCCGACCGAATCCACGGTCTTCACCCAGTAGCACGTCTCGAATCCACGAACGTACCTCGCTCCGAATCCACGAGAGCGGTTGCACCTTGAATCCACAAGGCCACGCGAGTCCACGCGCCGATTTGGGATAAATCGTTGTTTTTTGGGTGGTGATGATCCACCGAATACTTAGATTAAAAATAGATCGAAAATACCATCTAAGTATTCATTGATTTGATTCTACTCAAAATTTTAGTATGAAAACCTAGAATCAAATCAATCAATATAGATGAAGAAACATAAGATTAAATCTAGTATTTCCTTTCTTCTCTATATGTGGATTTTTGACCGTATTTTGGATTATACTTGATTATGACGGCTTACCCTAGAAAAAGAATCATAGGGTCTATTTATAGGTTAGAAACCATTGGAAGAGGATAAGAATCAAAAACCAACCTTTTCTGGAATTTTTCAGGACGACGATCCGGATTGCAGTAGCGAGACAGACAGTTTCCAGAAAAACGAAGGTTCGGGATCCGGATCGAAGTGCCTGATCCAGATCGTTCATACAATTCACCAAACACCAACGTTCGGGATCCGGATTGAAATGCCTGATCCGGATCGTTCATATATTTTGGTAAAACCAGTGTTCGGGATCCGGATCAAAGGAGGCTACGATCCAGATTGAATTTGCATATGAACTAACATCCTTCGGGATCCGGATTGGAATATCTGATCCGGATCCTGAACATGTCCCATGTCCAGTTTTTGATTTTTATGCAATTAAAAGTTCATCCAAGTGTTTCTACACTATAAGAAGTATTCGGATCACCAAAGATAATTTGTTAAACATACCTGATCCTTTTGAATTCTTCTTTCTTGAGATTGAGTTATATGATCCAACCTTCTTTATCTTCAATCTTCAAGACTTAACCGAATTCACGAAATACGCCAACTCAAATTCCGTAACAATCTCCCCCTTTGGCGGTTTCGTGACAAAATACAAATCCACTCAAGAAAATTCAAAAAGATATTTTTGTTGCTATCACCATACAACAAAAATTTACAATGAGATCCAAATAAAGATAGATACATGAGTTAACCTCCTAAAACATACTCTAGACTTAGACATCTGTACTCTCTGCAAAAGAAATCATTCTTGACAAAAGAAATCGTTAGATACCTCAAGAATTTTATGTCATTCAAAAACCATACACAGAGATGAAGTTTATACTCATTTATACTTATCATGACATTTATACATTCAGATATGTAATTAGATCATAGTTAAAAACCAACATATCTTCTATGCAATCAAGATCCAAATGTCACAAAATTGTTAGTAAACATCAACTTGTTAGTTATATTACATGCCCAAATAGTTAATCGAATAGTTAGTCGAGGCATGCATTCAAACACAATACAAAACCAAAAGTTGAAGTTATACTTACCTTTCAAGTTGAGGTTATACTTACCTCCTATGCAATCACGTTTCTCACAAACATTGTATCATTGTTTATACTTCTCTCTCCCCCTTTTTGTCACAAAAGTTAGCCAAATTTATAGAAGAAGGAAGAGTTAAAACAGTTTAAAAAGTCAGGGAACTTAAAGGAAAAACAGAAAACCTGCAAAAGAGAAGATTAGAATAAAACTTTATTCAGAATCCTCAGAACTGATGCATCCTAGTTTCTGAAATATTTTCTTGATGCGCTTGTTCATTGAGGCTTGCTCTTTCTTAACCTCTCTAAGATCCTCTTTCATCTCAACGAACTCGTTAGACATGCGTTCTTGCTCGTTGGAGAGACGCTGTTGTTCTTTATAGATTGAGGTAACTGATGCATCATCATCAGAAGTTGATGGAGGTGCTCGTTGTGCTGCATGTGTTGGTTGGACTGGAGGCGGTGCTCCCGGTGCAGAGGTTGTTGCTTGTTGTTGTGCTCATCGTCGGTGAGGAGGTGATGGGGGCTCATCTTGCTTTGTCGAGAGAGACTTTACAATTGTTGTTTCATTGATCGTTCCTAGACTGTGCATGTAGGAACTCGCACTTGTGTCAGCTTTAAATTTTCGAAGAATGCGCATAATGATCATTGGATAGGGAAGTCTCTCTGAAGGGTGAGCATGTTCCACATAGCGTGCCATCCTTGACCAGATGACGTAAGGAATGTTTAAGTTAGCTCCCATTGCCGCTGTGGGGTTTCCAAGAAGATAAAGGAATAACATCCTATCCCACCGAAGGACCTTCGTATTCATATTTGGAAGGACGTTATAACAAACAATGAAGTTTAAGTAGCGATACTCTGGTCGTAGCTCTTTTGAAAAGACTGAGTTTCCTGCCGACAGAGTATCTGGAAGACAGATGCCATCAACTACCACTCTCCAGGAGTTGGTGGAAAAGTTTTGACTTTTTAGATAATGAGGTCCATCAGCTCTGGCCTCCATCCCTATCACCTCTCCAATCAGTTGAGGGGTTACTTTAATCTTAACATTCTTAACCAATGTTTGAAAGTCTCGACGTCCGCTCTCCTGATCAACTAGATAGCAAGCATTTTGATAAAACATCCTCACTGAGTGAAGACAATACCCAGTGGTCTCGGGGAAATCGCAAATGGGAGCAAGACCTGTCTGGTCATACAAAGTCCCAAATAGCGGAGATCGTTCCTTCAAGGCTTTGACATTAACATGTCTTTCGCCAATGCATTCCCTGTTCTCAAAATCCTTTATCCTAGCAGAGCTGATAAAGTCTTGTGGAGGTGGTTGGCTAGCAACTGGTTGCTCAATGGAAATTCCTCGAGCACTCACTCTCTTGCGAGCAACACTTTTTCTTTTTGATTTCAAAGGAGTTTCTTCCATTGGGGCTTTTCCTTTTTCAGCAGCAGTAGGCGGAGCCTTTGCCTTTGATGTCTCTGCAGGGGCTTTCCCTTTTGAAGCAGTGGCAGTAGTTGCTTCAACTTGAAGCTCATCCCAATCAATTGATTCCGTTTCAGAGTCCGTATCGGAATCATCCTTTGATTTCTTTGCCTTCTTAGCCTTCTTGGGCTTGACAGTATCTCTTGTATGAACCATAACAGCCAGAAGGAAAATGATCCAGGTGATCACCATTGCTACTAGTTTCTTGTGAAAAGAAATCCTGTGGGAAACACCTCAAGAACACGAAAAATTGTTAATTTTCAAAAATTTGAAAGATTGTACCCAAACAATCATTATCGTGTAGAGAGACTAAGAATCAAATTAGTTTTGCAAAAAGAATTTTAAAAATAGATCAATTGCATGATTTTCGAAAATTCCCATTATATGCCCTAAAACCGAAATTTTTGAAATCGAAGCTCAAAAATCCGTTTATCTTGAGAATATCTAGCATATAATCAAAACTAATATACCCAGAGTTCTTATTTCAAAAGAAATTTGATCAAAAACCATCCACAAACGAAATAGATACAAGAATTTCATCACGTTTTGAGGAAGAATATGAAAAACTGTGAAAAACTGAGATTTTAATCAATAAGACTTACTTAGAATCGAAGAACTTGAGTTTGAAAGCTTCCAAGATGGATGAAATCTAGAGAGAGAAGCTCTGGAGTCTTTGGAACAAAAGATTGAAGTAAAAAGAAATCAAAACCCTTTTGTTCTATATAAAACCCTAGCCGCGATCCGGATCATTTCGTGAATCCGATCCGGATCGGCTACCCGCAGAGAATATCTGCGTTCGGGATCCGGATCGGCAAGTCCAATCCGGATCGTCTGCCCGCAGAAAGATATCTGCGTTCGAGATCCGGATCGGCAGGTCCAATCCGGATCGGCTCCAACTTTTTCTTTAGAATAATTTAGAAAAATTTCTCAAAATCCAGAAAAAGTATGTAAGCACTTTTGTGTATCAACTTTAGATAAAAATTATCGTTTCATACAACAAGAAATAGATTATGCCAAATGTGACGCCCCCAATAGTCCCACATCGGATGTGGATGGATTTGTGATTGGGTTTATATGAGACTTGGACACTAGCAATAATAACTGGGCTTAAGCATTTTGGGCTGTGGTTTGGGCCCAACGAGTTATTATTGCTAGTGGACCGGGTCGTTACATTTGGTATCGGAGCCAATAACCAGCCGGAAGTGTGTGATGAGTCTCGGCTGAGCCTGGGTCTAGATGACAGAGCTAGCGAGACGAGTCTCACATCGCCTGGTGATCTTAGGCTTGTGTGTGTGTTTGGGCTGACGAGGACGTCAGGCCTAAACGGGGGGAGTCTGTGACGCCCCCAATAGTCCCACATCGGATGTGGATGGATTTGTGATTGGGTTTATATGAGACTTGGACACTAGTAATAATAACTGGGCTTAAGCATTTTGGGCTGTGGTTTGGGCCCAACGAGTTATTATTGCTAGTGGGCCGGGTCGTTACATTTCTGTCACGCCCCGAGATTCAAAAGTTGGTCTAAATTTTTTTTTATTTAAAATCAGAGTTTAAAACTTGATTTCTCCAAAGCGTGAACAGACCGCCACACCTATAGAAAAGTCTTTGTACCTCAAACAGAGCCTTCCCTATATGTGCTCGGCTAACAGATACAATCAATCAGAGTAGATACAAGATAGCTATACTAAATAAGTTCTACTCTATTACAACCACAAGGTTCATATGTTTATACAATCGAGTTCTCAAAATGGAAATAACAGTTATAAAGTTTTACTAAACCAAAAGGGTTAAGTCCTACCAGGGACAATTCTACCACGCGTCCTCACACGGAACGTCCAAAGGTCCCCGCACCCGAAGGACCTGGAAAACAGTCACCCAAGGGTGTGAGACACACCGGAGTGTATCCCAGTGGGTACGACGGGCCGGGAAATAGCAAGCCGTACCTACTGGATACAATAATAAGCGGAAACAGAAATAGGATATACTGAAGATCAATGCAGGTATATAATCAAGGATCAAACATAGATCAATGGAACAGGGTATGCATATATAACACAATCATACTATGCATGATAATCTATAACAGATATGAAATGCCGGTAATCAAACAAACAGGAATATCATGAAGGTGCATCAAAGGTGATATCACTAATATACCCAATTCAGTGCCACTGTTGGCCACAAGAGCCTCAGTCTAAATTGCCATGGAGCATAAGACCTCAGGCTAAACCACTGTTGGTCATTGGGGCCTCAGGCTAAAGCCACTGTTGGACACCCAGCAAGCTATCATAACCCCAACGGGCTCACGGGTCAAACAGACCTCTCTACCGGTAAAGAACACCAACACGGGTAGCTAGCCCGCTGGTGTGCGCGACTGAAAGCTGGCTCGACGGCGATCATAATGCTGATGCTCAAACCATGGTCCATCGACCAAATAGACGGCAAGAAGCCGAGAAAAATCCCCACCGGGATACAATGTAACATGCCAACTACTAAGGTAGTATCACCTATTCTAAACATGTAGTGAAGAATAGAAACAGGTATAGACTATGCTAGTGACCAATCAAGCATGGCATGTGTCCAGGAAATGCATATCAACTGCTGAAAAGAACATGATATATCTCAACATGAATAACAAGCAACAGCTGAAATATAAATATGATATGCAAGCAACTGCTGGAATTTAAACAACCAAATACCAAAGGGGTCCGTCCTACTACGGTACCCGTAGGGCCGATCTGATAAAACGCGGACCGAAGATAACCCACCTCAAGGTAGACGGTCGCGATAAGACTGATCACGGGCTGGCTCCTGACGACTGGGGCCTAGATGACAGAGCTAGCGAGACGAGTCTCACATCGCCTGGTGATCTTAGGCTTGTGTGTGTGTTTGGGCTGACGAGGACGTCAGGCCTAAACGGGGGGAGTCTGTGACGCCCCCAATAGTCCCACATCGGATGTGGATGGATTTGTGATTGGGTTTATATGAGACTTGGACACTAGTAATAATAACTGGGCTTAAGCATTTTGGGCTGTGGTTTGGGCCCAACGAGTTATTATTGCTAGTGGGCCGGGTCGTTACACCAAATCTATCAAAAATATTCAAATAACGAAACGAAAATTTATAAAAGTTAAATCCCTTAAAGTTGAACAACTTCAATTACATCTAACTTGATCTTATGAGTAATGCCTTTATCAAATCATCAATTTGGTAAAGAAAATGAATACCAAGATCAATAGATGTCTGAAATCCCAAATATGGTAGATAATATATCTAGACAATCTGTTGAAGAGAGTGGCTCTTTGAGCATCTTTCATTAAAATTCCCACCTTATACCAACCTTGAAATTTTGACAGAGTCAAGTATTTCAACATGCATTTTATTTAATCAAACTTGAAAAACCTTGCTTGGTATACATGTGGTAGCTGCACACAGTACTCGGACGACCGAGGTGGTAGCGCTTTTCTCCATGTGGTGGTAGTTTTCACACTCCTCATTGGGATGTTGTTACGGAATTTAAGTTGGCGTATTTCGTGAATTCGGTTAAGTCTTGAAGATTGAAGGTAAAGAAAGTTGGATCATATAACTCAATCTCAAGAAAGAAGAATTCAAAAGGATCAGGTATGTTTAACTTAATATCTTTGGTGATCCGAATACTTCTTATAGTGTAGAAACACTTGGATGGATTTTTAATTGCATAAATATCAAAAACTGGACATGGGACATGTTCAGGATCCGGATCAGACTGTTCAATCCGGATCCCGAAGGTTGTTCGTTCATACACCAGTTCAATCCGGATCGCAGCCTTCCTTGATCCGGATCCCGAACACTGGGTTTACCATTTTATTTGAACGATCCGGATCAGGCTTTGCAATCCGGATCCCGAACGTTGATGTTTGGTGAATTGTATGAACGATCCGGATCAAGCACTTCGATCCGGATCCCGAACCTTCGTTTTTCTGGAATCTGTTTTCTCGCTACTGCAATCCGGATCGCCGATCTCCAATCCGGATCGTCGTCATGTAAAATTCCAGAAAAAGATAGTTTTTGATCCTTATCTTCTTTCAAGGGTTTCTAACCTATAAATAGACCCTATGATTCTTTTTCTAGGGTTAGTCCAAAAAGAGGCCGCTAAACCTAAAAGCCGTCATCTTTTATACGGCCTAAGATCCACATATAGAGAAGAAAGGAAATCATAGATTCTATCTTATGTTTCTTCATCTATATTGATTGATTTGATTCTAGGTTTTCATACTCACATTTTGAGTTGAATCAAATCAATGAATACTTAGATGGTATTTCCGATCTATTTCTAATCTAAGTATTCGGCGGATCATCACCACCCAAAAAACAACGATTTACCCCAAAATCGGCGCGTGGACTCGCGTGGCCTTGTGGATTCAAGGTGCTACCGCTCTCGTGGATTCGGAGCGAGGTACGTTCGTGGACTCGAAGCGTGCTACTGGGTGAAGATCGTGGATTCGGTCGGACGTCGTGGACTCGACGTTGGACGCCGTGGATTCGGCGTTGGACGCAAACCGTGGATTCGAGAAGCGTCGTGGAGCGAGCGGAGAAGATCAACTAGGAGCGTATGGAAAAGGTTGAGTCGTCTGTGAGTATGGTATATCACCTTGTACGTGTTTAATTCTAGTGGATTTCACCGTGTTATCGGTCCCGTGGTTTTTTACTCCGGTTTGGAGTTTTCCACGTAAAAATCTCTGCGTGTTATTTATTTTTCCGCATTGAGTTTTATATCGCAAAGATTTTTGAGTGTTTATTGTTTACACCTATTCACCCCCCTCTAGGTGTTTTTCTCCTATTTAGATCCAATTACATATAACCCAATAAGTGGTATCAGAGCGGGAATAGGGTTGTAAACAATGGTTGAAGGTGGAAACATCAACAGACCTCCGTTCTTCGATGGAACAAATTATGCGTACTGGAAAGTACGGATGAAAGCCTTTTTAATTTCCATCGACGAACGGGTGTGGCAATCAATTGAATTAGGATGGTCTAATCCAACTGAATTTATTGGTGATGTTCGCACCATCAAACCTAGGTCGAAATGGACCAAGGAAGAGATAGATTTTTCTTCTTACAATGGCAAGGGAATTAATGCTTTTTTTAATGCTTTGTCGCAAACAGAATTCTCTCGCGTCTCGGCATGTGAGACTGCGAAAGAAATCTGGGATGTTCTTCAAGTTACGCATGAGGGAACTAACCTTGTGAAGATTCAGAAACTGCAAATGCTTACGAGCAAGTTTGACTCTATTTTCATGGCAGAAAATGAATCTTTCACAGACTATTACACACGATTGCAAGACATCGTAAACTCATGTGCTAACTTGGGAGAGAAGATTCCAGAATTTAAAGTTGTAAGAAAAATATTAAGAACTCTTCCTGAAAGATTTCGTTCCAAGGTTACAGCCATTGAAACTATTAAACACCCGGACGAAATCCGTGTAGAAGAATTAGTTGGTTCTTTACAAACATATGAAATGACATTTCCTACTACCTATTCTTCGGGAAAGGCATCCTCTTCTAAGTCTTCAGGTTATGCGTTGAAAACAACAAAAGAAGAAGACGCGGATTCATCCTCCTCAGGCGATGACGAGAACCTATCTATGGAGGACTTTGAGAAGCAGCTCGCTCTCTTGACAAGGAAGTTTCGCCGAAATTTTCGAAGGGGTAATTCAAGCAAAACTCCATCCTTTGGAAAGTGGAAGAAAGGCAAGGGTTCTTCAAGTTACAAGTCAAGAAAGCAAGAGGGTTTTTCTAAGGATAAGAAAAGCACAGAAGGACAAGTCCAATGCTTCAAGTGCCGAGGATACGGCCATATCTCAACGGAATGTCCAAATAAGAATCCGTCCAAGAAGAAGGCGATGCAAGCCGTCACTTGGGATGACACCTCATCGTCAAATGAGTCATCATCAAGTGATGAAGAAGACAACGCAACAGCGTTCCACGCGTCCACATCTTCACCCTTCATGTGCTTAATGGCAAGTACATCCGAGTCATTGTCCAACTCCACTATTGAAAAGAAAGCAACGGACAATGAATCGGATGATTCGGAAGGTGAAGATTTTGCTCTAGCCTACCACAGACTTTTGAGGGATTCAAAGAAACTGGCTAAACAAAACAAGGGGTTGAGAGGGAGATTGCAGGATCTCGAAGAAGAACTAAAAAGGGTAACTTCTCTCTCGACCGATCTTGAAGTGGAAAGGGATAATCTGATAAAAGCAAATGTTTCCCTTCAAGAGTCCAATGAGCAATTCGAGAAGAATTATATAGATATGGTGAACAAGGCGAATTACTTCTTGAAGCTCAACGGCGAGGATCGACAGGAAAAATTGGAAATGACAGAGACCATTCTCCAACTCAAGGATGACTTACAGCGATTTTCATCAGGAAGGAGTAAGTTGGATAAGCTTCTTGGTCTTGGTCAATCAAACAAGTTCGGCCTCGGATACAATCGAACTGAAGACAACTTTAGTTCGGTTGGGACAGTTTTTGTGCCTCAGTCGGTATCTCCTCCTCCGACACCGGAATTCACGACAAGCGACGACAACAAGCCTACTTCACCCTCCTCGGAATCGTCAAGCACTAAGGTATGTTTTCGTTGTAATTTTGCAGGGCACATAAGGAGAAATTGCAAGATGGGAGCGAAACGGTCAACTCAAGCACTTCTTGCAACGACTACCAAAAGGGTGATTCCTCAGAAATCAAATGCAAATTATTCGAAGGAAAAGAGCCTTGGTAGTTCATCAAACAAGACGACGACGTCAAGGAAAAGCGACGGATCAAACAAGACGCTTTCACCAAAGGTATCAACCTCACAATCATTTTCGACGTACACCAAAACTCGAAAGGTTTGGGTACGCAAAGGTGAAGTTTTCCCTTGTTTTGTTAAAAATATTTCCCTGCATGCATATGATAATTCGTCTTGGTATCTGGATAGCGTCTGTTCCCGTCACATGACCGGTGACAAAAAACTGCTTTCAAAATTTTGAGAAAATCTCCGGAGGACTTGTGGTTTTCGGAGACGGTCAGTCTTCCAAAATTGTTGGAAAAGGAACAGTAGCTATTCCAGATGGCCCGATTCTGAATAATGTGTTATTTGTTGATGGGCTCAAGACTAACCTCATTAGTATCAGTCAACTTTGTGACAATGGTTTTTCTATTAATTTTTCATCTGTTGAATGCATTGTAACTGATAAGGATCATGTTTTCTTTCTAAAAGGGGTTAGATCTGAAAACAATTGTTATGTTGTTCCCAATAAAATTTCTGAAAATTGTAACTTAGCCTCTTTGAATAATGAAACACTTTGGCATGAAAGGCTAGGACACATAAATTTTAAGGAACTTGCTAGAATTTCAAATAAGGACGTGGTCAAGGGGGTTCCTAAACTTTCACTTGAACAAAACATTGTGTGTGGTGGTTGTCAAAAGGGAAAACAATCTAGGACTGCACACAAGAACTTGAATCACGTCGGTACCAAACGGCCCTTGGAATTATTGCATATGGATCTTATGGGGCCGACACGTCAACCATCCTTGGGAGGTAAATGGTATATTTTCTTATTGGTTGATGATTTCTCTCGGTATTCTTGGGTAGCATTTTTAAAAGAGAAAGCTGATACTTTTGATTCTTTTCACGAGATTTGCCTTCGTATTATGATTGAAAAGAATGAAAAGATCATTCGTGTTAGAAGTGATAGAGGTGGAGAATTCATAAATTCTAAATTCATTGATTTTTGCACTTCCAACGGCATTAAGCATGAATTCTCTGCACCCTATACACCTCAACAGAATGGTGTTGTCGAGCGCAAAAACAGGGTTGTTCAAGAGATGGCACGTGTTATGCTTCATAGCCGGAATTTACCGCTACATTTTTGGGCTGAAGCTGTGAACACTGCAATCTATGTTATTAATCGAGTTTATTTCCGCCCGGGAACGTTAAATACACCATATGAACTATGGTGTTGTAGAAAACCCAACATCAAATATTTTTGCATCTTCGGGAGTCGGTGTTACATTTTACGTGACCGTGAAAATCTTGGAAAGTTTGACTCTCGAAGTGACGAAGGGATTTTCTTGGGGTATTCTACAAATAGTAGAGCATATCGGGTATTTAACTTGGAATCTAAAACGATCGTAGAATCTATAAATGTTAAAGTAGATGAAGCTTTCAACTTTGCATCTGATAAATCTACCCCTGATATCTCTCTTGATGATGATACTCCTGTAAGTGCATCTTCTCATGATAATACTTCCAATATTAATGATGCATCTAATGGTTCTTCAAGTTTATCTGATGTGCAGGAATCATCTCATGTACCTTCGAGTACTCCATTACAACAAACGTTACGCATCTCCAAGGATCATCCTGAATCAAACATCATTGGAGACCCACAAGAAGGAGTCAAAACTCGGAGACAGTTGGTTTGTGGATTCGCCTGTTACGTTTCCATGATCGAACTAAAGAATGTCGATGAAGCTCTTCAGGATGACTACTGGATTGAAGCAATGCAGGAAGAGCTCCATCAGTTTGAACGCAACAAAGTCTGGGAATTAACGACGCCTCCGAAGCAACACAATGCGATCGGTACTAAATTGATTTTCAAGAACAAGAAAAATGAGGATGGTACCATCATCAGGAATAAAGCACGTTTAGTTGCTCAAGGCTACTCTCAAATAGAAGGTATAGACTTTGATGAAACGTTCGCCCCTGTAGCTAGACTCGAGTCCATTCGTATCTTATTCGCTATTGCTTGTCACTTTAAAATAAAACTCTTTCAAATGGACGTTAAGAGCGCGTTTTTAAATGGGTTTTTAAATGAGGAAGTTTATGTGGCTCAACCGAAAGGTTTTGTAGACTGTAAACTACCTAACCATGTTTTTCGTTTGAAAAAGGCTCTTTACGGTTTAAAACAAGCACCGCGAGCGTGGTACGAAAGGTTGACAAAGCACCTTTTGGAGAAGGGCTATACTCGAGGGGGAGCAGATCAGACTCTCTTTGTGAAGCATTATCAAAATAACTTCATTGTTGCACAAATCTATGTCGATGACATTGTGTTTGGAGCAACAAAGGATAATGATGCTTCTAAATTCGCAGAAACCATGGAAAGCGAATTTGAGATGTCTATGATGGGGGAACTGACATACTTTCTTGGATTGCAAGTGAAAAAAAATGGTGAAGGCATCCATCTGTGTCAATCCAAGTATGCAAAGGAGTTGGTAAAGAAATTCGGATTAGAAGATTCTAAAGATTTTCCTACTCCTATGGGAACTAGCAATAAGGGATTAGGAAGTGAATCTCTTAGTAAGAATGTAGACGAGAAACTTTATCGCGGCATGATTGGAAGTCTACTTTACCTCACAGCTAGTCGCCCGGATATATCCTTTAGTGTTGGGATTTGCGCGAGATATCAATCAGCACCGAAGGAGGTTCACCTGAAAGCGGTGAAACGGATAATCCGGTACATCAAAGGAACCATTAATTTCGGAATTTGGTATCCTATGGGAACAAGTCTAGATATTATTGGATACTTAGATGCCGATTGGGCAGGATCTGTGGATGATCGGAAAAGTACGAGTGGTGCATGTTTTTATCTTGGCCATTGTCTTGTTGCATGGCATAGTAAAAAGCAAAACTGCATTGCACTCTCGACTGCCGAAGCGGAATACATCTCAGCGGGTAGTTGTTCAACTCAACTCATTTGGATGAAAAGCGTGTTGAGCGACTTCCGGATTTCAGCAACTTCGGTAACTGTTTTATGTGACAACACTAGTGCTATAAATATTTCAAAAAACCCTGTGTTGCACTCTAGAACAAAACACATTGAACTTAGATATCATTTTCTTAGAGAGCTAGTTGAATCAAATATTCTTCAAATTTCCTACATTTCAACTGAAGATCAATTAGCTGACTTTTTAACAAAACCTTTGGATCAAAAACGTTTTATTCATTTGCGTAAAGCAATTGGAATGCTTTCCTTGAAATAACCTCTTTTTGAAACTTTTGTTTAGTTTAGGTTTTGTTTTTGTGTTTTTGTTCATCATCTATGCTTAGACATAGAACATTAATTGAGCATTAGTTTTGATTGATTTTAACTGCATCCTTTTATATATTTAGAAATCTATTATGCTTTAGATGTCATAATATTTCATTTGATGCAATGATCATTTATGTCAATTAACTCATCTTTGTTTTGATCAAAGTCAATTTCTCTCTCGATGATCTCTTGGTATAGTTTTTATCTTATTTGACTGTTTAGTCGAGTATGAAATCGAGATCAATATTTGGCTGAATACCTTATATCTTAAATAATTGATAGCCAATTGAGGGGGAGTCAATGAAAAAGTATTATGCTCAAAAGATGTGGAAAGAGTTACATCCCAATGAGGAGTGTGAAAACTACCACCACATGGAGGAAAGAGCTACCACCTCGGTCGTCCGAGTACTGTGTGCAGCTACCACATGTATACCAAGCAAGGTTTTTCAAGTTTGATTAAATAAAATGCATGTTGAAATACTTGACTCTGTCAAAATTTCAAGGTTGGTATAAGGTGGGAATTTTAATGAAAGATGCTCAAAGAGCCACTCTCTTCAATAAATTGACTAGATATATTATCTAACTTATCTGGGATGTTAGACATCTATTGATCTTTGTATTTCATTTTCTTTACCAAATTGATGATTTGATAAAGGCATTACTCATAAGATCAAGTTAGATGTAATTGAAGTTGTTCAACTTTAAGGGATTTAATTTTTATAAATTTTCGTTTCATTTGTTGGATGTTATTGATAGATTTGGCATAATCTATTTCTTGTTGTATGAAACGATGATTTTCATTTAAAGTTGATACACAAAAGTGCTTACAATCTTTTTCTGGTTTTTCTAGAATTTCTCTGAAATTTTTCTAAAGAAAAAGTTGGAGCCGATCCGGATTGGACCTGCCGATCCGGATCCCGAACGCAGATTTTCTCTGTGGGTAGCCGATCCGGATCATAATCTCGAACTGATCCGGATCGCGGCTAGGGTTTTATATAGAACAAAAGGGTTTTGATTTCTTTTACTCCAATCTTTTGTTCCAAAGTTTCCATAGCTTCTCTCTCTAGAATTCATCCATCTTGGAAGCTTTCAAACTCAAGTTCTTCGATTCCAAGTAAGTTTTATTGATCAAAATCTCGGTTTTTCACAGTTTTTCATATTCTTCCTCAAAACGTGATGAAATTCTTGTATCTAATTCGTTTGTGGATGGTTTTTGATCAAATTTCTTTTGAAATAAGAACTCTGGGTAGATTAGTTTTGATTATATGCTAGGTATTCTCAAGATAAACGAATTTTTGGCCTTCGATTTCAAAAATTTCGGTTTTAGGGCATATAATGGGAATTTTCGAAAATCATGCGATTGATCTATTTTTAAAATTATTTTTGCAAAACTAATTTGATTCTTAGTCTCTCTACACGATAATGATTGTTTGGGTACAATTTTTCTAATTTTTGAAAATTAACATTTTTTTTTTCGTGTTCTTGAGTTGTTGCTCACAGGATTTTCTTTTCACAAGAAACCAATAGCAATGGTGATCACCTGGATCATCTTTCTTCTGGCTGCTATGGTGCACACGAGAGCAACTAATAAATTGAAGAGGGCAAAGAAACCTTTGAAAAAGGGGGAATGTCTTCTTATTGAAGACTCAGAGACTGAATCTGAAAATGAAGAGGTGAATTGGGACGAATTGATGGACGACGAAACAATGCCTATCAAGTCAATGCGAAAGACCCCTGACTCACTAAGAGGAAAGACTGCTATGGATAAAGGTAAAGCACCAATGACATCATCTATTTCAATGAAAAGGAAAAGACTGGCTCGACGGTTTGGCCGAGCACGAGGTTTCGAGATTGACGAACAAACAATTCCGGATTCTCCACCTCGTAAGGAACAAGTGTTCGTTAATGTGGATCGCCTAAGGGCGTTTGAGAATCGTGAATGCATTGGTGAGAGGCATGTTAATATTGAGGCTCTACGAGACCACTCCCCTGAGTTTGGTATTCTGATTGAACAAGCAAACCTTATTCAAGTATGCCGATTCCCAGAAATGCTTGGATATTGTCTGCATCACTTAAGGACCTTCTATACAAATGCACGACATCTTCGAGAAAATGAAAACGGTCCGATGGAGTTTTACACGAATATCCAAGGCACAATGTTTAAAATTACTCCACAACTGATTGGCGAGGTTTTGGGAATGCAAGCCAGCAAGACAGGAGTTAATTACTTGAAGGGAACGAGTTTGACAAACACGATGTGGCAAAAGGTTATAAAGGGAATATGTTTGGAGGGAACTCAATCAACGGAGAAATCTGTCAGATCAAAAGAACTTCGTCTTGAGTACCGGTTCCTAAACTTCATCACATGTTACAATATCCTTCCAAATATGCAGACGAAAGTCTTGAGATGGGATCGAATGCTATTTTTGTATCTCTTAGGACATCCGTCAGAGGCAATGGGATTAAATATCAACATTCCATACATTATTTGGAATAGAATGATGAGATATGTTGAGCATCCTCATCCCACTGAAAGAATCCCATTTATATTGATTATAATGAGGATCTTAAAGAAATTTCAGGTCGATATTAGTTCAGCAACTTATCATCACTGCTTGGGCATCATCGATGAGTCCACCATTGTTAAGTCCCTTCATAAGTTGCCTCATGTCACTCCAGTTCCTCCACGCGGAACGTGTTACGGAATTTGAGTTGGCGTAGTTTCGTGAAAGTCTCAAGTCTTGAAGATTGAAGGTGAAGAAAGTTGAATCATTTAACTCAATCTCAAGAAAGAAGAATTCAAAAGGATTAGGTATGTTTAACTAAAGAATTTGTGTGATCCGAATACTTCTTGTAGTGTAGAAACACTTGGAAGAATCTTTCATTGCATAAAAAATCAAAAACTGGACTTGGGACATGTTCAGGATCCGGATCAGGTTGTTCGATCCGGATCCCGAAGGTGGTTCGTTCATACATCGTCGCAATCCGGATCGTAGTCTCTTGATCCGGATCCCGAACGTTGAGTTTACCATCTACCTTGAACGATCCGGATCTTGCTTCGCAATCCGGATCCCGAACGTTGATGTTTGGTGAACTGTATGAACGATCCGGAT
Source organism: Tillandsia leiboldiana (assembly GCA_029204045.2). Taxonomy (NCBI): domain Eukaryota; kingdom Viridiplantae; phylum Streptophyta; class Magnoliopsida; order Poales; family Bromeliaceae; genus Tillandsia; species Tillandsia leiboldiana. The sequence goes on along the minus strand of CM055077.1, from coordinate 8,646,049 downwards.
CGTAGTCACATGATCCGGATCCCGAACCTTCGTTTTTCTGGAATTGGCTGTTTTGTTATGACGATCCGGATCCTAGTTATCACGATCCGGATCGCCGTCCGTAAATATCCAGAAATGGCAGGTTTTTGATTCTTATCTCCTTCCTAGGGTTTCTAACCTATAAATACACCCTATGACTCCTTTTCTAGGGTGAATCCACATAGCCGTCATTTTCTTGTATCATCTTATACGGCTATAGATCCACATATAGAGAAGAAAGGAAATCATTAGAGAATACTCTATGTTTCTTCATCTATATTGATTAGTTTGATTCTAGGTTTTCATACTCACATCTTGAGTTGAATCAAACTAATGAATACTTAGATGGTATTTCCGATCTATCTTTGATCTAAGTATTCGGCGGATCATCACCACCCAAAAACAACGATTTACCCCAAAAATCGGCGCGTGGATTCGCGTGTCCTTGTGGATTCAAGGTTCAATCGCTCTCGTGGATTCGGAGCGAGGCACGTTCGTGGATTCGAACGGTGCTATTGGGTGAAGACCGTGGATTCGGTCGGACGTCGTGGATTCGACGTTGGACGCCGTGGATTCGGCGTTGGGCGCAGATCGTGGATTCGAGAAGCGTCTGGAGCGAGCGGAGAAGATCCTCTAGGAGCGTATGGAAAAGGTTGAGTCGTAAGTGTGTACGGTAAATCACCTTGTACGTGTTTTAATTCTAGTGGATTTCTGCCGTGTTATCGGTCCCGTGGTTTTTTACTCCGGTGATGGAGTTTTCCACGTAAAAATCTTGCGTGTTATTTTATTTTCCGCATTGGGTTTTATCGCAACGATTTTTGGAGTGTTTATACGTTTACACCTATTCACCCCCTCTAGGTGTTTCTTCCCCTATTTAGATCCGTATTATATACGCACCCAACAAGTGGTATCAGAGCGGGAATAGGGTGTGAACAATGGTTGAAGGTGGAAACATCAATCGACCCCCCTTTCTTTGATGGAACAAATTATGCGTACTGGAAAGTACGGATGAAAGCCTTTTTATCTTCCATCGACGAAAGGGTGTGGCATTCAATTGAATCAGGATGGACTAATCCAACTGAACTTATCTCTGATGTTCACACCTTAAAACCTAGGTCGAAATGGACCAAGGAAGAGTTTGAGTTATCTTCTTACAATGGCAAGGGAATTAATGCTATTTTTAATGCCTTATCTCAAACTGAATTCTCTCGCGTCTCGGCATGTGAGACTGCGAAAGAAATCTGGGATGTTCTCCAGGTTACACATGAGGGAACTAACCTCGTGAAGATTCAGAAACTGCAGATGCTTACGAGCAAGTTTGACTCTATTTTGATGGCAGAAAATGAATCTTTCACGGACTACTATACACGATTGCAAGACATCGTAAACTCATGTGCTAATCTGGGAGAGAAGATTCCAGAATTTAAGATTGTAAGAAAAATCTTAAGAACTCTTCCTGAACGATTTCGCCCAAAGGTTACTGCCATTGAAACTATTAACACCCCGGACGAAATACGTGTAGAAGAATTAGTTGGTTCATTACAAACATATGAAATGACTTTTAATACTAAACAATTCTTCTGGAAAAGCATCCACTTCTAAGTCTTCAGGTTATGCGTTGAAAACACTAGGAAGAAGACGCGGATACATCCTCCTCGGACGATGACGAGAACCTTTCTATGGAGGAATTTGAGAAGCAGCTCGCTCTCTTGACAAGGAATTTTCGCCGTAACTTTCGAAGGGGTAATTCAAGCAAATCTCCATCCTTCGGAAAGTGGAACAAAGGCAAGGGTACTCCAAGTCACAAGTCAAGAAAGCAGGAGAACTCTCAAAGGATAAGAAAAGTTCAGAAGGACAACTGCAATGCTTCAAATGTCAAGGCTACGGCCACATTGCAACGGAGTGTCCTAACAAGTATCCGGCAAAGAAGAAGGCGATGCAAGTCGTCACTTGGGATGACAACTCAACGTCAAATGAGTCATCTTCAAGTGATGAAGAAAAGAGTTCCACGGCATTCCACGCGTCCACATCTTCACCATTCATGTGCTTTATGGCAAGTACGTCTGAATCGTTGTCCAACTCCACTGTTGAAAAGAACGCAACGGACAACGAATCGGATGATTCGGAAGGTGAAGATTTGCTCTAGCCTACCACAGACTTTTGAGGGACTCAAAGAAAGTGGCTAAGCAAAACAAGAGTTTGAGAGGGAGAGTGCTGATCTCGAAGAAGAAGCAAAAAGAGCGCCTTCTCTCTCAAACGCTCTTGAAGTGGAAAGGGGAAAACCTGATAAAAGAAATGCTTCCCTTCAAGAGTCCAATGAGCAACTTGAAAAGGAACATACAAATCTAGGTGGATAACGCGAATCACTTTTCAAAGCTCTACAACGAGGCTCGCCAGGATAACCTGAATGACAAAGACCATTTTCCAACTCAAGAATGACTTACAGCGATTCTCTTCAGGAAGGAGTAAGTTGGATAGACTTCTTGGTCTTGGTCAATCAAATAGGTTCGGCCTCGGATACACTCAAACTGGAAACAGTCCAAGTTCGAGTGAGACAGTTTTTGTGCCTCAGTCGGAATCTCCTCCTCCGACACCGGAATTCAAGACAAACAACGACAACAAACCTACTTCATCCTCTTTGGGATCGTCAAGATCTAAGGTATGTTTTCGTTGTGGTGTTTCAGGGCACATAAGAAGATATTGCAAGACGGGAGTCGAACGCTCATCTCAAGCACCTCTTGCATCAACTACCAAAAAGCTTCCTTTCCGGAAATCAAAGCAAAACTTTTCAAATGAAAAGAGACTTGGTAGTTCACCGCGCAAGACGACTTCATCAAGGAGCAACAATCGTTTTAACAAGATGCTTTCACCTAGGCACAAAACTTCACGACCATTACCGACGCATTCCAAAAGGTTTGGGTGCGCAAAGGTGAAATTTTCCCGTGTCTTGTTTCCAATATTTCCTTGCATGCATATGATAGCTCGTCTTGGTATCTGGATAGCGGGTGTTCCCGTCACATGACCGGTGACAAAAATAGTTTCAAATCTTGAGAAAATCTCCGGAGGACACGTTGTTTTCGGAGACGGTCGATCTTCCAAAATTGTGGAAAAAGGGACGGTAGCTATTCCGGATGGCCCGATTTTGAAAAACGTCTTATTTGTTGATGGCCTTAAGACTAACCTCATAAGCATAAGTCAACTTTGCGACAATGGTTTTTTCAGTTAACTTTTCATCGGTTGAATGCGTTGTAACTGATAAGGACATGTTTTCTTTCTAAAAGGGGTTAGATCTGAAAACAATTGTTATGTTGTTCCTAATAAATTTTCTGAAAATTGTAACTTAGCCGCTTTGAATAATGAAACTCTTTGGCATGAAAGGCTAGGTCACTTAAATTTTAAGGAACCTTACTAGAATTTCAAACAAGGACGTGGTCAAGGGGATTCCAAAGCTTTTATTTAAACAAAACGTTGTGTGTGGTGGTTGCCAAAGGGGGAAAACAGTCTAGGACTGCACACAAGAACTTGAACCACGTTGGTACAAAACGGCCTTGGAACTTTTGCACATGGACTTAATGGGGGCCGACCCGTCAACCATCTTTGGAGGTAAATGGTACATCTTTTTATTGGTTGATGATCTTCTCTCGGTTTTCTTGGGTAGCATTTTTGAGAGAGAAAGCTGATACGTTTGACTCTTTTCATGAGATTTGCCATCGTATTATGATTGAAGAATGAATGAAAAGATCATTCGTGTTAGAAGTGATAGGGGTGGAGAATTCATAAATTCAAAATTCATTGACTTTTGTACTTCAAATGGCATTAAACATGAATTCTCGGCACCCTATACACTCAGCAGAATGGTGTTGTTGAGCGCAAAAACAGGGTTGTTCAAGAGATGGGCGCGTGTGATGCTTCATAGCCGGAAATTACCGCTACATTTTTGGGCTGAAGCTGTGAACACCGCGTCTATGTCATTAACCAGTGTGTATTTGCGCCCAGGAACCTTGAAAACACATATGAGCTGTGGTTTAGTAGAAAACCGGATATCAAGTACTTTCGTATCTTCGGGAGTCGATGTTACATCTTACGTGACCGTGAAAATCTTGGAAAGTTCGACTCTCGAAGTGATGAAGGGATCTTTTTGGGTTATTCTAGCGAATTAGCAGGCATATCTCGATGTATTTAACATTGAATCTAAGACGATCG
>CM055077.1:8565706-8641728 GCA_029204045.2 Tillandsia leiboldiana | reverse complement strand
TCGTTATCTCCGAGTACTCCGTTTCAACAAACGCTACGAATCTCCAAGGATCATCCGGAATCGAACATCATTGGAGATCCACAAGAAGGAGTTAGAACTCGGAGGCAGTTGGTTTGCGGATTTGCTTGCTACGTATCTTTAATCGAACCAAAGACAATAGATGAAGCTCTTCAGGATGACTACTGGATTAAAGCAATGCAGGAAGAGCTCCATCAATTTGAGCGAAACAAAGTCTGGGAATTAACGAAGCCTCCAAAGCAACATAATGTGATAGGTACCAAATGGATCTTCAAGAACAAGAAAGATGAAGATGGTACTATCATCAGGAACAAGGCACGACTAGTTGCTCAAGGCTACTCTCAAGTAGAAGGTATAGACTTTGACGAAACTTCGCCCCTGTAGCTAGACTCGAGTCCATTCGTATATTGTTTGCTATTGCTTGTCATTTTAAAATCAAATTATTTCAAATGGACGTCAAGAGCGCATTTCTAAATGGGTTTTTAAATGAGGAAGTTTATGTAGCTCAACCGAAAGGTTTTGTAGATCATAAACAACCTAACCATGTTTTTCGTTTGAAAAAGGCTCTTTACGGTCTGAAACAAGCACCGCGAGCATGGTACGAAAGGTTAACAAAGCACCTTTTGGAGAAGGGCTATACTCGAGGGGGAGCTGACAGGACTCTCTTTGTGAAGCATTATCAAATAATTTCATTGTAGCACAAATCTATGTCGATGACATTGTATTTGGTGCAACAAAAGATAATGATGCTTCTAAATTCGCGGAGACCATGGAAAGCGAATTTGAGATGTCCATGATGGGCGAACTGACTTATTTTCTTGGATTGCAAATTAAACAAAATGATGAAGGTATTCACTTGAGTCAATCCAAGTATGCACTGGAGTTGGTCAAAAAGTTTGATCTAGAAAATTGTAAAGATTTTCCAACTCCAATGGGAACTAGCCACAAGGGACTTGGAAGTGAATCACATAGTGAGAATGTAGACGAGAAACTGTATAGAAGTATGATTGGAAGTCTACTTTACCTCACGGCTAGTGCCGCCCGGATATATCCTTTAGATGTTGGGATTTGCGCGAGATATCAATCAGCACCAAAGGAGTTCACCTGAAAGCGGTGAAACGGATCATCCGGTACATCAAAGGATCAATTAATTTCGGAATTTGGTATCCTATGGGAACAAGTCTGGACATTGTTGGATACTCAGATGCCGATTGGGCAGGATCAGTGGATGATCGGAAAAGCACGAGTGGTGCATGCTTCTATCTTGGCCATTGCCTTGTTGCATGGCACAGTAAAAAGCAGAATTGCATAGCACTCTCGACTGCCGAAGCGGAATACATTTCAGCTGGAAGTTGCTCAACTCAACTCATTTGGATGAAAAGCGTATTGAGTGACTTCCGCATTTCAGCATCTTCGGTAACAATTCTTTGTGACAACACAAGTGCAATTAACATTTCTAAAAACCCTGTGTTGCACTCTAGAACAAAACATATTGAACTTAGATATCATTTTCTTAGAGAGCTAGTTGAATCAAATACTCTTCAACTTTCATATATTTCAACTGAAGATCAATTAGCTGACCTTTTAACAAAACCTTTGGATCAAAAACGTTTTATTCATTTACGAAAAGCAATTGGGATGCTTTCCTTGAAATAATCTTCTTTTTGAAATCTTTGCTTAGGATAGGTTTTGTATTTGTTTTTGTTTTGTTCATTATCTATGTTTATACATAGGACATTAATTGAGCATAGATCATAATTGACTTTAATTGCATCTTTTCGCACATTTAGAAATTTATTATGCTTTTGCCATCATAATATTTCACTGTTGCAATGATCATTTATGTTAATTAAATCATCTTCTAAAGTGATCAAAGTCAATTTCTCTCTCAATGATCTCTTGGTATAGTCATTATCTTATTTGACTGTTTAGTCGAGTATGAAATCGAGATCAATTTTTGGTTGAATACTTTATATCTTAAATAATTGATAGCCAATTGAGGGGGAGTCAAAGATATGTAAAATGCTCAAAAGATGTGGAAAGAGTTACATCCCAATGAGGAGTGTGAAAACTACCACCACATGGAGGAAAGAGCTACCACCTCGGTCGTCCGAGTACTGTGTGCAGCTACCACATGTATACCAAGCATGGTTGTTCAAATTTTTGATTAAGTAAAATGCATGTTGAAATACTTGACTCTGTCAAATTTCAAGGTTGGTATAAGGTGGGATTTTAAAGAAAGATGCTCAAAGAGCCACTCTCTTCAACAGATTGTCTAGAAATATTATCTACTATATTTGGGATTTCAAACATCTATTGATCTTTGTATTTCATTTTCTTTACCGAATTGATTATTTGATAAAGGCATTACTCATAAGATCAAGTTAGATGTGATTGAAGGTGTTCAACTTTAAGGGATTTAATTTTTGTAAATTTTCGTTTCATTTTTGGATATTATTGATAGATTTGGCATAATCTAATTCTTGTTGTATGAAACGATGATTTGTGTTTAAAGTTGATACACATTTGTGCTTACAATCTTTTTCTGGATTTTCCTGAATTTCTCTGAAATTTTCTAAAGAAAAAGTTGGGGCCGATCCGGATCGGGCAAGGTGATCCGGATCCCGAACGCAGGTTTTCTCCTGCGGGCTGACGATCCGGATTGTATCTGCCGATCCGGATCCCGAACGCAGTTTCTTACTGCGGGTAGCCGATCCGGATCGCAGTTATGAACTGATCCGGATCGCGGCTAGGTTTTATAAGGAACGAAAGGGGTTTTTGATTTCTTTACTCCAATCTTTTGTTCCGAAGTTTCCAGAGCCTCTCTCTCTAGACTTCATCCTCCTTGGAAGCTTTCAAACTCAGGTTCTTCAACTCCAAGTAAGTTTTATTGATCAAAATCTCGGTTTTTCACCGTTTTTCTCTTTTCCTCCTCAAACGCACGAATTTCTTGGATCAACTTTGTATGTGGATGGTTTTTGATCAAATTTCTTTTGAAATAAGAACTCTGGGTAGATTAGTTTTGATTATATGCTAGGTTTTCTCCTGATTAACGGATTTTTAGGCTTCGATTTCTAAAATTTTGGTTTTAGGGCATATAACAAGGATTTTCGAAAATCATGCAATTGATCTATCTATAAAAGTCCTTTTTGCAAAACTAATTTGATTCTTAGTCTCTCTACATGATAATGATTCTTTGGATATAATTTTTCAATTTTTTTTTGAAAACTAAGAATTTTTGTGTTCTTGAGTTGGTTTTCACAGGACACCTTCTTAACTCAAGCACTTGGATCAATGGGATTCTCATGGATCATTCTTTTGTTGGTCACAATAGTGCACACTCGGGCCACAAACAAATTAAAGAGAGCTAAGAAAACACAACAAAAAGGTGAATTTGTCGAGGTCAGTGATACAGAGGTGGATTGTCACGAGATAGATTGGACTGCATTGACAGATGATGATGAATCATTGCCTGAACAAAAGGCGTCCGATGCTTCGAAAGGAAAAGCACCCATGGACAAAGGAAAAGCGCCTATGACTAAACCAACCATCTCTGTGAAAAGGAAACGAGTAACTAGACGTTTTGGACTACGACGAGACGCTAATTTTAACACACCGATAGTTCCTGACTCCCCGCCTCGCGTGGAAGGAGTGTTCGTCAGCATGGATCGCGTTCGAGCGTTTGAACGTCGTGAATGCATCGGTGAACGTCATGTCAACATTGAAGCTCTCCGAAATCACTCACCTGAGTTTGGAACCTTGATTGAGCAAGCTAATCTCATCCAAGTCTGCCGATTCCCCGAACTACTTGGGTATTGTTTGTATCGTGTAAGGACCTTTTACACGAATGCAACACATCTTCAAGAAGGAGAACATGGATCAATGCATTTCTATACAATTATCCAAGGGATGAAACTTAAAATCACTCCGCAGCTAATTGGCGAAGTCCTTGGAATGGAATCTAACACATCGGGACTCAACTTTTTGAAAGGAAGAAATTTGACGAATGCCTTGTGGCGAACAGTGATAGATAAAATTTGTTTGGAAGGAACGAATTCAGCTAATGGTAAAAGTGTAAAATCCAAACATCTTCGACTGGAGTACCGATTTCTAAATTTCATCACGTGTTACAACATTCTACCTAACATGCAGACTAAGGTCGTGAGATGGGAGAGACTGCTGTTCCTATATCTCTTAGGTCATCCCTCTGAGGCTGTAGGATTGAACATGAATATCCCCTACATAATTTGGAATAGAATGTCAAGATATATTGTGCATCCTCATCCTTCTGAGCGACTTCCGTTTCCGTTAATCATCATGAGGATCTTACAAAAGTTTGACATTGATATAAGCTCGACATCTTATCAACACTGTTGGGGGATGATAGATGAGTCAACGATTGTGAAGTCACTTCATAAATTACCACATGTTACTCCGACACATTCCACTGGAAAGAAACCTTGTGTCGGCACCTCGGCCTCACCGTCTCAACAAGCATCAGAACAAAGGCGAATGTCTGAAGAACTCGAGATCATAACGGCATCCCAAATTACATTGACCAAGAAAGTAAATTCAATGAGGAAATTGATCAAGAACATGTTCACTAAGATGGGATATAGTGCGTCTGAGGACTCAGACTCGGATGACTAATTTGTGCTTTAACAATTTTTGTGCAGATTTGTGCAGGATTTTATCTCTTTAGACTTTAGTTCAGCTTTTAGGACTTACTTTTAGTTCTAGTTCTTATTTTTCGGAACAATTTTTGAAATCTTTAACTCTCCTTAAATTTTTGTGTTTTTGGCTAATTTTGTGACAAAAAGGGGGAGAGAGTTTATAGAGAACTTGAACAATGATTGATTGAACATGATGATGTGTTGGAACATCAAAGGTAAGTTGAAACACAAAGGTAAGTAGAACTTCAACCTTTGGTTTTTCCATTTGTATGAATGCATGCCTCGACTAACTATTTGCTAACTATTTGGGCATGTAATATAACTAACAAGTTGATGTTCACTAACAAGTTTGTGACACTTGGTTTTTGATTGCATAGAAGATATGTTGGTTCTTAACTCTGATCAATTACATATCTATATATATATAAGTTTGTCACAAACATGTTCATGACTTTTGGTTTTTACGTGCAAAGAAGATATGTTGGTGTTTATTTAACTATGATCAGTTTCCATATCTGAATATAAATGTCATGGTAAGTATAAATGAGTTTAAACTTCATCTCTGTTTGTGGTTTTTGAATGATACAAAATTCTTGAGGTATCTAACGATTTCTTTTGTCAAGAATGATTTCTTTTTGCAGAGAGTACAGATGTCTAAGTCTAGAGTCTGTTTTAGGAGTTTAACTCATGTATTGTATTTTGGATCTCCATTGTAAATTTTGTTGTATGGTGATAGCAACAAAAATATCTTTTTGAATTTTCTTTAGTGGATCTATGTTTTGTCACGAAACCGCCAAAGGGGGAGATTGTTACGGAATTTGAGTTGGCGTAGTTTCGTGAAAGTCTCAAGTCTTGAAGATTGAAGGTGAAGAAAGTTGAATCATTTAACTCAATCTCAAGAAAGAAGAATTCAAAAGGATCAGGTATGTTTAACTAAAGAATTTGTGTGATCCGAATACTTCTTGTAGTGTAGAAACACTTGGAAGAATCTTTCATTGCATAAAAAATCAAAAACTGGACTTGGGACATGTTCAGGATCCGGATCAGGTTGTTCGATCCGGATCCCGAAGGTGGTTCGTTCATACATCGTCGCAATCCGGATCGTAGTCTCTTGATCCGGATCCCGAACGTTGAGTTTACCATCTACCTTGAACGATCCGGATCTTGCTTCGCAATCCGGATCCCGAACGTTGATGTTTGGTGAACTGTATGAACGATCCGGATCGTAGTCACATGATCCGGATCCCGAACCTTCGTTTTTCTGGAATTGGCTGTTTTGTTATGACGATCCGGATCCTAGTTATCACGATCCGGATCGCCGTCCGTAAATATCCAGAAATGGCAGGTTTTTGATTCTTATCTCCTTCCTAGGGTTTCTAACCTATAAATACACCCTATGACTCCTTTTCTAGGGTGAATCCACATAGCCGTCATTTTCTTGTATCATCTTATACGGCTATAGATCCACATATAGAGAAGAAAGGAAATCATTAGAGAATACTCTATGTTTCTTCATCTATATTGATTAGTTTGATTCTAGGTTTTCATACTCACATCTTGAGTTGAATCAAACTAATGAATACTTAGATGGTATTTCCGATCTATCTTTGATCTAAGTATTCGGCGGATCATCACCACCCAAAAACAACGATTTACCCCAAAAATCGGCGCGTGGATTCGCGTGTCCTTGTGGATTCAAGGTTCAATCGCTCTCGTGGATTCGGAGCGAGGCACGTTCGTGGATTCGAACGGTGCTATTGGGTGAAGACCGTGGATTCGGTCGGACGTCGTGGATTCGACGTTGGACGCCGTGGATTCGGCGTTGGGCGCAGATCGTGGATTCGAGAAGCGTCTGGAGCGAGCGGAGAAGATCCTCTAGGAGCGTATGGAAAAGGTTGAGTCGTAAGTGTGTACGGTAAATCACCTTGTACGTGTTTTAATTCTAGTGGATTTCTGCCGTGTTATCGGTCCCGTGGTTTTTTACTCCGGTGATGGAGTTTTCCACGTAAAAATCTTGCGTGTTATTTTATTTTCCGCATTGGGTTTTATCGCAACGATTTTTGGAGTGTTTATACGTTTACACCTATTCACCCCCCTCTAGGTGTTTCTTCCCCTATTTAGATCCGTATTATATACGACCCAACAGAACGAAACACAGTACAGGCACTTCCGCATCACCATCACAACCAGCACCCGCACCAGCGGATGAAGCGTCAGTCTCATCCATCTACAAAGAACAACAACGATTATTCGTTAAGCAGGAACAGATTTCGAAGGAACAGAAGAGAATTTCCAATGAGCTTGAGCTCATCACGGGAGCTCATATCACCATAACTAAGAAGGTCAACTCAATGAACAAGATGGTGAAGAAGATGTTTTCTAAGATGGGCTGCACGAGCTCTGAAGACTCAGAATCAGATGATTGATGTGTGCTTAAAGGATCTCTCACAGTTTTTTTTTCTTTTGTGCAGATTTTTTTTTGATCTTTTCTTTGTGCAGGTTTTTAAGATTTTAGTTTTTAGTTTTTAGTTCTCAAACTTTTGGTACTTGAACTGTTAACTATTCTCTCCACTTTGGTAATTTTTGGCTAACTTTTGTGACAAAAAGGGGGAGAGAGAAGTATAAACAATGATACAACAATGATACAATGGTTGTGAGAAACTTGAAACTATGGAGGTAAGTATAACCTCAACTTGAAAGGTAAGTAGAACTTCAACTTTCGGTTTTCATTTGTGTTTGAATGCATGCCTCGACTAACTATTCGACTAACTATTTGGGCATGTAATATAACTAACAAGTTGATGTTCACTAACATGACATTTGGATTTTGATTGCATAGAAGATATGTTGGTGTTTTAACTATGATCAATTTACATATCTGAATGTATAAATGTCATGGTAAGTATAAATGAGTATAAACTTCATCTCTGTATGTGGTTTTTGAATGATATAAAATTCTTGAGGTATCTAACGATTTCTTTTGTCAAGAATGATTTCTTTTGCAGAGAGTACAGATGTCTAAGTCTAGAGTCTGTTTTAGGAGTTTAACTCATGTATTTTATTTTGGATCTCCATTGTAAATTTTTGTTGTATGGTGATAGCAACAAAAATATCTTTTTGAATTTTCTTGAGTGGATCTATGTTTTGTCACGAAACCGCCAAAGGGGAAGATTGTTACGGAATTTAAGTTGGCGTATTTCGTGAATTCGGTTAAGTCTTGAAGATTGAAGGTAAAGAAAGTTGGATCATATAACTCAATCTCAAGAAAGAAGAATTCAAAAGGATCAGGTATGTTTAACTTAATATCTTTGGTGATCCGAATACTTCTTATAGTGTAGAAACACTTGGATGGATTTTTAATTGCATAAATATCAAAAACTGGACATGGGACATGTTCAGGATCCGGATCAGACTGTTCAATCCGGATCCCGAAGGTTGTTCGTTCATACACCAGTTCAATCCGGATCGCAGCCTTCCTTGATCCGGATCCCGAACACTGGGTTTACCATTTTATTTGAACGATCCGGATCAGGCTTTGCAATCCGGATCCCGAACGTTGATGTTTGGTGAACTGTATGAACGATCCGGATCAAGCACTTCGATCCGGATCCCGAACCTTCGTTTTTCTGGAATCTGTTTTCTCGCTACTGCAATCCGGATCGCCGATCTCCGATCCGGATCGTCGTCATGTAAAATTCCAGAAAAAGATAGTTTTTGATCCTTATCTTCTTCCAAGGGTTTCTAACCTATAAATAGACCCTATGATTCTTTTTCTAGGGTTAGTCCAAAAAGAGGCCGCTAAACCTAAAAGCCGTCATCTTTTATACGGCCTAAGATCCACATATAGAGAAGAAAGGAAATCATAGATTCTATCTTATGTTTCTTCATCTATATTGATTGATTTGATTCTAGGTTTTCATACTCACATTTTGAGTTGAATCAAATCAATGAATACTTAGATGGTATTTCCGATCTATTTCTAATCTAAGTATTCGGCGGATCATCACCACCCAAAAAACAACGATTTACCCCAAAATCGGCGCGTGGACTCGCGTGGCCTTGTGGATTCAAGGTGCTACCGCTCTCGTGGATTCGGAGCGAGGTACGTTCGTGGACTCGAAGCGTGCTACTGGGTGAAGACCGTGGATTTGGTCGGACGTCGTGGACTCGACGTTGGACGCCGTGGATTCGGCGTTGGACGCAAACCGTGGATTCGAGAAGCGTCGTGGAGCGAGCGGAGAAGATCAACTAGGAGCGTATGGAAAAGGTTGAGTCGTCTGTGAGTACGGTATATCACCTTGTACGTGTTTAATTCTAGTGGATTTCACCGTGTTATCGGTCCCGTGATTTTTTACTCCGGTTTGGAGTTTTCCACGTAAAAATCTCTGCGTGTTATTTATTTTTCCGCATTGGGTTTTATATCGCAAAGATTTTTGAGTGTTTATTGTTTACACCTATTCACCCCCCTCTAGGTGTTTTTTCCCCTATTTAGATCCAATTACATATAACCCAACAGATGTAACTCTTTCCACATCTTTTGAGCATAACACTTTTTCTTTGACTCCCCCTCAATTGGCTATCAATTATTTAAGATATAAAGTATTCAACCAAATATTGATCTCGATTTCATACTCGACTAAATAGTCAACTAAGATAAAAACTATACCAAGAGATCATTGAGAGAGAAATTGACTTTGATAAAAACAAAGATGATTTAATAGAAATAAATGATCATTGCATCAACTGAAATATTATGATATCTAAAGCATAATAAATTTCTAAACATATAAAAGGATGCAGTTAAAGTCAATAAAACTAATGCTCAATTAATGTTCTATGTCTAAGCATAGATAATGAACAAAAACACAAAAACAAAACCTAACCTAAGCGAGAGTTTCAAAAAGAGGTTATTTCAAGGAAAGCATTCCAATTGCCTTACGCAAATGAATAAAACGTTTTTGATCCAAAGGTTTTGTTAAAATGTCAGCTAATTGATCTTCAGTTGAAATGTAGGAAATTTGAAGAATATTTGATTCAACTAGCTCTCTAAGAAAATGATATCTAAGTTCAATGTGTTTTGTTCTTGAGTGCAACACAGGGTTTTTGGAAATGTTAATAGCACTAGTGTTGTCACATAAAACGGTTACCGAAGTTGCTGAAATCCGGAAGTCGCTCAACACGCTTTTCATCCAAATGAGTTGAGTTGAACAACTACCCGCTGAGATATATTCCGCTTCGGCAGTCGAGAGTGCAATGCAGTTTTGCTTTTTACTATGCCATGCAACAAGACAATGGCCAAGATAGAAGCATGCACCACTCGTACTTTTCCGATCATCCACTGATCCTGCCCAATCGGCATCTAAATATCCTATAATGTCAAGACTTGTTCCCATAGGATACCAAATTCCGAAGTTTACAGTTCCTTTGACGTACCGGATGATCCGTTTCACCGCTTTCAGGTGATCCTCCTTTGGTGCTGACTGATATCTCGCGCAGATCCCAACACTAAAGGATATGTCCGGGCGACTAGCTGTGAGGTAAAGTAGACTTCCAATCATACTTCGATAGAGTTTCTCGTCTACACTATCACTAAGAGATTCACTTCCTAATCCCTTATTGCTAGTTCCCATAGGAGTAGGAAAATCTTTAGAATCTTCTAATCCGAATTTCTTTACCAACTCCTTTGCATACTTGGATTGACACAGATGGATGCCTTCACCATTTTGTTTTACTTGCAATCCAAGAAAGTAAGTCAATTCGCCCATCATGGACATCTCAAATTCGCTTTCCATGGTTTCTGCGAATTTAGAAGCATCATTATCCTTTGTTGCTCCAAATACAATGTCATCGACATAGATTTGTGCTACAATGAAGTTATCCTGATAATGCTTCACAAAGAGAGTCCGATCTGCTCCCCCTCGAGTATAGCCCTTCTCTAAAAGGTGCTTTGTCAACCTTTCGTACCACGCTCGCGGTGCTTGTTTTAAACCGTAAAGAGCCTTTTTCAAACGAAAAACATGGTTAGGTAGTTTACAGTCTACAAAACCTTTCGGTTGAGCCACATAAACTTCCTCATTTAAAAACCCATTTAAAAACGCGCTCTTAACGTCCATTTGAAAGAGTTTTATTTTAAAGTGACAAGCAATAGCGAATAAGATACGAATGGACTCGAGTCTAGCTACAGGGGCGAACGTTTCATCAAAGTCTATACCTTCTATTTGAGAGTAGCCTTGAGCAACTAAACGTGCTTTGTTCCTGATGATGGTACCATCCTCATTTTTCTTGTTCTTGAAAATCCATTTAGTACCGATCACATTGTGTTGCTTCGGAGGCGTCGTTAATTCCCAAACTTTGTTTCGTTCGAACTGATGGAGCTCTTCCTGCATTGCTTCAATCCAGTAGTCATCCTGAAGAGCTTCATCGACGTTCTTTGGTTCGATCATGGAAACGTAGCAAGCGAATCCACAAACCAACTGTCTCCGAGTTTTGACTCCTTCTTGTGGGTCTCCAATGATGTTTGATTCAGGATGATCCTTGGAGATGCGTAACATTTGAGGTAATGGAGTACTCGGAGGTATATGAGATGATTCCTGCACATCAGATAAACTTGAAGAACCATTTACCTCCCAAGGATGGTTGACGTGTCGGCCCCATAAGATCCATATGCAATAATTCTAAGGGCCGATTGGTACCGACGTGGTTCAAGTTCTTGTGTGCAGTCCTGGATTGCTTTCCCTTTTGACAACCACCACACACAATGTTTTGATTAAGTGTAAGTTTTGGAACCCCCTTGACCACGTCTTTGTTTGAAATTCTAGCAAGTTCCTTAAAATTTATGTGACCTAGCCTTTCATGCCAAAGTGTTTCATTATTCAAAGAGGCTAAGTTAAAATTTTCAGAAATTTTATTTGGAACAACATAACAATTGTTTTCAGATCTAACCCCCTTTAAAAAGAAAATATGGTCCTTATCAGTTACAACACATTCAACAGATGAAAAATTAACTGAATAACCATTGTCGCAAAGTTGACTAATACTTATGAGGTTAGTCTTAAGGCCATCAACATGTTACGGCATTTTGGTGTTGGCATATTTCGTGAGTCAAGTCAGTGAGTTGAGTCGGAGTCTTAAAGGGATCAAATTGTCAATCAGCAATCAAAGACTTAGAGAAGATTCAACAAGAGCTCAAGTTGACACTCAGTGTCTTGAGTCTTGAAGATTGAAGTTGAAGAATTGTGGATCAGTTACATCAATCTCAAGAAGAAAGTATTCAAGAGGATCAGGTATGTTTAACTAAATAATTGTGGTGATCCGAATACTTTCTTATAGTGTAGAAACACTTGGATGAACTTTTAATTACATAAAAATCAAAAACTGGACATGGGACATGTTCAGGATCCGGATCAGACCTTGCAATCCGGATTTCGAAGGGTACTTGTTCATTGGCAATTTCAATCCGGATCCTAGGCCATTCCGATCCGGATCCCGAACATGGGACTTTGCTGAATTGCATGAACGATCAGGATCGGACCTTGCAATCCGGATCCCGAACCCTTGGTTTTCTGGAATCGTCAATCTTGTTACGACGATCCGGATCGCAGTAAATCCGATCCGGATCGCAGTCCTGAAAATTTCCAGATAAGGTATGTTTTTGATTCTTATCTCTTTCCAAAGGTTTCTAAACTATAAATAGACATTTAGGGTTTCTCAAAAAACGTGGGAGCTACGGCCGATCAATTTATAAAACACTTGAGAGCAACCCTAGAGGCTAGGTTTTTATCGATCTTCTTTTTAGCCTCTTTTAGGTCAATTCGATGGTTCTTTCAAGAACATATCTTTTGTCGAATTGATCTAATCTTTGCTTAGAGATTTCTTCTACGGTTCCTCAATGAGAATCTAAGCAAAGGATCACCATCGAAGTCAATATTCTTATCGACTGAGTTTGCGTCGTGGATTCGACGTGGCATCGTGGATTCGGTGTGCTAAAGGCGTTTCGTGGATTCGAAACGTGTGCTCGTGGATTCGAGTGGCGTTCGTGGATTCGAACGTGTGCAGTGGACGTGCAAACGGTGGAGCGCGAGGTCCAAGAAATTGAAGGAGGGGTTAAATCCGTGGAGACGGTAATCACCTTGTTATTCTTCTTTTCTTAGGGATTGTTATTGCGTGGATATCCAACCGGTCAGCGCAAGGTCCGAAGAAGCTGAAGGAGGGGTTGAGTCCGTGGAGTCGGTAATCACCTTGTTATTCTTCTATTCTTAGTGGATTGTTATTGCGTGTTGGTCCCGTGGTTTTTCTCCTGGATTGGAGTTTCCACGTAAATCTCGGTGTGCTGTTTTTATTTTCCGCATTGGTTTTTATTCTGCACTGAGATTTGGTTTTATAAGTATTACACCTATTCACCCCCCCTCTAGTTGTTTGATAGTACCTATTTAGATCCTTGTGGATCCTTTAAAAACCAACAATTGGTATCAGAGAGGGTTTTAGGTTTATCTATCATGATGGGTGAAAGTGGTAATATTTATAGACCTCCTCTTTTTGATGGGACTAATTATGCTTATTGGAAAGTGCGGATGAGAGCTTTTCTCATCGCAATTGATGAGCGGGTTTGGCAATCCGTGGAATACGGTTGGGTGCATCCTGTTGAGGAAGTAGGAAATTCTACTACCCCAAAACCTCGCTCTAGATGGTCCAAAGAGGAATTTGAAAGATCTTCTTACAATGGGAAAGGTATGAACGCTCTATTTAATTCTCTTTCCTCGACTGAATTTACACGTATTTCCGCGTGTGAAACCGCGAAGGAAATTTGGGATATTCTCAAAATTACACATGAGGGTACTAATCTTGTAAAAATTCAAAAGCTCCAGATGCTTACAAGTCAATTTGACTCTATTCATATGGAAGAGCATGAATTGTTTACAGATTATTACACTAGACTTCAAGATGTAATTAATACATGTGCTAATTTAGGAGAAAAGATCCCGGAGTCAAAAATTGTAAAAAAGATACTTCGGACTCTTCCGGAACGGTTTAGGGCAAAGGTTACCGCCATTGAAACCGTTAGTCATCCGGATGAGATGAGTGTAGAGGAATTAGTAGGTGCTTTGCAAACTTATGAAATGACTTTTCCTACTAATCAAGGTTCTTCCAAGTCTTCTTCTAAGCTTACAGGTATTGCATTCAAATCAACAACGGAAGAAGATAGCGAATCAAGTTCCGACGATGAAACCTATTTTGCCGATTTTGAAGAACAATTGGCGCGGATCGTAAAGAAATTTCGTCGGAAGTTTTGGAAGAATCGAACCGATGGATCTTCATCCTCGAAACCAACTAAAGGATCATCGGGTTCTAAATCCTCTAACCTCAAAAGCTTTGCAAAACCTTCTAAAGAAAAAGAAAAAGATGATTTCGAAGGGGAAATCCAATGCTATCGATGCAAAGGCTACGACCATTTTTCAACGGAATGTCCTTCTCCGAAATCATATAAAAAGAAGGCTTTGCAAGCGAAAACTTGGGACGATTCTACTTCTAATGAATCGACCTCAAGTAAAGAGGAAAAAGTCGTTGCCTTACATGCGTCTCAAATTCCCTCTTCTAATGTTTGTTTATCATCTTTAATCACTGACTCTATTCCTTTGATTTTGCATGAAACATCAACATCCAACGGAGAGTCATCAAGTGAGGGGGAGTCGGACGAAGAAGAACTCGTTGAGGCATATCAACAACTTCTTGCGGAATCTAAGAAGATGGCCAAGCATATCAAGAAGTTGAGGAAGCAACGACTTGAGAATCAAGACGAGAATCATGCTTTAAAGATCAAACTTCATGATCTCGAGGAGGAACGAGAGCTTTTGTTGGATAATAATAAAATCCTCCAGGAAAAGATAAATCAATCGGAAACGATCGTTAATTCCCATATTAACAAGATTGATTTTCTTGAAAAGCAGTTTGAGGAGATTCATGTTACCAACCAAGCTTTGACCAAGCAAGTCCATCAACTTAAATCCGACATACAAAGGATTTCAACCGGTTCGAAGAAACATGATTGTATGTCCGGATTAGGTCAAACAAGCAAGGTTGGTTTGGGATTCAAAAAGGACCAAACTGTGCATGCTTCAAGTTCCACAATGAAATTGAAAAGAAAAACTTGTCACTTATGTGGACTTGAAGGACATTTGGTGAAGAATTGCCCGAAAAAGAGAAAGAAGAGTCCTTCGGCAACTTCATCTACGGAGCGAACTCAACGGAATCAAAAGACACATCAAGTCAAAGGAGTTCACTCAACCCACCAAAGGTCCGAGCCACAACATCAATCATACAAGTGGATCACTGCGAGGCAAAGACCTAAGGTGGATCAACAGTCAAAGCTATCAAGTCCCGAACACAATGAATCAAGACAACCGAAAATCCGACGATTTTGGATTCGGAAAGGTGATATCTTTCTTTGTCTTAAGTTCTAAATAGCTTATGACTGTATGTAATGCTTTGATTGGTTTTCCTTTCATATTTTTCTGAATCTCTGCATTACATGTTTTCAATGCTCTTCGTTTTTATACTTTGTTTTTGAACAAAAGGGTTTTTACTGAACAAGTGCATTGAATAAAAAGGGCTTCACGTTCATTCACTTCAATTTAATTTTATATGAATTATCAACTTTACTCCGTAATCATAATCTTGAAGATACTTCATTATAGGAGTTTTTGATATTATAAGCATCAAATTTTAGAAATCTTGTGTGATCTTTAGATGCTTAATCTATCTCGGTTGTGTGAATTCATTGTGATAAATGTGAGACAACCGATAGACTAAAATTTGGGATTTAATTCTTTCACGTAAGAGATTGCCTTCTTATAAGGGTATATAATTAAATTATGAAAGATGTGGAAAGAGTTACATCCGAAAGGAGTGTGAAAACTACCACCACATGCTGGAAAGAGCTGCCACCCCGGTCGTCCGGTTTGTGTGTGAAGCTACCACATGTTATGGATGCTTGATAGTATTTTATGAGAAAATCTTTAGTTGAAGCATTTGGAGATTTATATGCAAAACTCTTATATTTTGAACAATCTCCTGGTTGGTATAAGGTGGAATAGTTGAAAGATACTCAAAGAGCCACCCTTAGGTATTTTAGTGCTTATCTCAAATTTGAAAGGGTAAGAAATCAAATTGATGTCATTTGGAAATCTCTGTAAGTCATCTTTGTACATCCGTTACATCTTGATAGACTTTGGATCTCAAGATTATTTTTGATGACTTGTGTTTGATGAATATAACATGAAAAACGGTTTATAATGTTTTACCTTTATTTTTCATGATTTTGGAGTAAATCTTTTTAATTTTGTAAAATTAATTGGATTGAATGACATCTGTGTGAATTCCCTGTTTAAAGCACTTAAATTGTTTTCTTGATGGAATACAAATCGGTAATTCAATTATTTCAAAATCTGGATTTGTTTTAAGAAATTATTTGATTTTTGATTTCTGGTACCGGTACGCAATCTGCATTTTTGTTATATACCAGAACTGAGCTTTTATCTCTCTTTCACTATGGACTAATGCTGTTAGTGATTTCCTTTTGTCTAGTATGTTCACTGTTTGACAATTTGTGACAAAAAGGGGGAGAAGAGAAATAGGGGAGAAGAGAGAAATAGGGGAGAAGAGATCATCGAGATAGGGGGAGAACGGAAAATGATGATCGTATCACAAAGGGGGAGAACATGGAGAACATGTTAGAGATGCTCAAGATAGGGGGAGACAAAGAAAAAACAAAAGAACCAAAAGGAAGACGGATCAAATGTAGGATTCTAATTTCTAACGACTAACGTTTGATTTTGTTTGGAGTTTTGTTTTGCAGGAATTACATCACTTTAAGTCATAGAGTATGTTCTAGGACTGTTTGGTTCAAATGTAATTTTGTATTTATTGGATCTTTCACGCAAAGAAAATCAATGTTTTGGTGATAACATTGAATTTCGACTTTTTGGTTTAAGATGAGTGACTTGAGCGCTTTTATGTATTTTTGGGTTTTGTCACGAAATTGCCAAAGGGGGAGATTGTTACGGCATTTTGGTGTTGGCATATTTCGTGAGTCAAGTCAGTGAGTTGAGTCGGAGTCTTAAAGGGATCAAATTGTCAATCAGCAATCAAAGACTTAGAGAAGATTCAACAAGAGCTCAAGTTGACACTCAGTGTCTTGAGTCTTGAAGATTGAAGTTGAAGAATTGTGGATCAGTTACATCAATCTCAAGAAGAAAGTATTCAAGAGGATCAGGTATGTTTAACTAAATAATTGTGGTGATCCGAATACTTTCTTATAGTGTAGAAACACTTGGATGAACTTTTAATTACATAAAAATCAAAAACTGGACATGGGACATGTTCAGGATCCGGATCAGACCTTGCAATCCGGATCCCGAAGGGTACTTGTTCATTGGCAATTTCAATCCGGATCCTAGGCCATTCCGATCCGGATCCCGAACATGGGACTTTGCTGAATTGCATGAACGATCCGGATCGAAACTTGCAATCCGGATCCCGAACCCTTGGTTTTCTGGAATCGTCAATCTTGTTACGACGATCCGGATCGCAGTAAATCCGATCCGGATCGCCGTCCTGAAAATTTCCAGATAAGGTATGTTTTTGATTCTTATCTCTTTCCAAAGGTTTCTAAACTATAAATAGACATTTAGGGTTTCTCAAAAAATGTGGGAGCTACGACCGATCAATTTATAAAACACTTGAGAGCAACCCTAGAGGCTAGGTTTTTATCGATCTTCTTTTTAGCCTCTTTTAGGTCAATTCGATGGTTCTTTCAAGAACATATCTTTTGTCGAATTGATCTAATCTTTGCTTAGAGATTTCTTCTACGGTTCCTCAATGAGAATCTAAGCAAAGGATCACCATCGAAGTCAATATTCTTATCGACTGAGTTTGCGTCGTGGATTCGACGTGGCATCGTGGATTCGGTGTGCTAAAGGCGTTTCGTGGATTCGAAACGTGTGCTCGTGGATTCGAGTGGCGTTCGTGGATTCGAACGTGTGCAGTGGACGTGCAAACGGTGGAGCGCGAGGTCCAAGAAATTGAAGGAGGGGTTAAATCCGTGGAGACGGTAATCACCTTGTTATTCTTCTTTTCTTAGGGATTGTTATTGCGTGGACATCCAACCGGTCAGCGCAAGGTCCGAAGAAGCTGAAGGAGGGGTTGAGTCCGTGGAGTCGGTAATCACCTTGTTATTCTTCTATTCTTAGTGGATTGTTATTGCGTGTTGGTCCCGTGGTTTTTCTCCTGGATTGGAGTTTCCACGTAAATCTCGGTGTGCTGTTTTTATTTTCCGCATTGGTTTTTATTCTGCACTGAGATTTGGTTTTATAAGTATTATACCTATTCACCCCCCCTCTAGTTGTTTGATAGTACCTATGTAGATCCTTGTGGATCCTTTAAAAACCAACACAACAAATAACACATTATTTAGAATCGGGCCATCTGGAATATCTACTGTTCCTTTTCCAATAATTTTGGAAGACTGACCGTCTCCGAAAACTACACGTCCTCCGGAGATTTTCTCAAAATTTTGAAAGCAGTTTTTGTCACCGGTCATGTGACGGGAACAACCGCTATCCAGATACCAAGACGAATTATCATACGCATGCAAGGAAATATTTGTAACAAGACAAGGGAAGATTTCACCTTTGCGTACCCAAACCTCTCGAGTTTTGGTGTACGTCAGAAATGATTGTGAAGTTGATACCTTTGGTGAAAGCGTCTTGTTTGATCCATCGCTTTTCCTTGAAGTCGTCGTCGTCTTGTTTGATGAACTACCAAGGCTCTTTTCCTTCGAATAATTTGCATTTGATTTCCGAGGAATCACCCTTTCGGTAGTCGTTGCAAGAAGTGCTTGAGTTGAGCGTTTGGCTCCCATCTTGCAATTTCTCCTTATGTGCCCTGCAATACCACAACAAAAACATACCTTAGTGCTTGACGATCCCGAGGAGGATGAAGTAGGTTTGTTGTCGTTGCTTGTCGTTAGTTCCGGTGTCGGAGGAGGAGATACCGACTGGGGCACAAAGACTGTCCCAACCGAACTAAAATTGTCTTCAGTTCGATTGTATCCGAGGCCGAATTTATTTGTTTGACCAAGACCAAGAAGCTTATCCAACTTACTCCTTCCTGATGAAAATCGCTGTAAGTCATCCTTGAGTTGGAGAATGGTCTCTGTCATTTCTAATTTTTCCTGTCGGGCCTCGCCATTGAGCTTCAAGAAGTAATTCGCTTTGTTCACCATATCTACATAATTCTTCTCGAATTGCTCATTGGACTCTTGAAGGGAAACATTTGCTCTTATCAGATTATCCCTTTCCACTTCAAGATCGGTCGAGAGAGAAGTTACCCTTTTTACTTCTTCTTCGAGATCCTGCAATCTCCCTCTCAACCCCTTGTTTTGCTTAGCCAGTTTCTTTGAATCCTTCAAAAGTCTGTGGTAGGCTAGAGCAAAATCTTCACCTTCCGAATTATCCGATTCATCGTCCGTAGCAATTTTTTCAACGGTGGAGTTGGACAATGACTCGGATGAATTAGCCATTAAGCACATGAAGGGTGAAGATGTGGACGCGTGGAACGCCGTTGCGTTATCTTCTTCATCACTTGACGATGACTCATTTGACGATGAGGTGTCATCCTAAGTGACGGCTTGCATCGCCTTCTTCTTGGACGGATTCTTATTTGGACACTCCGTTGAGATATGGCCGTATCCTCGGCACTTGAAGCATTGGACTTGTCCTTCTGTGCTTTTCTTATCCTTTGAAAAGCTTTCTTGCTTTCTTGATTTTTGACTTGAAAAAACTTTGCCTTTCTTCCACTTTCCGGAGGATGAAGTTTTACTTGAATTACCCCTTCGGAAGTTTCGGCGAAAATTTCTTGTCAAGAGAGCAAGCTGCTTCTCAAAGTCCTCCATAGATAGGTTCTCGTCATCGCCTGAGGAGGATGAATCCGCGTCTTCTTCTTTTGTTGTTTTCAACGCTAAACCTGAAGACTTAGAAGAGGATGCTTTTTCAGAAGAATAGTTAGTAGGAAATGTCATTTCATAAGTTTGTAAAGAACCAACTAATTCTTCTACACGGATTTCGTCCGGGTGTTTAATAGTTTCAATGGCTGTAACCTTGGAACGAAATCTTTCAGGAAGAGTTCTTAATATTTTTCTTACAACTTTAAATTCTGGAATCTTCTCTCCCAAGTTAGAACATGAGTTTACGATATCTTGCAATCGTGTGTAATAGTCTGTGAACGATTCATTTTCTGCCATGAAAATAGAGTCAAACTTGCTCGTAAGCATTTGCAGTTTCTGAATCTTCACAAGGTTAGTTCCCTCATGTGTAACTTGAAGAACATCCCAGATTTCTTTCGCAGTCTCACATGCCGAGACGTGAGAGAACTCAGTTTGAGACAAAGCATTAAATAGAGCATTAATCCCTTTGCCATTGTAAGAAGAAAAATCTATCTCTTCCTTGGTCCATTTCGACCTAGGTTTGATGGTGCGAACATCAGCAATAATTTCAGTTGGATTAGACCATCCTAATTCAATTGATTGCCACACCCGTTCGTCGATGGAAATTAAAAAGGCTTTCATCCGTACTTTCCAGTACGCATAATTTGTTACATCGAAGAACGGAGGTCTGTTGATGTTTCCACCTTCAACCATTGTTTACAACCCTATTCCCGCTCTGATACCACTTGTTGGGTTATGTATAATTGGATCTAAATAGGGGAAAAAACACCTAGATGGGGGTGAATAGGTGTCAACAATAAACACTCAAAAATCTTTGCGATATAAAACCCAATGCGGAAAAATAAATAACACGCAGAGATTTTTACGTGGAAAACTCCAAACCGGAGTAAAAAACCACGGGACCGATAACACGGTGAAATCCACTAGAATTAAACACGTACAAGGTGATGTACCGTACTCACAGACGACTCAACCTTTTCCATACGCTCCTAGTTGATCTTCTCCGCTCGCTCCGCAACGCTTCTCGAATCCACGATTTGCGTCCAACGCCGAATCCACGGCGTCCAACGTCGAGTCCACGACGTGCGGCCAAATCCACGGTCTTCACCCAGTAGCACGTCTCGAATCCACGAACGTACCTCGCTCCGAATCTACGAGAGCGGTTGCACCTTGAATCCACAAGGCCACGCGAGTCCACGCGCCGATTTGGGATAAATCATTGTTTTTTGGGTGGTGATGATCCGCCGAATACTTAGATTAGAAATAGATCGGAAATACCATCTAAGTATTCATTGATTTGATTCTACTCAAAATATGAGTATGAAAACCTAGAATCAAATCAATCAATATAGATGAAGAAACATAAGATTAAATCTAGTATTTCCTTTCTTCTCTATATGTGGATTTTTGACCGTATTTTGGATTATACTTGATTATGACGGCTTACCCTAGAAAAAGAATCATAGGGTCTATTTATAGGTTAGAAACCATTGGAAGAGGATAAGAATCAAAAACCAACATTTTCTGGAATTTTTCAGGACGGCGATCCGGATCGGAGTTCGGCGATCCGGATTGCAGTAGCGAGACAGACAGTTTCCAGAAAAACGAAGGTTCGGGATCCGGATCGAAGTGCCTGATCCGGATCGTTCATACAATTCACCAAACACCAACGTTCGGGATCCGGATTGAAATGCCTGATCCGGATCGTTCATATATTTTGGTAAAACCAGTGTTCGGGATCCGGATCAAAGGAGGCTACGATCCGGATTGAATTTGCATATGAACTAACATCCTTCGGGATCCGGATTGGAATATCTGATCCGGATCCTGAACATGTCCCATGTCCAGTTTTTGATTTTTATGTAATTAAAAGTTCATCCAAGTGTTTCTACACTATAAGAAGTATTCGGATCACCAAAGATAATTTGTTAAACATACCTGATCCTTTTGAATTCTTCTTTCTTGAGATTGAGTTATATGATCCAACCTTCTTTATCTTCAATCTTCAAGACTTAACCGAATTCACGAAATACGCCAACTCAAATTCCGTAACAAGCTTGCACTGTCATTTGTAGCTATTTACCTTGTACCATATCTGCTCAGCTTCTTGATTGATTATTTCGGTCATATATTGATTATTAGCATTTATTATCTGCAGTTTCCTTATGCTTGATTATTACAGTTAGATCATGATTGTCAGCATTTATTATCTGCAGTTCCCTTATGCTTGATTATCTGCTTATTTCAGCATTTCCTATTGACTTATTGATTATCAGTAGACACTATCTGCTTATTTCAGCTTTACCCATCGACTTATTACTATCCGCATATTTTAGTACCCAGTAGGTACGATTAGCTATTTCTCGGCTCGTCCTGCCCATTGGGATACATGTACAGTGTATCTTACACCCCCTGGGTGACCATTTTCCAGGTCCGTCGTGTTACGGAATTTGAGTTGGCGTAGTTTCGTGAAAGTCTCAAGTCTTGAAGATTGAAGGTGAAGAAAGTTGGATCATTTAACTCAATCTCAAGAAAGAAGAATTCAAAAGGATCAGGTATGTTTAACTAAAGATTTTGTGTGATCCGAATACTTCTTGTAGTGTAGAAACACTTGGAAGAATCTTTCATTGCATAAAAATCAAAAACTGGACTTGGGACATGTTCAGGATCCGGATCAGGTTGTTCGATCCGGATCCCGAAGGTGGTTCGTTCATACACCAGTTCAATCCGGATCGTAGCCTCTTGATCCGGATCCCGAACAGTGAGTTTACCATTTTCCTTGAACGATCCGGATCATGCTTCGCAATCCGGATCCCGAACGTTGATGTTTGGTAAACTGTATGAACGATCCGGATCATGCACTTCGATCCGGATCCCGAACCTTCGTTTTTCTGGAACTGGCTGACTCGTTACGACGATCCGGATCACAGCTAGTCCGATCCGGATCGCCGTCCGTAAAATTTTCAGAAATGTTAGGTTTTTGATTCTTATCTCCTTCCTAGGGTTTCTAACCTATAAATACACCCTATGACTCTTTTTCTAGGGTGAATCCACATAGTCTTGAGCCGTCATTTTCATATATCATTTTATACGGCTATAGATCCACATATAGAGAAGAAAGGAAATCATTAGAGAATACTCTATGTTTCTTCATCTATATTGATTAGTTTGATTCTAGGTTTTCATACTCACATCTTGAGTTGAATCAAACTAATGAATACTTAGATGGTATTTCCGATCTATCTTTGATCTAAGTATTCGGCGGATCATCACCACCCAAAACAACGATTTACCCCAAAAATCGGCGCGTGGATTCGCGTGTCCTTGTGGATTCAAGGTTCAACCACTCTCGTGGATTCGGAGCGAGGCACGTTCGTGGATTCGAAGGGCGTTATTGGGTGAAGACCGTGGATTCGGTCGGACGTCGTGGATTCGACGTTGGACGCCGTGGATTCGGCGTTGGGCGCAGATCGTGGATTCGAGAAGCGTCGCGGAGCGAGCGGAGAAGATCCTCTAGGAGCGTATGGAAAAGGTTGAGTCGTAAGTGTGTACGGTAAATCACCTTGTACGTGTTTTAATTCTAGTGGATTTCTGCCGTGTTATCGGTCCCGTGGTTTTTTACTCCGGTGATGGAGTTTTCCACGTAAAAATCTTGCGTATTATTTTTATTTCCGCATTGGGTTTTATCGCAACGATTTTTTGAGTGTTTATGCGTTTACACCTATTCACCCCCCTCTAGGTGTTTTTTTCTCCTATTTAGATCCGTATTACATATAACCCAACAAGTGGTATCAGAGCGGGAATAGGGTTGTAAACAACGGTTGAAGCTGGAAACATCAACCGACCCCCGTTCTTCGATGGAACAAATTATGCGTACTGGAAAGTACGGATGAAAGCTTTTTTAATTTCCATCGACGAACGGGTGTGGCAATCAATTGAATTAGGATGGTCTAATCCAACTGAATTTAATGGTGATGTTCGCACCTTAAAACCTAGGTCGAAATGGACCAAGGAAGAGTTAGATTCATCTTCTTACAATGGCAAGGGAATTAATGCTATTTTTAATGCCTTATCTCAAACTGAATTCTCTCGCGTCTCGGCATGTGAGACTGCGAAAGAAATCTGGGATGTTCTTCAGGTTACACATGAGGGAACTAACCTCGTGAAGATTCAGAAACTGCAAATGCTTACGAGCAAGTTTGACTCTATCTTAATGGCAGAAAATGAATCTTTCACGGACTACTATACACGATTGCAAGACATCGTAAACTCATGTGCTAATCTGGGAGAGAAGATTCCAGAATTTAAGATTGTAAGAAAGATCTTAAGAACTCTTCCTGAACGTTTTCGCCCAAAGGTTACTGCCATTGAAACTATTAAACACCCGGACGAAATACGTGTAGAAGAATTAGTTGGTTCATTACAAACTTATGAAATGACATTTACTACTAACAATTCTTCTGGAAAGGCATCCACTTCTAAGTCTTCAGGTTATGCGTTGAAAACAACTAAGGAAGAAGACGCGGATACGTCCTCCTCAGACGATGACGAGAACCTTTCTATGGAGGAATTTGAGAAGCAACTCGCTCTCTTGACAAGGAAGTTTCGCCGCAACTTTCGAAGGGGTAATTCAAGCAAATCTCCATCCTTCGGAAAGTCGAACAAAGGCAAGGGTACTTCAAGTTACAAGTCAAGAAAGCAAGAGAACTTCTCAAAAGATAAGAAAAGTTCAGAAGGACAACTACAATGCTTCAAATGTCGAGGCTACGGCCACATTGCAACGGAATGTCCTAACAAGTATCCGGCAAAGAAGAAGGCGATGCAAGTCGTCACTTGGGATGACAACTCAACGTCAAATGAGTCGTCTTCGAGTGATGAAGAAAAGAGCTCCACTGCTTTCCACGCGTCCGTATCTTCACCCTTCATGTGCTTTATGGCAAGTACATCTGAGTCGTTGTCCAACTCCACTGTTGAAAAGAATGCAACGGACAACGAATCGGATGATTCGGAAGGTGAAGATTTTGCTCTAGCCTACCACAGACTTTTGAGGGACTCAAAGAAAGTGGCTAAGCAAAACAAGAGTTTGAGAGGGAGAGTGCATGATCTCGAAGAAGAAGCAAAAAGAGCGACTTCTCTCTCAAACGCTCTTGAAGTGGAAAGGGAAAACCTGATAAAAGAAAATGCTTCCCTTCAAGAGTCCAATGAGCAACTTGAGAAGGAACATACAAATCTGGTGGATAACGCGAATCACTTCTCAAAGCTCTACAACGAGGCTCGACAGGATAACCTGGAAATGACAAAGACCATTTTCCAACTCAAGAATGACTTACAGCGATTCTCTTCAGGAAGGAGTAAGTTGGATAGACTTCTTGGTCTTGGTCAATCAAATAGGTTCGGCCTCGGATACACTCAAACTGGAAACAGTCCAAGTTCGAGTGAGACAGTTTTTGTGCCTCAGTCGGTATCTCCTCCTCCGACACCGGAATTCAAGACAAACAACGACAACAAACCTACTTCATCCTCTTTGGGATCGTCAAGATCTAAGGTATGTTTTCGTTGTGGTGTTTCAGGGCACATAAGAAGATATTGCAAGACGGGAGTCGAACGCTCATCTCAAAGACCTCTTGCAACAACTACCAAAACGGCTCCTCCCCGAAAATCAAAACAAAACTTTTCAAATGAAAAGAGATTTGGTAGTTCATCGCGCAAGACGATTACATCAAGGAACAACCATCGCTATAACAAGACGCCTTCACCTAGGCATATAACTTCTCGACCATTACCGACACACTCCAAAAGGGTTTGGGTGCGCAAAGGTGAAATTTTCCCTTGTCTTGTTTCCAATGTTTCCTTGCATGCATATGATAGTTCGTCTTGGTATCTGGATAGCGGGTGTTCCCGTCACATGACCGGTGACAAAAATAGTTTTCAAAATCTTGAGAAAATCTCCGGAGGACACGTTGTTTTCGGAGACGGTCGATCTTCCAAAATTGTTGGAAAAGGGACGGTAGCTATTCCAGATGGCCCGATTTTGAAAAACGTCTTATTTGTTGATGGCCTTAAGACTAACCTCATAAGCATAAGTCAACTTTGCGACAATGGTTTTTCAGTTAACTTTTCATCTGTTGAATGCGTTGTAACTGATAAGGACCATGTCTTCTTTCTAAAAGGGGTTAGATCTGAAAACAATTGTTATGTTGTTCCTAATAAATTTTCTGAAAATTGTAACTTAGCTGCTTTGAATAATGAAACTCTTTGGCATGAAAGGCTAGGTCACTTAAATTTTAAGGAACTTACTAGAATTTCAAACAAGGACGTGGTCAAGGGGGTTCCAAAGCTTTTATTTAAACAAAACATTGTGTGTGGTGGTTGCCAAAAGGGAAAACAGTCTAAGACTGCACACAAGAACTTGAACCACGTTGGTACAAAACGGCCCTTGGAACTTTTGCACATGGACTTAATGGGGCCGACCCGTCAACCATCTTTGGGAGGTAAATGGTACATTTTTTTATTGGTTGATGATTTCTCTCGATTTTCTTGGGTAGCATTTTTAAAAGAGAAAGCCGATACGTTTGACTCTTTTCATGAGATTTGCCATCGTATTATGATTGAAAAGAATGAAAAGATCATTCGTGTTAGAAGTGATAGAGGTGGAGAATTCATAAATTCAAAATTCATTGATTTTTGCATTTCAAATGGAATTAAACATGAATTCTCGGCACCCTATACACCTCAGCAGAATGGTGTTGTTGAGCGCAAGAACAGGGTTGTTCAAGAGATGGCGCGTGTGATGCTTCATAGCCGGAATTTACCGTTACATTTTTGGGCTGAAGCTGTGAACACCGCTGTCTATGTCATTAATAGAGTTTACTTGCGCCCAGGAACTTTAAATACACCATATGAGCTGTGGTTTAGTAGAAAACCCAATATCAAATATTTTCGTGTCTTCGGGAGTCGATGTTACTTTTTACGTGACCGTGAAAATCTTGGAAAGTTCGACTCTCGAAGTGATGAAGGGATCTTTCTGGGTTATTCTACGAATAGCAGAGCATATCGAGTATTTAACATTGAATCTAAGACGATCGTAGAATCTATAAATATTAAAGTAGATGAAGCTTTTCACTTTGAAACTGGAAAATCTACCCTCGATATCTCTCTAGATGATGATTCTCCTGCTAGTGCATCTTCTCATAATAATACTTCCAATATTAATGATGCATCTAATGGTTCTTCTAGTTTATCTGATGTGCAGGAATCATCTCATATATCTCCGAGTACTCCGTTTCAACAAACGTTACGAATCTCCAAGGATCATCCGGAATCGAATATTATTGGAGATCCACAAGAAGGAGTCAGAACTCGGAGGCAGTTGGTTTGTGGATTCGCTTGCTACGTATCTTTAATCGAACCAAAGAACATAGATGAAGCTCTTCAGGATGACTACTGGATTAAAGCAATGCAGTAAGAGCTCCATCAATTTGAGCGAAACAAAGTCTGGGAATTAACGAAGCCTCCAAAGCAACACAATGTGATAGGTACCAAATGGATCTTCAAGAACAAGAAAAATGAGGATGGTACTATCATCAGGAACAAGGCACGATTAGTGTAGAAATCTAGAATTTAAAAGTCTCTGTTTGCCTTTAAATATTTAAAATTTGTCAATTTTGGCAAAAATGGAGTGTTAGTGGGCCAATAGTGGGCCCAGAAATATCGACTTTTGATCGGGGTCTGATCTGGAAAATCCGAGATCACCATTGCGATCGTCTCGTCGAAACATAGAAGTTTCATATTCATATATTTTCGATCCGACGGTCGGATCTTCCAGAAATCAGAAATCAAAAAGTGGGCCCGCGACTTAAGTGAATAGTAACTTTTGAATTTTTAACCCCTTGTGATCATGAATGGTCGAACCACTATCTAGAATTTTAACATAGGAGTATGAGTAATGGATCCTAGCTAATTTCGACGTTCTGAGCGCAATGGCACTGACGGATTTCGTGTTTGGCGACCCGTGTGCATCGAAGTGCGTACGTCGGTTTGCGACATACAGAACAAGATGGCCCGAGATTTCATACGAGCACCAAATCAAACAAATGATTAGCCTATTTTGAAGGTCTCGACGAGCCGGACGTCGTGGCGAAGTCCATTTTCAGTTTCGGCGACTCGAGTGCCTCGAAAAGCGTGAAATACATTGAAAAAGTGGGTATTTTTGAAGAAACCCTAATATTTTATGTACCAAAAATTATGAGGCTTATAAGTTGGGGTTCTGGGTGCATTTGTCACCTACAGAGGGACCTTAGAGTTTTAGGATCTTTGTGTAGGGGGTTTTGTGCAAATGTGCATTTATACACGTGTTGGAGTAATCCCGAGTACCCTGCCTCTTCCTCTTCGTAACTGAAGCTCCACCAGCCTCTCCAGCTCGCAACCGCCGCGTCCCTTCAGCTGCCGAAACGGCCGGCCGCTCGGGTCGCCGGAGTTAAAGGTTAGAAGCCTATATTGGAGTTTCCCTTAAGTGCGTGAAGGAGAGATCAACCAGAGCTTTTAGATTTAGCCAACCTTCTTCTGAGAGCTTCATAGAGAGGCCGCAACCGAGCCCTGGTGTACCCGACCCCAGCCGCCGCCGAGTGCTGCCGCAGCCACCTTCCTCTTTCTTTCTTTCTCCGACGAGGTGTGAAGTTGGACGGGATCTCTTCAAAGTTGGATTGGGAGGTGTCTGAGGAGTTCCTGGTGCTTGGAGGACCCTGCTGGAGCAAGCCTTGGCCGCGCGTAGTGAGGGAACCAAGAATCCGGCTTCCTCCTTCTTCCCCGAGCTCGGCTAAGGTGAGGATCCTTAACCAACGGTTTCTAGCACCCCGGACCATTAGCAGTGGACTTATTAGGTCATTAGCTTCCTCCCTGCAAAGCCCCGAGGTCCCATGCAGCATGGTTAGCCGGCGGCCACAATGGGTCGCCGGAAACCTAACCTAGCTCCGCCCCTAAAGAACTCGGCAACTACTGAATATAAACGCACCAAAATTGGTGTGCTTGGACTGTAGGAGGAGAGGACCAACTCCACCAAATTTGGTGGAGTATGGTTGAACCAATTAATGGCAGTTTTATGCCCTAGTTCGGGCTTTTTGTTGCATTCGGCCGAGCTTGATGCTCCGGCGCCGGCGGGCCTCTCCGACGCCGGCCACCTGCCCAGAATCCTTGTTGGGACCAAGAGGTTCCCAACCATGCTGTTGCATGGCTCCCATGCAAGCCGAGGAAGGCGCGGCCGAGTTGGGTGCGAATTTGCACCAAGTTGCGGCCGCCGGCGCTCAGGCCATCTCCGGCCGGGGTGAGTTGGTCGGGAAGCTTGCTGGGACCACAAGGAGTCTATCCATGCAAGTTAGAGAGCTTCATAATGCTTCTATCAAAATCCGCCATTAACGGGGTGAAGCTCCAAACCGAGCTTTGCTCCCCGCCGCCGCCGCCGCACCCCGGGGCCAGCCGCATGCATGGGAAGTCTCAGTGAGGTAAATAGCACCTGCTTGTGCTTTTATTTTGATCCCAGAACCATTGGTTGTTTAGTCACGATTTTCAAGGTTGGAGCTCATCTTCTTCCCGAGCTCCGGCCAACCCGAGAAGGTTTGGCTTGCTCCAGGTTGATGAGAAATGATCCCTGAACTCAGTAGAACATTTTGCTTCGAAACATATTGCCCCAGAACCTTTGTGTGAAGCATCACGAAAATCAAGGTTTTTCTCCATCTTCTTCAACCTTGGAACTCGGCCACCCGAGTTGTTGGGTTGCTCCAAGATGATGGGAAAAACTCCTGCAGCCTGGAGGATCATTTCCCTCCAAGAAATATTGGTGCTGGGGCAGTGTACGCAGAGAACCCAACTTCAATTTGTGCTTGAGTATGTGTGTGTGTGTTGTGCATACCAGCTGCTTGATTAAATGCCTCAAAGAACTATAAAATGGAATTTGACAAAACTTTGTATATGAAACTTGCTCCAAATAGTCCCCTGAGCTCTGTGCTCACTTCAGTTCAAACAGAAACTGAGTGGATTAAAGTTTGGTGCATTGTGAATTAGGGTGTAAGCTTGACCTTGGTTCTGCTTGAACCAGCCCACCTGGGCCTCAACCAGGGTGAGCACTGAGGTCCTGGCAGTGCCCAGACCAACTTTGATATACAAAATGTTCTTGTTTGAAGTTTAAATTAAAAGATGTAGTTGAATCAACCTTTTAGAGAAATGTTTAAATAAAACATGGTTCCGGGCTGTTGGCGAAGTCGCGACAGTGCATTCCTAGCTAATTTGGGGTCACTGAACGCGATGCTCGCGTTAGAAACAGTGTTTGAAGTCCCGGAGAAACAAAAAAATTCGTTTGGGCTATGTTAGAGAGGGTTTTTATGGCCCGAAGTTTGCCTCGGGTTCCGTGCTGCTGCAAATTAGTGAGCACGGTGTTCAGCATGAAAAATGTCACCTGCTGGAAGTGACGGTTCATCAAAATTATTTTCCAGTTGAAAGAACGAGCGAAAACAGTGCTCAAATGGCACTAAAATGTAAATTCTAAAAACTTTAAGGGTTTTAATGCAAATTAGACAATGAGTACTGGTTAGTAAAATGTTTAAATGATTCCTAAGCTTTTCGTTGGGAATCCATCGGCTTTCGTTGAGCGGAAATCGGATAATAGTCCGAGAATCGGCAAAATCGTCGATTTTACGGTGTCTAGGTTACAATTAAAATAACTAAGAAGGTTTTAAATTGATCTGGGCTTAGGTTAGAGTTAGCGGGACTGAATTGATCCCTGATTGGTGATTTTGATCCAGGTTGATTCAGTTTGCACCTGGAGTTGAGCATTTAGAGGATTACAGATTAATTGCCTGCGCATTGACAGGTGGGTTATCTTCGGTCCGGGTTTTATCAGTTCGGCCCTCTGGGGTGCGATACTGGTTGGACCCCTGTTGTTGATAGTTTAACTTGATTACTTTGAGCCTGCCTTTCTTTGATATATTATATCTGCTATCTGCCTGATCTATGCCTGTTATCTGTTCTATTTTGCCTTACATGATTGTCTATAGCACCTCTAGTATTCATACTTTTACTCGGACATTTTCATGGTTGATTAGTGAGCCTGTTTGTTCTGTTGATCAAATGATACATCTCTGAGCACATAGATTTATTTAACTGAGATTTTAACCCGAGCTTCGTAGGATCGCCGGAGTCTGTTCTTGTTTGATAGGACAAAGGCACTGCTCTGCGAGGTTTGGACCTAAACCCAAGCTTCGTAGTGTCGCCTGAGTCTGTTCTTGTTTGATAGGACAAGGGCAATGCTCTTCGAGGTTTGGACTTTTCAAAACAGTTTTCTTAAAATATGTGTTTAAGTTTTGTATGATTTGGTTGGTTTGTGTGGTTGAGTTGAGTTATCTGTGAGCTTCTGTTGAGAGAGATTTGCCTTGATCTTGCATATGAGTTGAGATTTATTGCTGAGTGTTCCTGCATGAGTGTTGAGTTTCAGTTGATCTTGTCATTGCATCCCAGTGGGGATTTCCCGGCTTGTTGCCGATTACCCGGTCAGTGGACCGTGAGCTTGAGCATTTGCATATGATTCGCCCGCACCGTTGTACTTCACGAATATCAGCGGATTTGCTACCCGTAGCGATGTTCTTTACCGGTAAAGTGGTTAGCTGAGGCAACCCGTGACCCTAGTTTGGGGAATGTCAACCAGGTGGTGCCAAGAGGGCAGCCTCGCCTGAGGTCTTTGCGAAGACCAAAATGGTAGCTTGTGATTGGGTCTTTGCGTTTTCATCTATTTGATGCATGTGTTGATTCTTTGATTCTTTGATCCGGCTTCTAGTTATCTACTTCTTTTATGATTCTATGTGATGCCTCTGATTATAGTTCCATTGTTATCTTGCTGATTGTCCTAACTCCTTGATGTGTTGATTATCCTGATACATGTTTTAAATTCTGCTAAAATTATCTCCTATGCTTGTACCCAGATTATGAGTTTTGCTTTCTTTACAGCACCAGTTATATATCTGCTTTACCCTAACCCCTGATCTATTACTATCCTCTAGCATTGTATACCAGTAGGTACGATCTGCTATTTCTCGGCTCGTCGTGCCCACTGGGATACACTCCGGTGTGTCTCACACCCTCGGGTGACTGTTTTTCAGGTCGAGCGGGTGTTGAGATGTCGGGACGAGTTGGTGAGATCACGAGATAGAGCTTGACCCTGGACAGCCGATAAGATCAAGTATTTAATTATTTGTGTATCAAATGTAATTCAATGTAATTGAGAAGTTATTGATATTGTAATTTAATCTTGTTTAGTAGATGTACGTAGTTAGTACTCTGGTTGTATGCCAAGTGAGCCGTGCATATATAGAAAAGGCTCAATCCCCAGTGGGATTGGGACTCTTCTATATATGTGGCGGTCTGTTGCGCCCTGGCCGGTTTTAAACTCTGATTTCAAAAAAAAAAAAAAATTTTAGACGCTGGTTTTTAAACTCGGGGCGTGACAGATTAGATGGTATCAGAGCAATAGGAAACGCAGATGTCTAGGTTTGGCTAGGAACGAACCCTAGGATGACTCGTGTTACTAGAGAGCGCTGGGTAGTGTTCTAAGTCTGATAGGTCAAAACAGAAGTTGTGGGTCGACCGTACTAAAATAAATTAATACTTAGAAAACTGATATTTTGGGTGTTTAGAAAATTTTTAAAAAGTATGTTTTGTTAAGTTTCGGGGACGAAACTTTTTAAAAAGTTGTGGGTGATGTAGAAATCTAGAATTTAAAAGTCTCTGTTTGCCTTTAAATATTTAAAATTTGTCAATTTTGGCAAAAATGGAGTGTTAGTGGGCCAATAGTGGGCCCAGAAATATCGACTTTTGATCGGGGTCTGATCTGGAAAATCCGAGATCACCATTGCGATCGTCTCGTCGAAACATAGAAGTTTCATATTCATATATTTTCGATCCGACGGTCGGATCTTCCAGAAATCAGAAATCAAAAAGTGGGCCCGCGACTTAAGTGAATAGTAACTTTTGAATTTTTAACCCCTTGTGATCATGAATGGTCGAACCACTATCTAGAATTTTAACATAGGAGTATGAGTAATGGATCCTAGCTAATTTCGACGTTCTGAGCGCAATGGCACTGACGGATTTCGCGTTTGGCGACCCGTGTGCATCGAAGTGCGTACGTCGGTTTGCGACATACAGAACAAGATGGCCCGAGATTTCATACGAGCACCAAATCAAACAAATGATTAGCCTATTTTGAAGGTCTCGACGAGCCGGACGTCGTGGCGAAGTCCATTTTCAGTTTCGGCGACTCGAGTGCCTCGAAAAGCGTGAAATACATTGAAAAAGTGGGTATTTTTGAAGAAACCCTAATATTTATGTACCAAAAATTATGAGGCTTATAAGTTGGGGTTCTGGGTGCATTTGTCACCTACAGAGGGACCTTAGAGTTTTAGGATCTTTGTGTAGGGGGTTTTGTGCAAATGTGCATTTATACACGTGTTGGAGTAATCCCGAGTACCCTGCCTCTTCCTCTTCGTAACTGAAGCTCCACCAGCCTCTCCAGCTCGCAACCGCCGCGTCCCTTCAGCTGCCGAAACGGCCGGCCGCTCGGGTCACCGGAGTTAAAGGTTAGAAGCCTATATTGGAGTTTCCCTTAAGTGCGTGAAGGAGAGATCAACCAGAGCTTTTAGATTTAGCCAACCTTCTTCTGAGAGCTTCATAGAGAGGCCGCAACCGAGCCCTGGTGTACCCGACCCCAGCCGCCGCCGAGTGCTGCCGCAGCCACCTTCCTCTTTCTTCCTTTCTCCGACGAGGTGTGAAGTTGGACGGGATCTCTTCAAAGTTGGATTGGGAGGTGTCTGAGGAGTTCCTGGTGCTTGGAGGACCCTGCTGGAGCAAGCCTTGGCCGCGCGTAGTGAGGGAACCAAGAATCCGGCTTCCTCCTTCTTCCCCGAGCTCGGCTAAGGTGAGGATCCTTAACCAACGGTTTTCTAGCACCCCGGACCATTAGCAGTGGACTTATTAGGTCATTAGCTTCCTCCCTGCAAAGCCCCGAGGTCCCATGCAGCATGGTTAGCCGGCGGCCACAATGGGTCGCCGGAAACCTAACCTAGCTCCGCCCCTAAAGAACTCGGCAACTACTGAATATAAACGCACCAAAATTGGTGTGCTTGGACTGTAGGAGGAGAGGACCAACTCCACCAAATTTGGTGGAGTATGGTTGAACCAATTAATGGCAGTTTTATGCCCTAGTTCGGGCTTTTTGTTGCATTCGGCCGAGCTTGATGCTCCGGCGCCGGCGGGCCTCTCCGACGCCGGCCACCTGCCCAGAATCCTTGTTGGGACCAAGAGGTTCCCAACCATGCTGTTGCATGGCTCCCATGCAAGCCGAGGAAGGCGCGGCCGAGTTGGGTGCGAATTTGCACCAAGTTGCGGCCGCCGGCGCTCAGGCCATCTCCGGCCGGGGGTGAGTTGGTCGGGAAGCTTGCTGGGACCACAAGGAGTCTATCCATGCAAGTTAGAGAGCTTCATAATGCTTCTATCAAAATCCGCCATTAACGGGGTGAAGCTCCAAACCGAGCTTTGCTCCCCGCCGCCGCCGCCGCACCCCGGGGCCAGCCGCATGCATGGGAAGTCTCAGTGAGGTAAATAGCACCTGCTTGTGCTTTTATTTTGATCCCAGAACCATTGGTTGTTTAGTCACGATTTTCAAGGTTGGAGCTCATCTTCTTCCCGAGCTCCGGCCAACCCGAGAAGGTTTGGCTTGCTCCAGGTTGATGAGAAATGATCCCTGAACTCAGTAGAACATTTTGCTTCGAAACATATTGCCCCAGAACCTTTGTGTGAAGCATCACGAAAATCAAGGTTTTTCTCCATCTTCTTCAACCTTGGAACTCGGCCACCCGAGTTGTTGGGTTGCTCCAAGATGATGGGAAAAACTCCTGCAGCCTGGAGGATCATTTCCCTCCAAGAAATATTGGTGCTGGGGCAGTGTACGCAGAGAACCCAACTTCAATTTGTGCTTGAGTATGTGTGTGTGTGTTGTGCATACCAGCTGCTTGATTAAATGCCTCAAAGAACTATAAAATGGAATTTGACAAAACTTTGTATATGAAACTTGCTCCAAATAGTCCCCTGGGCTCTGTGCTCACTTCAGTTCAAACAGAAACTGAGTGGATTAAAGTTTGGTGCATTGTGAATTAGGGTGTAAGCTTGACCTTGGTTCTGCTTGAACCAGCCCACCTGGGCCTCAACCAGGGTGAGCACTGAGGTCCTGGCAGTGCCCAGACCAACTTTGATATACAAAATGTTCTTGTTTGAAGTTTAAATTAAAAGATGTAGTTGAATCAACCTTTTAGAGAAATGTTTAAATAAAACATGGTTCCGGGCTGTTGGCGAAGTCGCGACAGTGCATTCCTAGCTAATTTGGGGTCACTGAACGCGATGCTCGCGTTAGAAACAGTGTTTGAAGTCCGGAGAAACAAAAAAATTCGTTTGGGCTATGTTAGAGAGGGTTTTTATGGCCCGAAGTTTGCCTCGGGTTCCGTGCTGCTGCAAATTAGTGAGCACGGTGTTCAGCATGAAAAATGTCACCTGCTGGAAGTGACGGTTCATCAAAATTATTTTCCAGTTGAAAGAACGAGCGAAAACAGTGCTCAAATGGCACTAAAATGTAAATTCTAAAAACTTTAAGGGTTTTAATGCAAATTAGACAATGAGTACTGGTTAGTAAAATGTTTAAATGATTCCTAAGCTTTTCGTTGGGAATCCATCGGCTTTCGTTGAGCGGAAATCGGATAATAGTCCG
Source organism: Tillandsia leiboldiana (assembly GCA_029204045.2). Lineage (NCBI taxonomy): Eukaryota > Viridiplantae > Streptophyta > Magnoliopsida > Poales > Bromeliaceae > Tillandsia > Tillandsia leiboldiana. The sequence continues at coordinate 8,606,240 of CM055077.1, read as the reverse complement.
AGAATCGGCAAAATCGTCGATTTTACGGTGTCTAGGTTACAATTAAAATAACTAAGAAGGTTTTAAATTGATCTGGGCTTAGGTTAGAGTTAGCGGGACTGAATTGATCCCTGATTGGTGATTTTTGATCCAGGTTGATTCAGTTTGCACCTGGAGTTGAGCATTTAGAGGATTACAGATTAATTGCCTGCGCATTGACAGGTGGGTTATCTTCGGTCCGGGTTTTATCAGTTCGGCCCTCTGGGGTGCGATACTGGTTGGACCCCTGTTGTTGATAGTTTAACTTGATTACTTTGAGCCTGCCTTTCTTTGATATATTATATCTGCTATCTGCCTGATCTATGCCTGTTATCTGTTCTATTTTGCCTTACATGATTGTCTATAGCACCTCTAGTATTCATACTTTTACTCGGACATTTTCATGGTTGATTAGTGAGCCTGTTTGTTCTGTTGATCAAATGATACATCTCTGAGCACATAGATTTATTTAACTGAGATTTTAACCCGAGCTTCGTAGGATCGCCGGAGTCTGTTCTTGTTTGATAGGACAAAGGCACTGCTCTGCGAGGTTTGGACCTAAACCCAAGCTTCGTAGTGTCGCCTGAGTCTGTTCTTGTTTGATAGGACAAGGGCAATGCTCTTCGAGGTTTGGACTTTTCAAAACAGTTTTCTTAAAATATGTGTTTAAGTTTTGTATGATTTGGTTGGTTTGTGTGGTTGAGTTGAGTTATCTGTGAGCTTCTGTTGAGAGAGATTTGCCTTGATCTTGCATATGAGTTGAGATTTATTGCTGAGTGTTCCTGCATGAGTGTTGAGTTTCAGTTGATCTTGTCATTGCATCCCAGTGGGGATTTCCCGGCTTGTTGCCGATTACCCGGTCAGTGGACCGTGAGCTTGAGCATTTGCATATGATTCGCCCGCACCGTTGTACTTCACGAATATCAGCGGATTTGCTACCCGTAGCGATGTTCTTTACCGGTAAAGTGGTTAGCTGAGGCAACCCGTGACCCTAGTTTGGGGAATGTCAACCAGGTGGTGCCAAGAGGGCAGCCTCGCCTGAGGTCTTTGCGAAGACCAAAATGGTAGCTTGTGATTGGGTCTTTGCGTTTTCATCTATTTGATGCATGTGTTGATTCTTTGATTCTTTGATCCGGCTTCTAGTTATCTACTTCTTTTATGATTCTATGTGATGCCTCTGATTATAGTTCCATTGTTATCTTGCTGATTGTCCTAACTCCTTGATGTGTTGATTATCCTGATACATGTTTTAAATTCTGCTAAAATTATCTCCTATGCTTGTACCCAGATTATGAGTTTTGCTTTCTTTACAGCACCAGTTATATATCTGCTTTACCCTAACCCCTGATCTATTACTATCCTCTAGCATTGTATACCAGTAGGTACGATCTGCTATTTCTCGGCTCGTCGTGCCCACTGGGATACACTCCGGTGTGTCTCACACCCTCGGGTGACTGTTTTTCAGGTCGAGCGGGTGTTGAGATGTCGGGACGAGTTGGTGAGATCACGAGATAGAGCTTGACCCTGGACAGCCGATAAGATCAAGTATTTAATTATTTGTGTATCAAATGTAATTCAATGTAATTGAGAAGTTATTGATATTGTAATTTAATCTTGCTTAGTAGATGTACGTAGTTAGTACTCTGGTTGTATGCCAAGTGAGCCGTGCATATATAGAAAAGGCTCAATCCCCAGTGGGATTGGGACTCTTCTATATATGTGGCGGTCTGTTGCGCCCTGGCCGGTTTTAAACTCTGATTTCAAAAAAAAAAAAAAAAATTTAGACGCTGGTTTTTAAACTCGGGGCGTGACAATTAGTTGCTCAAGGCTACTCTCAAGTAGAAGGTATAGACTTTGACGAAACATTCGCCCCTGTAGCTAGACTCGAGTCCATTCGTATACTGTTTGCTATTGCTTGTCATTTTAAAATCAAATTATTTCAAATGGACGTTAAGAGCGCATTTCTAAATGGGTTTTTAAATGAGGAAGTTTATGTGGCTCAACCGAAAGGTTTTGTAGATCATAAACAACCTAACCATGTTTTTCGTTTGAAAAAGGCTCTTTACGGTCTGAAACAAGCACCGCGAGCATGGTACGAAAGATTAACAAAGCACCTTTTGGAGAAGGGCTATACTCGAGGGGGAGCTGATAGGACTCTCTTTGTGAAGCATTATCAAAACAATTTCATTGTAGCACAAATATATGTAGATGACATAGTATTTGGCGCAACAAGAGATAACGATGCTTCTAAATTCGCGGAGACCATGGAAAGCGAATTTGAGATGTCCATGATGGGCGAATTGACTTATTTCCTTGGATTGCAAATTAAACAAAATAATGAAGGTATTCACTTGAGTCAATCCAAGTATGCAATGGAGTTGGTCAAAAAGTTTGATCTAGAAAATTGTAAAGATTTTCCGACTCCAATGGGAACTAGCCACAAGGGACTTGGAAGTGAATCGCATAGTGAGAATGTAGACGAGAAACTGTATCGAAGTATGATTGGAAGTCTACTTTACCTCACGGCTAGTCGCCCGGATATATCTTTTGGTGTTGGGATTTGCACGAGATATCAATCAGCACCAAAGGAGGTTCACCTGAAAGCGGTGAAAAGGATCATCCGGTATATCAAAGGATCAATTAATTTCGGAATTTGGTATCCTATGGGAACAAGTTTGGATATTGTTGGATACTCAGATGCCGATTGGGCAGGATCAGTGGATGATCGGAAAAGCACGAGTGGTGCATGCTTCTATCTTGGCCATTGCCTTGTTGCATGGCACAGTAAAAAGCAGAACTGCATAGCACTCTCGACTGCCGAAGCGGAATACATTTCAGCTGGAAGTTGCTCAACTCAACTCATTTGGATGAAAAGCATATTGAGCGACTTCCGCATTTCAGCATCTTCGGTAACAATACTTTGTGACAACACTAGTGCTATTAACATTTCTAAAAACCCTGTGTTGCACTCTAGAACAAAACATATTGAACTTAGATATCATTTCCTTAGAGAGCTAGTTGAATCAAATACTCTTCAACTTTCATATATTTCAACTGAGGATCAATTAGCTGACATTCTAACAAAACCTTTGGATCTAAAACGTTTTATTCATTTACGAAAAGCAATTGGGATGCTTTCCTTGAAATAATCTTCTTTTTGAAATCTTTGCTTAGGATAGGTTTTGTATTTGTTTTTGTTTTGTTCATTATCTATGTTTGTACATAGGACATTAATTGAGCATAGATCATAATTGACTTTAATTGCATCTTTTCGCACATTTAGAAATTTATTATGCTTTTGCCATCATAATATTTCACTGTTGCAATGATCATTTATGTTAATTAAATCATCTTCTAAAGTGATCAAAGTCAATTTCTCTCTCTCTATGATCTCTTGGTATAGTCATTATCTTATTTGACTGCTTAGTCGAGTATGAAATCGAGATCAATATTTGGTTGAATACTTTATATCTTAAATAATTGATAGCCAATTGAGGGGGAGTCTTAGAAAAGGTAAAATGCTCAAAAGATGTGGAAAGAGTTACATCCCAATGAGGAGTGTGAAAACTACCACCACATGGAGGAAAGAGCTACCACCTCGGTCGTCCGAGTATTGTGTGCAGCTACCACATGTATACCAAGCATGGTTGTTCAAATTTCTGATTAAGTAAAATGCATGTTGAAATACTTGACTTTGTCAAATTTCAAGGTTGGTATAAGGTGGGTTTTTAATGAAAGATGCTCAAAGAGCCACTCTCTTCAACAGATTGTCTAGATACATTATCTATTATATTTGGGATTTCAAACATCTATTGATCTTTGTATTTCATTTTCTTTACTGAATTGATGATTTGATAAAGGCATTACTCATAAGATCAAGTTAGATGTAATTGAAGGTGTTCAACTTTAAGGGATTTAATTTTTGTAAATTTTCGTTTCATTTTTGGATATTATTGATAGATTTGGCATAATCTAATTCTTGTTGTATGAAACGATGATTTTTGTTTAAAGTTGATACACATTTGTGCTTACAATCTTTTTCTGGTTTTTCTTGAATTTCTCTGAAATTTTCTAAAGAAAAAGTTGGGGCCGATCCGGATCGGGCTAGGTGATCCGGATCCCGAACGCAGGAATTCTTCTGCGGGCTGACGATCCGGATTGTATCTGCCGATCCGGATCCCGAACGCAGTTTCTTACTGCGGGTAGCCGATCCGGATCGCAGTTATGAACTGATCCGGATCGCGGCTAGGTTTTATAAGGAACGAAAGGGGTTTTTGATTTCTTTACTCAAATCTTTTGTTCCAAAGTTTCCAGAGCCTCTCTCTCTAGATTTCATCCTTCCTGGAAGCTTTCAAACTCAAGTTCTTCAGCTCCAAGTAAGTTTTATTGATCAAAATCTCGGTTTTTCACCGTTTTTCTCTTTTCCTCCTCAAACGTGATGAATCTCTTGGATCAACTTTGTTTGTGGATGGTTTTTGATCAAATTTCTTTTGAAATAAGAACTCTGGGTAGATTAGTTTTGATTATATGCTAGGTATTCTCCTGATTAACGGATTTTTAGGCTTCGATTTCTAAAATTTCGGGTTTAGGGCATATAATAAGGATTTTCGAAAATCATGCAATTGATCTATTTTTAAAAGTCCTTTTGCAAAACTAATTTGATTCTTAGTCTCTCTACATGATTATGATTGTTTGGGTATAATTTTTTCAATCTTTGAAAATTAACAATTTTTCATGTGCTCTTGAGTTGGTCTACACAGGATTCCTTTTCTCAAGAAACCATTAGCAATGGTGATCACTTGGATTGTTTTTCTACTTGCGGCTATGGTTCATACGAGAGACACAGTCAAGCCCAAGAGGGCTAAGAAGGCTAAGAAAGCGAAGAAAGCTAAAGATGATTCCGATACAGAATCTGAAACGGAATCAATTGATTGGGATGAACTGCAAGTTGAAGCAACGACTGTACCGACTGCTTCAAAGGGAAAAGCATCTGCAGAAACATCAAAGGCTCCGCCCACTGCTGCTGAGAAAGGCAAAGCTCCTATGGAAGAAACTTCTGGGAAGACAAGAAGAAAAAGTGTTGCTCGCAAGAGAGGAAGTGCTCGAGGAATCACCATTGAGCAACCAGCTGCTGGCCAAGCACCTCCTCAAGACTTTGTCAGCTCGGCCAGAATAAAGGATTTTGAAAACAGAGAATGCATTGGAGAAAGGCATGTTGATGTAAAAGCCATAAAGCAGCGTTCTCAGACGTTCGGGACTTTGTTTGACCAGAGAGGTCTTGCTTCCATTTGCAATTTCCCGGAGACCACTGGGTATTGTCTTCACTCAGTGAGGATGTTTTATCAGAATGCCTGCTATCTAGTTGATCAGGAAAGCGGGCGTCGGGATTTTCAAACATTAGTCAAGAATGTCAGAATCAAAGTAACGCCTCAGCTAATTGGTGAAGTACTAGGGATGGACGCCCGAGCCGATGGCACTCATTACCTGAAGAATCAAGTCTTCAACACCTTCTCCTGGAGAGTGGTAGTTGATGGAATCTGTGTTCCAGATACTCGGTCGACAGGAAACTCCGTTTTCTCGAAAGAACTACGACCTGAGTACCGCATCTTAAATCTTATTGTTTGTTACAATATTATTCCAAACATGAACACAAAGGTTCTTCGGTGGGAAAGAATGATATTCCTTTATCTACTTGGAAACCCCGCAGCAGCAATGGGAGCTAACTTAAACATTCCCTACGTCATCTGGTCAAGGATGGCACGATATGTGGAGCAAGCTCATCCGTCAGAGAGACTACCTTTTCCCATGATCATCATGCGCATTCTTCGCAAATTTAAAGCTGACACAAATGCGAGTTCCTATCTGCACAGTCTAGGAACGATCAATGACACAACAATTGTAAAGTCTCTTTCGACGAAGCCAGATGAACCTTTCATACCTCTTCACCGGCAACGAGAACAACGACAACAAGCAACAACCTCTGCACCGGCAGCAGCTCCTCCAGTTCAACCAGCACCTCCGGCACAAGAAGCACCACAATCAACTTCTGATGATGATGCATCTGTTACCTCAATCTATAAAGAACAGCAAAGGCTCTCCAACGAGCAAGAACGTATATCAAATGAACTAATTGAGGTAAAGGAAGAAATAAAGAAGGTAAATAAAAATCAATCAGCAATGAACAAGCGAATAAAGAAGATTTTCCAAATCCTCGGCTGTATCAGTTCAGACGAGTCTGAATAATCCGTATCCTTCTAATTTCTGTTTATTATGCATATGCTTAAATCCTTCTGTTGTGCAGGTTTTTAAGTTTTAATTTGAGTTTTTAGTTCTCGAACTTAAACTGTTAACCATTCTCTCCACTTCTGTAATCTTTGGCTTTATTTGTGACAAAAAGGGGGAGAGAGTTTAGAACAATGATTTGAACAATGAACAATGAATGATGAAATATCAAGGTAAGTATGATCTCAACTTCAACTTTTGGTTTTTATATGATGAAATATCAAGGTAAGTATGATCTCAACTTCAACTTTTGGTTTTTATCTTGTGATTTGTTGCATGTCCCTACTGTTGCATGTCTCGACTAACTATTCGACTAACTATTTGGGCATGTAATATAACTAACAAGTTGATGTTGGACTAACATTTTGTGACATTTGGTTTTTAGTTGCATAGAAGATATGTTGGCTTTTGACTATGATTCTCTTACATATCTGAATTCTCAAATGTCATGATGATTAGATAAACTCTATTTCTGTACTAGGTTTTGTATGCTAAATATTCTTGAGGTATCTAACGATCTCTTTTTGTCAAGAATGATTTCTTTGTGCAGAAAGTACAGATGTCTAAGTCTAGAGTCTGTTTTAGGAGTTTATCTCATGTTTTTAAATTTTTGGATCTCCATTGTAAATTTTTGTTGTATGGTGATAGCAACAAAAATATCTTTTTGAATTTTCTTTAGTGGATCTGTGTTTTGTCACGAAACCGCCAAAGGGTGAGATTGTTACGGAATTTGAGTTGGCGTAGTTTCGTGAAAGTCTCAAGTCTTGAAGATTGAAGGTGAAGAAAGTTGGATCATTTAACTCAATCTCAAGAAAGAAGAATTCAAAAGGATCAGGTATGTTTAACTAAAGATTTTGTGTGATCCGAATACTTCTTGTAGTGTAGAAACACTTGGAAGAATCTTTCATTGCATAAAAATCAAAAACTGGACTTGGGACATGTTCAGGATCCGGATCAGGTTGTTCGATCCGGATCCCGAAGGTGGTTCGTTCATACACCAGTTCAATCCAGATCGTAGCCTCTTGATCCGGATCCCGAACAGTGAGTTTACCATTTTCCTTGAACGATCCGGATCATGCTTCGCAATCCGGATCCCGAACGTTGATGTTTGGTAAACTGTATGAACGATCCGGATCATGCACTTCGATCCGGATCCCGAACCTTCGTTTTTCTGGAACTGGCTGACTCGTTACGACGATCCGGATCACAGCTAGTCCGATCCGGATCGCCGTCCGTAAAATTTCCAGAAATGTTAGGTTTTTGATTCTTATCTCCTTCCTAGGGTTTCTAACCTATAAATACACCCTATGACTCTTTTTCTAGGGTGAATCCACATAGTCTTGAGCCGTCATTTTCATATATCATTTTATACGGCTATAGATCCACATATAGAGAAGAAAGGAAATCATTAGAGAATACTCTATGTTTCTTCATCTATATTGATTAGTTTGATTCTAGGTTTTCATACTCACATCTTGAGTTGAATCAAACTAATGAATACTTAGATGGTATTTCCGATCTATCTTTGATCTAAGTATTCGGCGGATCATCACCACCCAAAACAACGATTTACCCCAAAAATCGGCGCGTGGATTCGCGTGTGCTTGTGGATTCAAGGTTCAACCGCTCTCGTGGATTCGGAGCGAGGCACGTTCGTGGATTCGAAGGGTGCTATTGGGTGAAGACCGTGGATTCGGTCGGACGTCGTGGATTCGACGTTGGACGCCGTGGATTCGGCGTTGGGCGCAGATCGTGGATTCGAGAAGCGTCGCGGAGCGAGCGGAGAAGATCCTCTAGGAGCGTATGGAAAAGGTTGAGTCGTAAGTGTGTACGGTAAATCACCTTGTACGTGTTTTAATTCTAGTGGATTTCTGCCGTGTTATCGGTCCCGTGGTTTTTTACTCCGGTGATGGAGTTTTCCACGTAAAAATCTTGCGTATTATTTTTATTTCCGCATTGGGTTTTATCGCAACGATTTTTTGAGTGTTTATGCGTTTACACCTATTCACCCCCCTCTAGGTGGTTTTTTCCCCTATTTAGATCCGTATTACATATAACCCAACACGTCGGGTGGAGGGATGTCGGGACGTTTGAGTGAGGCCGTCACGATAGAGCTGTCCCCCTGATGATATATCTGTGATTGAGATCTCGATGAGTAGTAGTTGATTATCATATCGTAGTATTTCGGTTCTTGTTTTATTTTGACATTTAAACTGATGTTAGAGTGTTACTTTAGCATGCTTCATTTTGGATTATTTAAGTTGATTATGTTGTTGGTTTAGTTAAGATATTATTTGATCTCTGATTGATGAACATCGTACGTGCCTAGCCGTGCATGTATAGGGGAGACTTCGTCCATCTGGATAGAGGATTTCCTATATGTGTGGTGGTCTGTTACGCCCAGTTTGCGAACTCTGATTTATAAAAAAAAAAAAAAAAAAAATTTCAGACCTGATTTTTAAAACTCGGGGCGTGACATTCATCCTGTCTCGAGGTCTATCTACTCAGCCGTCCTCTCTCCTCGACCCACCGCTGAAAATCTAACAGCACCCGCAGAAGACACTGCAAAATAAAGGAGAAGAAAAAGAGGAAAGAAGAATGGGGGTGAGAACTACTAGTAAACCAGTAGCCTCCCATAGTGGGTAAAGCCTTAAACTCCGACGCACCCACTAGGTCTACCAGAGGCAAAAAGGGGAAGAAGAGTGGTAAGCAATAAAACTGCTGAAAAAGAAAACTACCACTACTATGCCTCTAAATGCATCAGTAACCGAACCGTCCCGGTAACCCAATCTAACCGCTAGTAAAAACTGGTACTGCCTGCTGCCGCCCTCATCATCGGGCATATAGAGCCGCGCCGATGCTGCCGCCCTCATCATCGGGCAAGTAAAGACGCGCCGATGTGATAGAAAAAACTCAATCACTGTCTGACCCCCACGCTCCGGAGGGGAACTCGAGGGGAGCTACCCACACGAGGAAAGTAACATGTCATAAGTATCATAAAAGCAGGATTGGATCACTACAATGCCTAAGTGGAACAAATCCCTCCACTAAAGAAAACCCGATCCCAAATCTGATGCATAAATACACACACGGTCAACCGCCCCATATCCGCGGGTGCCGCAATAACCCTGAATCCACGACCATGTCCTACAACCGACATCCGGTCAACCGCCTACTAACCGCGGTCGCCACAATAACCCCCAATCCACAATCGGGTAAAATAACCAATATCCGGTCAACCGCCTACTATCCGCGGTAGCTGCAATACCCCACAACCCATAATCAAGTACCACCTGTCCCCGACCCCAAGGTCCCGGCTACACTATCCCGAACCCTTGCTCAAACCCGAGCAACATGAACCACCTGACTAAAGAATAAGGAGAAAAAAAGCAAACAAGGTTTCTCCTAAGTCAAGTCCAACATGATAGTGTAGCGATAAGAAATGGCTTAACTAGATGTCCATACAAGCATGCAAAAGTCCCGGAAAGATAGAAAGAATACAGATATCATCTTCTGAATTATGTTTTAGCATGATAACAATTCCTGACATTCAATATAGCATGATATCCCAAGTCCCATAACCGTTCTCACATGAATAGCAAATATTAAACATATAAACCGCTACTCGCCCACAAATAACTATCCACCTATGCATGTCCAAAAATATCCCCAAGTAGTACCCACCATCCAGGTAAATTACATGGCCTCAATATTATAATCAAATACACATGCAAGGTTATGTGCTAACATAGCAATCCACATGTCCAAACCCACATGCATAATCCCAACCACGAGTATTGATCAATCAATAAGTCCAATAATAGGATCTCTCTAATATTCCTAGTGAGTATGTCAGAAATAGAGGAATATAGCAACCACCCACCTAGAAATGCGCAACCCACAGCTGTAAAAGTCTCCTCGCTGTCCAACACTCTTTTTTCCGCAAAACACCCAGAAACTGTGAACCACAACACAACAACTCACACGGCGTACAATTAATCCAAATAATGTATAATAAGCCGCTGTCCAACAACCAGTCCCGAGAATGGCTAAATTTTACCTGCGAGATGAACTCGGAAAAATCCAAAAAATAACCTCTACGATCCTCGCAATGAGTAGATCCAAAATGAGTACTTATATGCCCTGATCCGATGCTCGTAGGCCAAGATATAAATCGAACAAGTCCGTGTTGTCCAGAAATTCCCCACAAAAAGGGGTCAAAAAGTGCCTCGGGAACCACGGCAAAAATCCAGAATAAGGTGAAACGACCAACACAGAAAATGAAGCATTACCTCTCAGGAACACACCGCCATAAAAATCGTCAAAAAATTCCTTTGGTGCTGCATAGAGAGCTTCTCGGACTGAAAAGCGACGAAAACGGGCCGAAAAAGGGGAACGTCGAGGCGCACTGTAAAACCAAGATCGCCGTTGCCGAGCCTCCAAAAATCCTGGGGATCCACCGCGAGATCAAAAACATCAAGAGGAACAAGTTGTTAAGGATTTTGTATTGGCGTATTTCGTGAAGTGGTATGAGTCTTGAAGATTGAAAATGAAGAATTGTGGATCAACTACATCAATCTCAAGAAGAATGGATTCGGAATGATCAGGTACGTTTAACTAAATAATTTTGGTGATCCGAATACATTTGTATAGTTTAGAAACACTTGGATAAGTTTTCATTGCATAAAAATAAAAAACTGGACATGTTGGATGTTTAGGATCCGGATCAGACCAATCCAGTCCGGACCCCGAACATAGTTTAGTTCATGCGGTTTTCCAGTCCGGACCACCCCTGTTCCAGTCCGGACCCCGAACCTTAATTCTGCAAAATTGCATGAACAGTCCGGACCTCCCCTGTTTCAGTCCGGACCCCGAACTGTATTTTTTCAGAAAATCTTCTGAAAAAGACGACAGTCCGGATCAGACTCAATCCAATCCGGACCGTCGTGCGGGAAAAATTCTGTTAAGTCAGTTTTTGATTCTTATCTCTTTCCAAGGGTTTCTAACCTATAAATAAACCCTGATTTCATCTTTTAGTGTAATGGAATAACGGTGAATTAATCAAAAAATCGATTAAGTAAAATTATAGAAAAATCCACAAATATGGAGAAGAAAGGAAAACACGATTAAATTCATGTTTCTTCATCTATATTGTTCAATTTGATTATAGGATTTTCAAACTCCTATTTTTCATAGAATCAAATTGAAGAATACTTAGATAGTATTTCCTTATGTATCTTTGATCTAAGTATTCGGAGGATCATCACCAAACAAAACAACGATCTATCAAAAATCGGCGCGAGGATTCGCGTGGCCTTGTGGATTCAAGGTGTGACCGCTCTCGTGGATTCGGAGCTAGGCGCGTTCGTGTGATCGAGGCGTGCCGCATTGGTGAAGACCGTGGATACGGTTGGACGTCGTGGATTTGACGTTGGACTTCGTGGATTCGAAGTTGGACGCAAATCGTGGATTCGAGGCGCGTTGTGGAGCGAGCGGAGAAGATCAACTAGGAGCGTATGGAAAAGGTTGAGTCGTAGGTTTACGGTAAATCACCTTGTACGTGTTTTAATTCTAGTGGATTTCGCCGTGTTATCGGTCCCGTGGTTTTTTACTCCTGTGACGGAGTTTTCCACGTAAATCTTGCGTACTTTATTTATTTTCCGCATTGGGTTATTTTTACGCAATAATTTGGTGTGTTTATTATTTTCACCAATTCACCCCCCCCCCCCCCCCCCCCCCTCTAGGTGGTTTTTCCCCTATTCAGATTCATATAATCCATAACCCACAAGTGGTATCAGAGCGGGAATAGGGTTGTAAACAATGGTTGAAGGTGGAAACATCAATAGACCACCGTTCTTCGATGGAACAAATTATGCTTATTGGAAAGTACGCATAAAAGCGTTTTTAATTTCCATCGATGAACGGGTTTGGCAATCAATTGAGTTTTGATGGACAAATCCTACTGAGATTATTGTCGATGTTGTCACCATCAAACCTAGGTCGAAATGGACTAAGGAAGAAATTGATGCATCTTCTTACAACGGCAAAGGAATTAACGCCTTATTTAATGCCTTGTCGCAAACTGAATTCTCTCGCGTCTCGGCATGTGAGACTGTGAAAGAAATCTGGGATACTCTACAAGTTACACATGAGGGAACAAGTTTGGTGAAGATTCAAAAATTGCAAATGCTTACGAGCAAATTTGACTCAATTTTTATGGCAGAAAATAAATCGTTCACAGATTATTATACACGATTGCAAGATATCATGAATACATGTGCTAACTTGGGAGAGAAAATTCCAGAATCAAAAGTTGTAAGAAATATTTTGAGAACTCTTCCGGAAAGATTTCGCCCTAAAGTCGCAGCCATTGAAACAATAAAACACCCGGACGAAATCAAAGTAGAAAAATTAATTGGTGCACTTCAAACGTATGAAATGACTTTTCCTACTAACTATTTTTCTGAAAAGCCTTTCTCTTCTTCTAAGTCTTTAGGTTTTGCATTGAAATCAACAAAAGAAGAAGACGCAGATTCATCCTCCTCAGATGCTAATGAGAATTTATCAATGGAGGATTTCGAGAAACAACTTGCACTCTTGACGAGGAAATTTCGCCGAAACTTTCGAAGAGAAAATTCAAGCAAATCCTCATCCTTCGTTAAGTCCAAGAAAGGCAAAGGACTTTCAAGCTTTAAGTCAAGAAAGCAAGAGGGTTCTTCAAAGGACAAGAAGAATTCTGAGGGACAAATTCAGTGTTTCAAGTGCCGAGGTTATGGCCATATCTCAACGGAATATCCCAACAAGAATCCGTCAAAGAGGAAGGCTATGCAAGCCGTCACATGGGATAACACTTCCACTTCCAATGAGTCATCTTCCAGTGATAAGGACGATAACGCCACAGCATTCCACGCGTCCACAACTTCACCTTACATGTGCTTTTCAGCGACTTCCTCTAGTTCATTATCCAACACCTTGGATGAAAAGAATGTAACGGATGATGAACCGAGCGATTCCGAAGGTGAAGACTTTGCTTTTGCCTACCATAAACTATTAAAGGACTCAAAGAAATTGGCAATGCAAAAGAAGAGTTTGAGGAGAAGATTGCGAGATCTTGAAGAACAATCTAAAAAGGCAACTTCTCTCTCAAACGTTCTTGAAGAGGAAAAGGATAACTTGATGAAGATAAATGTTTCCCTTCAAGAGATGAACGAGCATTTCGAGAAGGAGCACATCAAACTGGTGGATAAAGCTAATTACTTCTTGAAGCTCTACTCCGAGGCTCGACAAGGAAAATTGGAGATGACGAAGACCATACTCCAACTTAAGGAAGATTTGAAACGATTCTCTTCTGGAATGAGCAAGTTGGACAAGTTGCTTGGTCTCGGTCAAACAAATCGGTTGGGTCTTGGATACACTCGAACCAGCAATGATCCAAGTTCGAGTAGAACAGTTTTTGTGCCCCAGTCGGCTTCTCCTCCTCCGACGAAAATCACTGCATCCAACGTGAACAAGCCTACCTCATCTACTTCGGGTTCAACATGCACAAAGGTATGTTTTCGTTGCGGTCTTGCAGGGCACATAAGACGAAATTGCAAGAAATGGAGCGAAGCGATCAAATCAAGCACCTCTTGCAACAACTACCATTAAGGACAAAGACCGGAATTCAAGAAGAAATCAACCAAAGGTCAAGAACAATGGTAGTACACCCCACAAGACGACGTCATCATGGATTCCAAAGAAAAGTGATCAACCAAACAAGACGCTGTCACGCCCCCGGGGGTTTTTGAGTCTATCCAAGCGAAAAATCGTGTGTATCTTTTTTTTTTTTTTCTTAACAAGGTAATTTAAACCTCATCCCCGGTGCGTGCCAGACCGCCACATACACAAATTCTCCCTGTCCGCGGACAGAGTCTCCTTTGTATATGCACGGCGTCTCATTTACAACCACATACAACAATCATCAACCATCAACCATACAATAGACATTCAACATCAAGCGGAATATTAAAGCGGCATCAATGTTTAGAAAGGATAAAGCCAGCAATTGCAAAACCCGTGCCCACACGGCACTTCGTTTTGGGAAAACCCTTTTCGAAATCATTTGGTTTATCATGAAAACATGCCGCATAAGAAACATCATCAAAAGAACCAAACTATAAAAGTACAACTCATCCACAGTGCTAAATACTACATGTCCACGAATATTACTACCCGCAAGCAAATTAACTAAAATAAGCGTAAGAGAACTGAGATAATAACAATAACCAAGTGTTCTGACTACGGGCCTCGCGACGCAGTCTCAACAATCTCCCGACTAACGCCCCTCGTCGCGCCTGTCACGGAGTGGGTAATGTCAGTGACAAACAAAGTAGATGTCTAAAAGCAATAAGGAATAAGGAGCAAACTGATAACACCAGAACCATTTCGCTAAAACCCTGCACATATTAATTTGGGCACCAACCCCAAAACATTTGTCGGAGAGACTAAAGTCTCCCCTCGTGCGCAAACACCTACTTTGATGCATTTACCCCTTTCGCGGTGCTGGTGTGCTATTCCCAGCGGGCGCGAAGGGGTCCTCACGGCACCCACACTTTTGTGAGGATCACGGGTCATAAGAGACCACTCTTCCGGAAAAGTACACCCATGCGGAGGCCAATCCGCCTGTGTACGTGCAGCATCCCAAAACGGATTTGCCGAGATCGGCGTGTCATGAGCATTGCGACCGCAGCCGCTTCCATTGTTAGATAAAAACACGATTATGCGAAAGGTTAAACTGTCCATCTACTTTGTTAGATAAATTGAGAGCACTTTAATGACGATAGATGCACTTACTGCACTGGCTGTATTTACAGCAACCGTACCCACCTATTTGGAGAGAGATCGGAACACCCGAATCTTTCGCGCACCCCCGCTGCGCGTCTGGACCTAAAGAAAGTCCGCACGGATAACTATAGTCAAAAGCGTGTACTAACATCCGAAAACACAAGACCCACTTTACTCTTTTCGACGGGAAAGTCCAACAAAACTCAATCCTCAATCGGTAGCCCACTCGGGACGTCCCTGGTTAGACCAAGAAGGCCCCGACGGCGGAAATGATGAGAAAAGAGACCCGACGGCGCGCCCCCGACGATTTCGTCGAGGCGCGGAGCGTCGGCGAAATTAGCACCCGACATAATAAAATAATGATCAAGAAGGTCCCAAGTGGGCATGCCAAGGAAGCCACGGAAATAACGATCCCAACGGCGAAAACGGCGCTCAAAACGGTGGAAAAACGGACCCAAACGGAGCCACCGAACTTTGGGCTGTCGGGTGGTGCACAGGGCAGGCGCGGACCGGGTTTACAGCATCGGCGGCCGCGCGAAATGCGCCGGGTGCACGCAGGAAGCGTGCACCGCGCATTCAGGGCCAGGCCGGTGCGCGACACGAGCGCGCACCGGGCTCACGGCCGCACGGGCCTCCGGCACACACCGGGTGCACGCTGTTGCGTGCACCGCGCCTGAGCGGGCTGGGCCGGCGCACGAAAGCGTGCGCCGGGTCTGCGGCTTCCGCGCCTTGGGGCGTGCGCCGGGTGCACGCTCTGGCCCGTGGACCGCGGGCTGAGGAACCCGTACGGGGTGAACAGTAATGCCCTTTTTTTTGGTTTTCTTCTCCGTTTTCGCTCCCGTTTCGCGATTTCTTCTCCGTTTTCGCTCCCGTGCGACTCCGGCGAAGACCCCGCGACCATGGTAACGACGGCGGCGGCCTCCCGTTTCACAACGGCGGCGGCGGCCTCCCGTTAACCCACTACGTTCCAATGGGACATCCCCAAAAATTCCTGAATAAATACATGATAATTCTAATGACTAAACCAACGATCGACGAACAACCAAAACGTCGATCGGAGGTCCGATAACAAGAACCCGATTAAAAACCACCAAGAACTCAACGAAAGAGATGACGGAAAAATCCCAAATAATTTAAATAAATTATTTTACTAACCGAAGATCGACGGGAAGGTTGTCCGGTCGCGTTCTTGCCTTCGGTTCGGTGTCCGGGAAGATCGGGCTCCTTCTCTTTCTCCTTTCCCTTTCTTCCGGCTAGGGTTCCGTCTTTTCTTTTTTTTTCCCTTCTCTCCGATTAGGGTTTTTATTTTCTTTTCTTTTCCTTTCCGATACTCGGGATCCCTTATATAGTCGTACTTTACCTTTAATTAATTCCTCTTTAATTCGTACGTAAGAGAATTAATTAATTTTCCGTCTGGGATAATTAATTAACTAATTAATTATCCCCACGAGATAAACCACCTTATCTCTAACGGGTGCAAGATATTTAGCACGGATTCCGATGCACGACTAATTACCATATCACTTTGGATCCCGTTCAGGGGGTTCCCGATATCGGATTTCAGATCCTATCGCGCCGTCGGCTTTCTTTTTCCGCGCTCTATCGCAGAAAAATACTAGCATCTCACAATGGCCAACTTCAAGAATTGAATAATTTTATTTCACTTAAAGGCTTAAATGACTATACCTAAGTCAAAAATACCCCGAAAGGCCGGATCACTACACCACTCACACTTTATAAAAAGTTTCGTCCCGAAACTTAAGTACAAACCCCACTAATCAATTCGGGAAAACATTCCCTCATCTTCGATTCCAGTTCCCACGTCGCCTCGCGCTCTTCGTGGTTGCTCCACTGGACCTTCACATAGGGGATAGTTCGATTGCGCAACTTCTTGTCCTCTCTCGCCAAAATCCGCACCGGCGTCTCCTCGACGCTTAAATCCTCTCGCAACTCGATGGTGGAGGCATCCAAGGCATGAGAGGGATCAGCTAGGTATTTCCGGAGCATTGAGACATGGAATACGTTATGGACTCGTTCGAGATTCGGCGGCAGAGCTAATCGGTACGCCACCGGTCCTATGCGTTCTAGGATCTCGAACGGTCCTACGTACCTCGGGCTTAACTTTCCTTTTATGCCGAAGCGTCGGTTCCCCTTGGAGGGCGAAACTCGGAGCATCACATGTTCACCCACCATGAACTCTAAGTCTCTGCGTCTGTTGTCCGCGTAGCTTTTCTGTCTGCTCTGGGCGGTCTGTAGTCTTTGTTTAATCAACCGCACCTTTGCTTCGGTCTCCTCCACCAAATCTGGCCCCAGAAACTTACGCTCACCCAGGTCGTCCCAGCATATTGGAGACCGACAGCGGCGCCCGTACAGGGCCTCGTATGGTGCCATCTGAATGCTGGCCTGGTAACTGTTATTGTAGGCAAATTCCACTAGGGGCAAACACCGTGCCCATCCTTCGCCCAGGTCTAAAACGCATGCCCGAAGCATGTCCTCCACAATTTGTATCACCCGCTCTGATTGTCCGTCGGTTTGCGGGTGAAAAGCCGTACTGAAGTGCAACTTGGTTCCCATTGCTCGCTGCAGGCTCTGCCAAAAGTTTGACACAAATCGTGTGTCCCTGTCCGACGTGATGGACGTCGGCACCCCATGCAACCTTACTATCTCGTTGATGTAGGTTTGCGCCAGTCGTTCCCGCGCCCACGTCGTGTGTATGGGCAGAAAGTGGGCCGATTTCGTCAGACGGTCCACGATTACCCATATTGCATCGTGTCCCTATGACGATCTCGGGAACCCGGTCACAAAATCCATGGTAATCATGTCCCACTTCCACACGGGTACCGGTAAGGGTTGCAATTTTCCTGCTGGACGCTGGTGCTCGGCCTTCACTCGTTGGCACACCAGGCAGTGTGCCACAAACCGAGTCACGTCTCCCTTCATTTTGGGCCACCAGAAGGTCTGATTGACGTCCTTGTACATCTTCATTCCCCCGGGATGCGCTGTATATGGAGCGGTATGCGCCTCCCGCAGGATTTCCTCTTTGAGTTCCGGTAGATCCGGCACGCAGATTCGTCCCCGAAATCGTATCGTGCCGTCGGAGTTTACTGCGAAGTCACCTCCTTGGTCGGCAGTCACTCTACTTCGCACCAGCTGGAGTTGGTCATCAGTTGACTGCCCCCCGAGAATTCTGTCAAGCAGGGTAGGTCTGACCACCAGTGTCAGAAGTCGTTCGACTGTACCCGCCGGCACTACCTCTAGTCTTAGTTGTGAAAATTCCGCAATCAGACTATCTTGTTGGGTGATGGCAACTACCCCTGCTTTCTCGGCCTGCCCCTTACGGCTCAGGGCGTCGGCCACCACATTTGCCTTTCCCGGGTGGTAGTGGATCGTTAAATCGTAATCCTTCAATAGCTCGAGCCACCGTCTTTGTCGCATATTTAACTCCTTTTGGGTGAAAAGATACTTAAGACTTTTATGATCTGAGTACACATTGCAGTGTGCCCCGTACAGGTAGTGTCTCTAAAGCTTGAGGACGAACACAATCGCTGCGAGTTCCAAATCGTGCACGGGGTAGTTTCGCTCGTATTCTTTGAGCTGCCTTGACGCATAGGCTATAACCTTCCCCCGTTGCATGAGCACTCCACCCAGTCCGTTTCGCGACGCATCGCAATACACTTCATAATCCTCCCCTGGTTCCGGCAGGGCGAGAATCGGAGCTCGCGTCAATCTATCCTTGAGCTCCTCGAAGCTCCTCTGACATTTGTCCGTCCAGATGAACTTTTCCCCCTTTTTAGTCAAGCGGTTTAAGGGGGCGGCTATCCTGGAGAAATCCTTCACGAAGCGCCGGTAGTACCCGGCTAACCCCAGGAAGCTTCGAATCTCCGTTACCGTCGTCGGTTGGGTCCAGTCCGTCACCGAATCTATCTTCTTCGGATCGACTGCGACCCCAGCCGCCGAGATTACATGTCCCAAGAAGCCAACCTCTCGGAGCCAAAACTCACACTTTTTGAGTTTGGCGTAGAGTTTCTGTTCCCGTAGGGTCTGGAGGACTGTGCGCAGATGTTCTTCATGTTCCTCATCTGTACGGGAATAGATGAGGATATCGTCGATGAAGACCACCACGAATAAATCCAGAAAGGGTTTGAACACCCTGTTCATCATGTCCATGAACACTGCCGGGGCATTCGTGAGCCCGAACGGCATTACAGTAAATTCGTAATGACCGTAGCGAGTCCGAAAAGCCGTTTTGGGGATGTCCTCCCCCTTTACTTGGACCTGATGATAGCCCGACTGCAGGTCAATCTTTGAAAACACCGTCGCCCCCTGTAATTGGTCGAAAAGGTCATCGATCCTTGGCAGGGGGTACTTGATCTTAACGGTGACCTTATTTATCTCCCGGTAGTCGATACACAACCGGAGACTTCCGTCCTTCTTTCTCACAAACAGGACGGGCGCGCCCCAGGGCGACGCGCTAGGTCTGATGAAGCCCTTATCCAAAAGGTCCTCCAACTGTGCCTTGAGTTCCTTCAACTCCGCGAAGGCCATCCTGTACGGTGCCTTGGTGATGGGTTTGGTGCCGGGAAGTAGTTCAATGGGAAAGTCGACTTCTCGTTCCGACGGCACTCCGGGGAGCTCTGCCGGAAATACGTCCGGAAATTCCCTTACCACGGGACCGCTGATCCTTATCGGGGGAGCGGCCCTGAACTACCTATCGGCCCATTGGGTCCTCGGCTGCAAGGCATAGGGTGGAGCCTATTTGTTCCTTGCATGGCCCTTAACGGGCCCCGAGTACACAAGGTTCTCCTATACTTCGAAGCCCGCCCGCGCACATCGGCCGGGGGAGGCTTCGCCTAATACTAAAGGATTCTAAAGAGAGGGAGCGAGAGAGAGAGAGCGTCTAATAGGGGTAGCAGGCTAAGGTGTGACCGGTGCTCCTAATCTAAGAAAGAAGAAGTGGAACCAAAAGTTTACCTGCCGTTACTAGGTCTGGGACGTAGCGTCCTCCACTGCAGTATCCCGGGGAGTCCGTCCACAGCCCTTGGGCCAGCGTCGTACGGCGTGCTGGGGAAGGGACTTGTCGTCTGAGGAGTCTGCAGATTGCTGGTCGTCAGGCGAATCCCTTGGCTGAACGGGGGCCGCAGCACCCTCTGGTCCTTTCTGCTGTGGTGGCGCGGCGGCGGCGAAAGTGGGCCTCTGAGGGCAGAATGCACGGGAGTGGTCCGGTAAGCCGCACTGATTGCAGTAATGGTACCTCCACGTACATTCTGCCACCGGGTGAGCACCCTCGCAGATTACGCACGATCCCTGAGGTGGTTTCGCTTCCCTCGCTGGTGTCGGTTCGTCCTCCCGCGCTTTCTCCGGTCGTCTTCCTCCTTGGCCCTCCGGGGCGGGGCCCCCTCGTGGAACGGGTGCAGCAGTCTTCCCCGTCCTCTCCGGTCGCGGTGCCGGAGGCCTGGTGGTGCCCGGTTTCCGTGGGCACTCGAAGCGTGCGTGTCCTGGCTTGCCACACCGGTAGCAGTGGTCGTGACTCCATGGACAGTCAGTCACCTGATGCGCCCCGCTGTATATGGGACACGGTTTCCCCTGCGGTTTGGATCCTCCTCTCCTTACCTTTCCAAAGGTTCCCTCCGTCCTCGGACGTTTGAGTGCCGGGCCCTGCTGGAAGGGGTTCTCTGCCGGTCTGGGATAGGGATAACACTGCCGAGCGCGTGCCTCGGCCAGTTCTTGCTCTGCCCGCTGGGCCAATATAACTGCTTCATTAAAAGTAGGGAATCCTGTCGGCGGCATTCCCCGATAGGCGCCGTTCCTGGCGTCTTGCCGGATGCGGTCGACACCCTCAAAATCCTGAGTCAGTATGCCTAGGCGCTCTGTGAGAGTTAGCATTTGCCCCGCTATGTCGCGTAGCTGGTTGCGGAGTATGCGGTTGGCTGCAGCTATGGAATCCATCCTGTCCATTGAGAATGGTTAGCACTCGGTGGCCGGATCCTGGCCGTTGTCCGCTGTAATACAAAGAAACCACGTTAACCCTAAGGTTATAACCCTAATACCCAGTCTTATGATTACGCCTACATTACGTCCCCTTTTTCCCGTACTCTCACGTACTACGCACTTATACCTTGGTTATCTCAAGTCTAATTTGCTTGTGGTACCCTGCACTGTGGATGTGGATCACGTCTACTATGGTTATGGTTGTTTTCTCTGATACCATTTAATCTGTCACGCCCCCGGGGGTTTTTGAGTCTATCCAAGCGGAAAATTGTGTGTATCTTTTTTTTTTCTTCTTAACAAGGTAATTTAAACCTCATCCCCGGTGCGTGCCAGACCGCCACATACACAAATTCTCCCTGTCCGCGGACAGAGTCTCCTTTGTATATGCACGGCGTCTCATTTACAACCACATACAACAATCATCAACCATCAACCATACAATAGACATTCAACATCAAGCGGAATATTAAAGCGGCATCAATGTTTAGAAAGGATAAAGCCAGCAATTGCAAAACCCGTGCCCACACGGCACTTCGTTTTGGGAAAACCCTTTTCGAAATCATTTGGTTTATCATGAAAACATGCCGCATAAGAAACATCATCAAAAGAACCAAACTATAAAAGTACAACTCATCCACAGTGCTAAATACTATATGTCCACGAATATTACTACCCGCAAGCAAATTAACTAAAATAAGCGTAAGAGAACTGAGATAATAACAATAACCAAGTGTTCTGACTACGGGCCTCGCGACGCAGTCTCAACAATCTCCCGGCTAACGCCCCTCGTAGCGCCTGTCACGGAGTGGGTAATGTCAGTGACAAACAAAGTAGATGTCTAAAAGCAATAAGGAATAAGGAGCAAACCGATAACACCAGAACCATTTCGCTAAAACCCTGCACATATTAATTTGGGCACCAACCCCAAAACATTTGTCGGAGAGACTAAAGTCTCCCCTCGTGCGCAAACACCTACTTTGATGCATTTACCCCTTTCGCGGTGCTGGTGTCACTTGATAATGAAACACTTTGGCATGAAAGACTAGGGCACATAAACTTTAAGGAACTATCTAGAATATCTAACAAAGACATAGTTAGAGGTGTTCCTAAACTGAATTTCAAAAAAAACCTTGTGTGTGGTGGTTGCCAAAAGGGAAAACAAACGAGATCCACTCACAAGAATTTGAACCATGTAGGAACAAAACGCCCATTAGAATTATTGCATATGGATTTAATGGGGCCAACTCGTCAACCTAGTTTGGGTGGAAAATGGTACATTTTTCTTATGGTT
Organism: Tillandsia leiboldiana; assembly: GCA_029204045.2. NCBI lineage: Eukaryota > Viridiplantae > Streptophyta > Magnoliopsida > Poales > Bromeliaceae > Tillandsia > Tillandsia leiboldiana. The sequence continues at coordinate 8,583,838 of CM055077.1, read as the reverse complement.
GATGATTTCTCTAGATATTCTTGGGTAGATTTTTTAAAAGAGAAAGCGAATACTTTTGACTCTTTTCATCATATATGTCATCGTATTATGATTGAGAAAAATGAAAAGATTGTCCGTGTTCGCAGTGATAGAGGTGGAGAATTCATTAATTCAAAATTCATTGATTTTTGCTCTTCAAATGGCATAAAACATGAATTCTCTGCACCTTATACACCACAGCAAAACGGTGTAGTCGAGCGCAAAAATAGAGTTGTTCAAGAGATGGCACGTGTTATGCTTCATAGCCGGAAACTCCTTTTATATTTTTGGGTTGAAACAATTAACACTGCTATCTATGTAATCAATCGCATCTATTTGCGCCCGGGTACGTTGAACACCCCATATGAGCTATGGTTTAGTAGAAAACCTAATATTAAGTATTTTAGTATCTTCGGGGGTCGCTGTTACATTTTATGCGATCGAGAAAATCTTCGAAAATTCGACTCTCGAAGTGATGAAGGAATTTTTATGGGTTATTCTACAAATAGTAGAGCATATCGTGTATACAATCTTGAATCGAAGACGATCATAGAATCAATTAATGTTAAAGTAGATGAAGCTTCTCATTTATCTTCTGATAAATCTACTCTTGATATGTTTCTTGATGATGAATCTTCTGCTAATGATATTGTATCTTTGCATGATAAATCTTCTGAAAATTTTGATGCATCTCATGATTCTTCTAGTTTATCTAATGTGCAGGAATCATCGCAATTACCCCCGAGTACTCCGTTACCTCAAACGCTACGAATCTCCAAGGACCATCCGGAATCAAACATCATTGGAGATTCTCAAAAAAGAGTTAGGACTCGGAGACAGTTGGAATGTGGAGTCGCATGTTACATCTCCATGGTAGAACCAAGGAACATTGATGAAGCTCTTCAGGACGACTATTGGATTGAAGCAATGCAAGAAAAGCTCAATCAATTTGAAAGGAACAAAGTCTGGGAACTAACGAAGCCCCCAAAGCAACAAAACATCATCGGTACAAAATAGATTTTCAAGAACAAGAAAAATGAAGAAGGTACCGTTATTCAGAACAAAGCAAGATTAGTTGCTCAGGGCTATTCACAAGTTGAAGGTATAGACTTTGATAAAACTTTTGCCCCGGTAGCCCGTCTCGAGTCAATTCGTATTTTATTTGCTATTGCTTGTCATTTTAAAATAAAACTTTTTCAAATGGACGTTAAGAGCGCGTTTTTAAATGGTTTTCTAAATGAAGAAGTTTATGTTGCACAACCGAAAGGTTTCATTAATCATAAACTTCCAAACCATATTTTTCGATTGAAAAAGGTTCTTTACGGTCTAAAACAAGCACCGCGAGCATGGTACGAAAGACTGACAAAGCACCTTTTGGAAAAGGGCTATACTCGAGGGGGAGCCGATCGGACACTCTTTGTGAAGCACTTTCAAGATAATTTCATTGTTGCACAAATCTATGTCGACGACATTGTGTTTGGTGCTACAAAGAATAATGATGCTTAAAAATTCGTTGAAACAATGGAAAGAGAATTTGAGATTGTTGGGTTATATATAATAATGGATCTAAATAGGGGAAAAAACACCTAGAGGGGGGGTGAATAGGTGTAAACAATAAACACTCAAAAAATCATTGCGCAATAAAAACCCAATGCGGAAATATAAATGAACACGCAAGATTTTTACGTGGAAAACTCCAAACCGGAGTAAAAAACCACGGGACCGATAACACGGTGAAATCCACTAGAATTAAACACGTACAAGGTGATATACCGTACTCACAGACGACTCAACCTTTTCCATACGCTCCTAGTTGATCTTCTCCGCTCGCTCCACAACGCGTCTCGAATCCACGATCTGCGTCCAACGCCGAATCCACGGCGTCCAACGTCGAGTCCACGACGTCTGACCGAATCCACGGTCTTCACCCAGTAGCACGCTTCGAATCCACGAACGTACCTCGCTCCGAATCCACGAGAGCGGTTGCACCTTGAATCCACAAGGCCACGCGAGTCCACGCGCCGATTTTGGGGTAAATCGTTGTTTTTGGGTGGTGATGATCCGCCGAATACTTAGATCAAAGATAGATAGGAAATACCATCTATATTCATTAGTTTGATTCAACTCAAGATGTGAGTATTAAAACCTAGAATCAAACTAATCAATATAGATGAAGAAACATAGAGTAATATCTAATGATTTCCTTTCTTCTCTATATGTGGATCTAGAGCCGTATAAGATGATATTTGATTATGACGGCTCTATGTATTATGTGGATTAACCCTAGAAAAAGAATCATAGGGTCTATCTATAGGTTAGAAACCCTAGGAAGAAGATAAGGATCAAAAACTGTCGTTTCTGGAAATTTTTACGACGGCGATCCGGATCGGATTAGCTGTGATCCGGATCGTCGTAACGAGTCAGGCAATTCCAGAAAAACGAAGGTTCGGGATCCGGATCGAAGTGCTTGATCCGGATCGTTCATACAGTTCACCAAACATCAACGTTCGGGATCCGGATTGCGAAGCCTGATCCGGATCGTTCAAGGAAAATGGTAAACTCAATGTTCGGGATCCGGATCAAGGGAAGCTATGATCCGGATTGAACTGGTGTATGAACGAACCACCTTCGGGATCCGGATTGAACAATCTGATCCGGATCCTGAACATGTCTCATGTTCAGTTCTTGATTTTTATGCAATAAGAAATTCTTCCAAGTGTTTCTACACTACAAGAAGTATTCGGATCACCAAAAATATTTAGTTAAACTTACCTGATCCTTTTGAATTCTTCTTTCTTGAGATTGAGGTATATGATCCAAACTTCATTCATCTTCAATCTTCAAGACTTAACACTTTCACGAAATGCGCCAAAACAAAATCCTTAACAATCTCCCCCTTTGGCGGTTTCGTGACAAAACATAGATCCACTCAAGAAAATTCAAAAAGATATTTTTGTTGCTATCACCATACAACAAAAATTTACAATGGAGATCCAAAATAAAATACATGAGTTAAACTCCTAAAACAGACTCTAGACTTAGACATCTGTACTCTCTGCAAAAAGAAATCATTCTTGACAAAAGAAATCGTTAGATACCTCAAGAATTTTATATCATTCAAAAACCACATACAGAGATGAAGTTTATACTCATTTACACTTACCATGACATTTATACATTCAGATATGTAAACTGATCATAGTTAAAACACCAACATATCTTCTATGCAATCAAAATCCAAATGTCATGTTAGTGAACATCAACTTGTTAGTTATATTACATGCCCAAATAGTTAGTCGAATAGTTAGTCCAGGCATGCATTCAAACACAAATGAAAACCGAAAGTTGAAGTTCTACTTACCTTTCAAGTTGAGGTCAAGTTGAGGTTATACTTACCTCTATAGTTTCAAGTTTCTATAGTTTCAAGTTTCTCACAACCACATTGTATCATTGTCTCATTGTTTATACTTCTCTCTCCCCCTTTTGTCACAAAAATTAGCCAAACATACAAAATTTAAGGAGAGTTAAATAGTTCAAAATAAAGAAACTTGAGAGCTGAATAAAATAACATAAATGCAAAAACTTAAAAACCTGCAAAAGAAAGATTAGAAACAAAAACTTTATGCAGAGTCGTCGGGGCTGATACACCCAAGCTTCTGAAACATTTTCTTGATCCGTTTGTTCATAGAAGCTTGCTCCTTCTTAACTTCTCTAAGATCTTGGACCATCAAAGCTTGTTCTTTCTTAACTTCTTTGAGATCCTCTTTCATTTCAGCGAACTCAATAGACATGCGTTCTTGCTCGTTTGAGAGTCGCTGTTGTTCCTTAAAGATTGAGCTAACTGACGCATCATCATCAGACGTTGATGGAGGTGCTGGTTGTGCTGCCGGTGCAGAGGTTGTTGCTTGTTGTTGTGCTCTTTGTCGGTGAGGAGGTATTATGGGTTCATCTGGCTTCGTCGAGAGAGACTTCACAATTGTCGTCTCATTGATTGTGCCCAAACTGTACATATATGAGCTTGTACTGGTGTCGACTTTAAACTTTCTAAGGATGCGCATAATTATCATTGGATAGGGGAGTCTCTCTGTGGGATGAGAATGTTCCACATAATGCGCCATCCTCGACCAAATGAGGTAAGGAATGTTTAAGTTCGCTCCCATTGATGCTGTGGGGTGTCCAAGAAGATAAAGAAATAACATCCTGTCCCATCGAAGAACCTTCGTATTCATGTTTGGAAGGATATTGTAGCAGACAATGAAGTTTAAATAGCGATACTCTGTTCGAAGTTCTTTTGAGAAAACAGAGTTTCCTGTCGACCGAGTATCTGGAAGACATATTCCATCAACCACTACTCTCCAAGAGTTGTCGTTGAAGACTTGAGTTTTCAGATAATGAGCTCCATCAACTCTGGCCTTCATCCCTAACACCTCCCCAATCAATTGAGGGGTGACTTTGATCTTGATATTCTTGACCAATGTGTGAAATTCTCGACGTCCTTGGTCCTGATTAACTAGACTTGAAGCGTTCTGATAGAACATCCGTACTGAGTGAGGACAATACCCAGTATTCTCAGTGAAGTTGCATATGGGACCAAGACCGGCCTGGTCAAACAAAGTCCCAAAGAGTGTAGATCGTTCCTTCATTGCATTGACATCGACATGCCTTTCGCCAATGCATTCCCTCTTCTCAAAATCTTTGATTCTTGCGGAGCTGATGAAGTCCTGTGGAGGAGGCTGGCTGGCAACTGGTTGCTCAATGGAAATTCCCTGAGCACTGCCTCTTTTTCTTGCACCGGTTTTTCTTTTTGTTCCAATTGGACTTGGTTCCATTGGCGCTTTCCCTTTTTCAGCTGCAGTGGCCGGAGCCTTTGAGGTTTCAGCAGGGGCTTTCCCTTTGGAGACAATTGGAATAGTTCCCTCGACTTCGATGTTATCCCAGTCAATCGAGTCCGTCTCTGATTCAGTGTCAGAATCATCCTTAGTTTTCTGCGCTTTCTTGGCCCTCTTGGGCTTGACAGTGTCTCTCGTATGTACCATAGCAGCTAGAAGAAAAATGATCCACGTGATCACCATTGCTATTGGTTTCTTGTGAAAAGAAAATCCTGTGAGCAACAACTCAAGAACACGAAAAATTGTTAATTTTCAAAAATTTGAAAAATTGTACCCAAACAATCATTATCATGTAGAGAGACTAAGAATCAAATTAGTTTTGCAAAAGGAATTTTAAAAATAGATCAATTGCATGATTTTGGAAAATTCCCATTATATGCCGTAAAACCGAAATTTTTGAAATTGAAGACCAAAAATCCGTTTATCTTGAGAATACCTAGCATATAATCAAAACTAATCTACCCAGAGTTCTTATTTCAAAAGAAATTTGATCAAAAACCATCCACAAACGAAATTGATACAAGAAATTCATCACGTTTTGAGGAGGAATAAGAAAAACGGTGAAAAACCGAGATTTTGATCAATAAAACTTACTTGGAATCGAAGAACTCGAGTTTGAAAGCTTCCAAGATGGATGAAATCTAGAGAGAGAAGCTCTGGAAACTTTGGAACAAAAGATTGGAGTAAGAGAAATCAAAACCCTTTTGTTCTTTATAAAACCCTAGCCGCGATCCGGATCAGTTCGTGATTACGATCCGGATCGGCTACCCGCAGTGAAAAACTGCGTTCGGGATCCGGATCGGCAGGTCCAATCCGGATCGTCTGCCCGCAGAAGAATATCTGCGTTCGGGATCCGGATCAGCAGGTCCAATCCGGATCGGCTCCAACTTTTTCTTTAAAAAATTTCAGAGAAATTCTAGAAAAACCAGAAAAAGATTGTAAGCACTTTTGTGTATCAACTTTAAATAAAAATCATCGTTTCATACAACAAGAAATAGATTATACCAAATCTATCAATAACATCCAACAAATGAAACGAAAATTTATAAAAATTAAATCCCTTAAAGTTGAACAACTTCAATTACATCTAACTTGTTCTTATGAGTAATGCCTTTATCAAATCATCAATTCGGTAAAGAAAATGAAATACAAAGATCAATAGATGTCTAACATCCCAGATAAATTAGATAATGTATCTAGTCAATTTATTGAAGATAGTGGCTCTTTGAGCATCTTTCATTAAAAATCCCACCTTATACCAACCTTGAAATTTTGACAGAGTCAAGTATTTCAACACGCATTTTATTTAATCAAACTTGAAAAACCTTGCTTGGTATACATGTGGTAGCTGCACACAGTACTCGGACGACCGAGGTGGTAGCTCTTTCCTCCATGTGGTGGTAGTTTTCACACTCCTCATTGGGATATAACTCTTTCCACATCTTTTGAGCATAATACTTTTTCTTTGACTCCCCCTCAATTGGCTATCAATTATTTAAGATATAAAGTATTCAGCCAAATATTGATCTCGATTTCATACTCGACTAAACAGTCAAATAAGATAAAAACTATACCAAGAGATCATCGAGAGAGAAATTGACTTTGATCAAAACAAAGATGAGTTAATTGACATAAATGATCATTGCATCAAATGAAATATTATGACATCTAAAGCATAATAGATTTCTAAATATATAAAAGGATGCAGTTAAAGTCAATCAAACTAATGCTCAATTAATATTCTATGTCTAAGCATAGATAATGAACAAAAACACAAAAACAAAACCTAACCTAAGCAAAAGTTTCAAAAAGAAGTTTATTTCAAGGAAAGCATTCCAATTGCTTTACGCAAATGAATAAAACATTTTTGATCCAAAGGTTTTGTTAAAATATCAGCTAATTGATCTTCAGTTGAAATATATGACAGTTGAAGAGTATTTGATTCAACTAGCTCTCTAAGAAAATGATATCTAAGTTCAATGTGTTTTGTTCTAGAGTGCAACATAGGGTTTTTGGAAATGTTTATAGCACTAGTGTTGTCACAAAGAATTGTTACCGAAGTTGCTGAAATCCGGAAGTCGCTCAACACACTTTTCATCCAAATGAGTTGGGTTGAACAACTACCCGCTGAAATATATTCCGCTTCGGCAGTCGAGAGTGCAATGCAATTTTGCTTTTTACTGTGCCATGCAACAAGGCAATGGCCTAAATAAAAACATGCACCACTCGTACTTTTCCGATCATCCACAAATCCTGCCCAATCGGCATCTGAGTATCCAATAATATCTAAACTTGTTCCCATAGGATACCAAATTTCGAAATTTATGGTTCCTTTAATGTATCGGATGATCCGTTTCACCGCTTTCAGGTGAACCTCCTTTGGTGCAGATTGATATCTCGCGCAGATCCCAACACCAAAAGATATATCAGGGCGACTAGCCGTGAGGTAAAGTAGACTTCCAATCATACTCCGATAAAGTTTCTCGTCTACATTCTCACTAAAAGATTCACTTCCTAATCCTTTATTGCTAGTTCCCATTGGAGTCAGAAAATCTTTACAATTTTCTAGATCAAACTTTTTGACCAACTCCAAAGCATACTTGGATTGACACAAATGGATGCCTTCGTCACTCTGTTTCACTTGCAATCCAAGGAAATAAGTCAATTCGCCCATCATTGCCATCTCAAATTCGCTTTCCATGGTTTCAGCGAATTTAGAAGCATCATTATCCTTTGTTGCTCCAAAAACAATGTCATCGACATAGATTTGTGCAACAATGAAGTTATTTTGATAATGCTTCACAAAGAGAGTCCTGTCAGCTCCCCCTCGAGTATAGCCCTTATCCAATAGGTGCTTTGTTAGCCTTTCGTACCATGCTCGCGGTGCTTGTTTTAAACCGTAAAGAGCCTTTTTCAAACAAAAAACATGGTTAGGTAGTTTACAGTCTACAAAACCTTTCGGTTGAGCCACATAAACTTCCTCATTTAAAAACCCATTTAAAAACGCGCTCTTAACGTCCATTTGAAATAATTTTATTTTAAAATGACAAGCTATCGCAAATAAGATACGAATGGACTCGAGTCTAGCTACAGGGGCGAAAGTTTCATCAAAGTCTATACCTTCTACTTGAGAGTAGCCTTGAGCAACTAAACGTGCTTTGTTCCTGATGATGGTACCATCTTCATTTTTCTTATTCTTGAAAATCCATTTGGTACCTATCACATTGTGTTGCTTTGGAGGCTTTGTTAATTCCCAAACTTTGTTTCGCTCAAACTGATGGAGCTCTTCCTGCATTGCTTTAATCCAGTAGTCATCCTGAAGAGCTTCATCGATGTTCTTTGGTTCGATCAAGGAAACGTAGCAAGCGAATCCACAAACCAACTGTCTCCGAGTTTTGACTCCTTCTTGTGGGTCTCCAATGATGTTTGATTCAGGATGATCCTTGGAGATTCGTAACGTTTGTTGTAACGGAGTACTCGGAGGTACATGAGATGATTCCTGCATATCAGATAAACTTGAGGAACCATTAGATGCATCATTAATATTGGAAGTATTATCATGAGAAGATGCACTTACAGGAGTATCATCATCAAGAGAGATATCGAGGGTAGATTTTCAGATGCAAAGTGAAAAGCTTCATCTACTTTAACATTTATAGATTCTACAATCGTTTTAGATTCCATGTTAAATACCCGATATGCTCTGCTATTTGTAGAATAACCCAAAAAGATCCCTTCGTCACTTCGAGAATCGAACTTACCAATATTTTCGCGATCACGCAAAATATAACATCGACTCCCAAAGATACGAAAGTATTTGATATCCGGTTTTCTACTAAACCACAGCTCATATGGTGTATTTAAAAGTTCCTGGGCGCAAATACACTCGATTAATGACATAGACAGCGGTGTTCACAGCTTCAGCCCAAAAATATAGCGGTAAATTCCGGCTATGAAGCATCACACGCGCCATCTCTTGAACAACCCTGTTTTGCGCTCAACAACACCATTCTGCTGAGGTGTTGTAGAAACTCGAAATATCTTATTTTAATAAATAGTCTAAAAGTGAATTTTGATCTGGTTTTGAATTCAAAAGACCCCTGTTGGCCTATAGGGTCAATTGCCAGTGTGCACGTTGCACGACTTACGAGGCAAAAAGGCTATTTTCCAATCCAGACATGATCTTGGAAATCTGAATTGACGGTTGTGATCGTCTCGTCGAACTGAGCGAGATTCATATTCAGCACTTTTCGATCTGACGGTCGGATCTTCCAGAAATCAATGAAGAAGCGGGCAAATAAACGCGATCAATGTAACACTGCTATGTGCACAGTGTAATTAAGTTGTTACTGTAGATGAACAGTAACCTTAATTTTTGGGACTCCGACGAATGTAACGTGACTGATTTACTGTTCGGATTCCGAACATAGTGATCCAGGTAGTCATTTTGAACGGTTTCGTCGTTCTGGACGCAATGGCGCTGACGGAATTTCCGTTTGACGGCCCTAGAGCCTCGAAAAGCGCGATAACGATGTTTCGGTATAGTATAAGATGGAATTTAAAAATTTTGGAGCAAAATTTTAGTGAAGCAAAATCGCTACCTGATAGGTTTCGTCGAGCCGGATGTCGTGGCGGTGTCAGATTTTCAGTTTGACAGTCCGGTTGTCTCGAAAGGCGTGAAATAAGGCAGAAAATATGATAAATTACACAAAAACCCTTGGTTGTGTGCCTCGATTGGCGTGCAAATTAGTGAAGAGGGACTAAATTGCATTTATGCATATACTATATATATATATATATGCATTTAAGGGTAGGATTCCTGTGAGCCCTTAGCCCAAGCCCCCAGCCGCAACTTCAACAACCGCACCCCCTTTCCTGCCGCACTTCCCGGACCTCCCCGCACCGGCCGCCGCTTAGTTGCCGGAGAAGAAAGAATAAGAAGAAATTGATTCTTCTCGGGTTGTCGGCGACGCAGCAACCAGAGGAGCAAGGATTGCACTGAACATTTTCTGAGGGTGCTCCTGTGAGAGTGAAACCCGAGCCGAGACCCAGCGCCGCCGTGCGCCGCCGCGGGACGCCGCCTTCATCCTCGCGAATTCCGGCAAGGTTAGTTCTTGCAGATTTTATTTTTTTTGGGCTGTACACAACACTAGGCAAGGAAGAGAATTTCTGTAATCTCGTGTTAGAGTTTATTTTTAGATATTGCTTTTTCTTTTCAATCAGGATAAATTCAATAAGGATAGGCTTTAAGTGGATTGATCTAGGGATGGAATAAAATGCTTTGTAACTTTTTCAAAGGCAACAGAATATGCTTTCAAGTTGGATGCTGGCATGGGTTGTGAATCCAACAAATTCCTATCAAGTTACTTAAGATGCTTTCATGTAGGATCAAGTATTTTGTTAGACCTTCCAAGTGGGACTCTTTATTTGGCCCTAGCTTTAAGTAGGTTTCATTTGCACAGTAAAGCTATTTGTCATGCCATTACCACATCACAATATATTGGTAATTCCATCAGGCCAGGATTCAGATATGAAGCTTTAAAGACGTTACCTCACTTATACTGCATGGAAATAGCCTATTGTTATTAAGAGTATTGGAGAGAAATGCCGTGTAAGCTTGAAGGTCTCCTGTCAAAGGTTAATTGTGGTCTTTGTTACTGTTCAAGTATCAGGGAAAATGAAAATGCTTTAGGCATTATCTTGAGGGAAGAAAATTATAAATACAAGATGACTTGATAATTGATATACACCTATTGTTATATTATTCCAGAGTTTTAATTGGTTTTATCAAAAAAAAAAAAGGATTCCTTTGTTTTGTCTTTACTGCGAACCCATCTGTGGCATGTCCTTATGCTTGTTTATGACTGAATTGCTTGACGATATGCTCTTCAGTTCCAGGAAATATCTCAAATGAGTTTAAAATATACAACTACATGGTTCAATACGGAGGAACAAATGCCTACTGTATTGTCTGTTAGTTTGCTATCATTTATATAGAAGGATTCTAATGGTACTATCAATTAATTACTGTGATAGGAAAGGGAATCTTATGCTCTTTTCTAATGTAATTTGATCTAACTGCTGAAGCTGACTTATTTAATATTTCAATAGTTTTTGTTAATTATAGGATGTAGGAATTGTATGGCAGTTTACAATGATACATTTCTGAAAATTGTAAGAGATGATAAATAACCAAAAACCAGTCCTATATAAAGCTTTAGATGGTGATATTTAGAGTCAGCAGGTACAGTTCGGCAGATTTCGGATATTTCTAAACTGTCGGCAGGTCGGCTTAATGGTTCGATAGTTTTTCCTGAAACTCCGGTTTTAAAGCCTGGTTTTGGCTAAGTTTTCCGTGATAGTATTTTATTGATATAGTGTTGTCGGGATGGGTACGAGTGAGTCTGTTATTGATCCCCAGTTATATGATTCAGGTTCTTGCAGTCTGACTCCGGCCCACGAGCCTTCTGTTGGAGTCGTTGGGACCGCCTACATTCAGGTGGGTTAGCTTCGGTCCGGGCTTGATCTATTCGGCCCTCTGGTTGCTTAGTCCAGTCGGACACCTGTTTTTGATTTGCCCTGATGATTATATCTATAGGACTTATCTGATATATGTTAATCTCGTTTGACCAGTCATGATTCTCCTGTTTGACATCGACTCGATTAGATTATACATGTGATTGTTTGTTCACGGTCAGCCGATTATTATCTACATGATCCCTGATTATTCCTGACTGATCCTGATTGATTGATATATATATATTTGCATGATTAGATGACACCTGTTGATTCCTGTCATTGAGATGTTATTCGAGATATTATTGATATGCATGATTGATTGATCTGATTGATAGATACCACTCGATATGCATGATTGATTGATCCTGATTGATAGACACTACTCGATATGCATGATTGATTGATTTCGATGGATAGATATATGATTGATTTATAGACATCTGCATCCCTGTGGGGATTTCCGGCATGTTGCCGATTACCGGTCTGTGGACCGGGAGACTTAGCATTTTGCATTGTGATGACTGTACACCTGCTGTTCGTTCGCGTACGCCGTGGGATTGATCCCCCACATTGCGTTCTTTACCGATAAAGGGTCTGCTTGACCCGTGAGCTCGCCCCTCATGCTGTATCACTGGGTACGGGGAGCCCCTCGGCGGTACCGATATAAGAATCCTCTCGGCTGTACCTTTTGGTACGAGGATCCTCTCGGCTATATCAATGGTACGGGTTTGCGGTTCAGTTTTGCTAGGTGGAATCCAGGATGATTGTGGTTGGCTTGGCATAGATATCTTCGCCTGAGGTCCTCGTGACCAATAGTGGCTTCGGTTAGTATTTGCTGTTCTTTTGTTGATGCATAGCTGACATTTCGATATTCTAGCATGTTCTACTGTTTATTCCTATACCCATATCTGCACAGTGATATCCTGATTTCCAGCATTTATTACTTGCAGTTTCATTACCCTTGATTACCTGCTTATTCAGTTATCTGTGGATTTTGTTGATTATCAGTAGATCTGCTTTGTTGCTCAGCTTTACCCTATGATTCTTACTACCGCAGATTATTGTACCCAGTAGGTACGATTAGCTATTTCTCGGCTCGTCGTGCCACTGGGATACACTCCGGTGTATCTCACACCCCTGGGTGACTGTTTTTCAGGTCGCTGGGTGATGGGATGTCGGGACAACGTTGGTGAGACGATTGCGATAGTATCGACCCCTTTGTAGTCAGTATATTTATTTTCCGCATTTTAGTTTAATTATTATAAATTGACTAGTCTTGCATGCGTAGTTTAGACGACTCTGATATTGACTGATTATGATTAGCCGTGCATGTATAGGAAAGGATCTGTCCAGTTGGGCAGGGAATTTACTATACATGTGGCGGTCTGTTACGCCTGGTTGCGAACTCTGATTTATAAAAAAAAAAAAAAAAAATTAGCCTGCTTTTCAAAACTCGGGGCGTGACAGGTGTATAGGGTGCTGAGAATTCATGTTTTATTGCCGTTTGAAGTGCAAAAATCAATGAATTTAGAATTAATGAATTCTCCACCTCTATCACTTCTAACACGAATGATCTTTTCATTCTTTTCAATCATAATACGATAGCAAATCTCATGAAAAGAATCAAACGTATCAGCTTTCTCTTTTAAAAATGCTACCCATGAAAACCTAGAGAAATCATCACCAATAAGAAAATATATCATTTACCTCCCAAAGATGGTTGACGGTCGGCCCCATTAAATCCATGTGCAGTAATTCCAAGGGCCGTTTGGTACCAACGTGGTTCAGGTTCTTGTGTGCAGCCCTTGATTGTTTTCCCTTAAGACAACCTCCGCACACAATGTTGTTTTAAAATAAAAGTTTAGGAACCCCCTTAACCCGTCTTTATTTGAAATCTTTGCTAGTTCTTTAAAATTTATGTGACCTAGTCTTTCATGCCAAAGTGTTTCATTATCCAAAGAAACTAGGTACATTTTTCTGAAATGTTATTAGGAACAACATAGCAATTGTTTTCAGATCTAACCCCTTTAAAAAAGAAGACATGGTCCTTATCAGTTACAACACATTCAAACAGATGAAAAGTTAACTGAAAAACCATTGTCGCAAAGTTGACTTATGCTAATGAGGTTAGTCTTAAGGCCATCCACAAATAACACGTTTTTCAAAATCGGGCCATCGGAATAGCTACCGTTCCTTTTCCAACAATTTTGGAAGATCGACCGTCTCCGAAAACAACGAGTCCTCCGGAGATTTTCTCAAAGTTTTGAAACCTATTTTTGTCACCGGTCATGTGACGGGAACAACCGCTATCCAGATACCAAGACGAATTATCATATGCATGCAAGGAAACATTAGTAACAAGACAAGGGAAGATTTCACCTTTGCGCACCCAAAACCTTTTGGAATGTGTCGGTAATGGTCGCGAGGTTATTCTCCTAGGTGAAGGCGTCTTGTTAGATCGATTGCTGCTCCTTGATGATGTCGTCTTGTGCGGTGAACTACCAAGTCTCTTTTCCTTTGTATGATTTGCATTTGATTTCTGAGGAATCACCTTTTTGGTAGTCATTGCAAGAAATGTCTGAGTTGAGCGTTTGGCTCCTGTCTTGCAATATCTCCTTATGTGTCCTGAAATACCACAACGAAAACATACCTTTGCGCTTGACGATCCCGAAGAGAAAGAAGTAGGCTTGTTGTCGTTGTTTGTCGTGAATTCCGGTGTCGGAGGAGGAGATACCGACTGAGGCACAAAAACTGTCCAACTCGAACTTGGACTGTTTCCAGTTTGAGTGTACCCGAGGCCGAACCGATTTGTTTGACCAAGACCAAGAAGCTTATCCAACTTACTCCTTCCAGAAGAAAATCTCTTTAAGTCATCCTTTAGTTGGAGAATGGTCTTTGTCATTTCCAATTTATCTTGTTGGGCCTCGATGTAGAGCTTTGAGAAGTGATCCGCTTTATCCACCAGTTTTTTATGTTCCTTCTCAAAAAGCTCATTGGACTCTTGAAGGGAAACATTTGCTTTTATCAGATTATCCCTTTCCACTTCAAGATCGGTCGAGAGAGAAGTTACCCTTTTTACTTCTTCTTCGAGATCCTGTAATCTCCCTCTCAACCCCTTGTTTTGTTTAGCCAGTTTCTTTGAATCCCTCAAAAGTCTGTGGTAGGCTAAAACAAAATCTTCACCTTCAGAGTTACTTGATTCATCATCCGTTGCAGTTTTTTCAACAGGGAGGAGTTGGACAATGAATCTGAAGTACTTGCCATTAAGCACATGAAGGGTGAAGATGTGGACGCGTGGAATGCCGTTGCGCTTTCTTCTTCATCACTTGAGGATGACTCATTTGACGTTGAGTTGTCATCCCAAGTGACGACTTGCATCGCTTTCTTCTTCGACGGATTCTTAGTTGGACACTCCGTTGAGATATGGCCGTATCCTCGGCACTTGAAGCATTGGACTTGTCCCTCTGAACTTTTCTTATCCTTTGAAAAGTTCTCTTGCTTTCTTGACTTGTAACTTGAAGTACCCTTGCCTTTCTTCGACTTTCCGAAGGATGGAGTTTTACTTGAATTACCCCTTCGAAAGTTGCGGCGAAACTTCCTTGTCAAGAGAGCGAGCTGCTTCTCAAATTCCTCCATAGATAGGTTCTCGTCATCGTCTGAGGAGGATGTATCCGCGTCTTCTTCCTTTGTTGTTTTCAAAGCATAACCTGAAGACTTAGAAGAGGATGCCTTTCCCGAAGAATAGTTAGTAGTAAATGTCATTTCATAAGTTTGTAATGAACCAACTAATTCTTCTACACGTATTTCGTCCGGGTGTTTAATAGTTTCAATGGCTGTAACCTTTGGGCGAAATCGTTCAGGAAGAGTTCTTAAGATCTTTCTTACAACCTTAAATTCTGGAATCTTCTCTCCCAGGTTAGCACATGAGTTTACGATGTCTTGCAATCGTGTATAGTAGTCCGTGAAAGATTCATTTTCTGCCATGAAAATAGAGTCAAATCTGCTCGTAAGCATTTGCAGTTTTGAATCTTCACGAGGTTAGTTCCCTCATGTGTAACCTGAAGAACATCCCAGATTTCTTTCGCAGTCTCACATGCCGAGACGCGAGAGAATTCAGTTTGAGATAAGGCATTAAAAATAGCATTAATTCCCTTGCCATTGTAAGAAGATGAATCTAACTCTTCCTTGGTCCATTTCGACCTAGGTTTGATGGTGCGA
Organism: Tillandsia leiboldiana; assembly: GCA_029204045.2. Lineage (NCBI taxonomy): Eukaryota > Viridiplantae > Streptophyta > Magnoliopsida > Poales > Bromeliaceae > Tillandsia > Tillandsia leiboldiana. The sequence continues at coordinate 8,568,194 of CM055077.1, read as the reverse complement.
ACATCAGCAATAATTTCAGTTGGATTAGACCATCCTAATTCAATTGATTGCCACACCCGTTCGTCGATGGAAATTAAAAAGGCTTTCATCCGTACTTTCCAGTACGCATAATTTGTTCCATCAAAGAATGGGGGTCTGTTGATGTTTCCACCTTCAACCATTGTTTACAACCCTATTCCCGCTCTGATACCACTTGTTGGGTTATATGTAATAATGGATCTAAATAGGGGAAAAAACACCTAGAGGGGGGTGAATAGGTGTAAACAATAAACACTCAAAAAATCATTGCGCAATAAAAACCCAATGCGGAAATATAAATGAACACGCAAGATTTTTACGTGGAAAACTCCAAACCGGAGTAAAAAACCACGGGACCGATAACACGGTGAAATCCACTAGAATTAAACACGTACAAGGTGATATACCGTACTCACAGACGACTCAACCTTTTCCATACGCTCCTAGTTGATCTTCTCCGCTCGCTCCGCAACGCTTCTCGAATCCACGATCTGCGTCCAACGCCGAATCCACGGCGTCCAACGTCGAGTCCACGACGTCTGACCGAATCCACGGTCTTCACCCAGTAGCACGCTTCGAATCCACGAACGTACCTCGCTCCGAATCCACGAGAGCGGTTGCACCTTGAATCCACAAGGCCACGCGAGTCCACGCGCCGATTTTGGGGTAAATCGTTGTTTTTGGGTGGTGATGATCCGCCGAATACTTAGATCAAAGATAGATAGGAAATACCATCTAAGTATTCATTAGTTTGATTCAACTCAAGATGTGAGTATGAAAACCTAGAATCAAACTAATCAATATAGATGAAGAAACATAGAGTAATATCTAATGATTTCCTTTCTTCTCTATATGTGGATCTAGAGCCGTATAAGATGATATTTGATTATGACGGCTCTATGTATTATGTGGATTAACCCTAGAAAAAGAATCATAGGGTCTATTTATAGGTTAGAAACCCTAGGAAGAAGATAAGGATCAAAAACTGTCGTTTCTGGAAATTTTTACGACGGCGATCCGGATCGGATTAGCTGTGATCCGGATCGTCGTAACGAGTCAGGCAATTCCAGAAAAACGAAGGTTCGGGATCCGGATCGAAGTGCTTGATCCGGATCGTTCATACAGTTCACCAAACATCAACGTTCGGGATCCGGATTGCGAAGCCTGATCCGGATCGTTCAAGGAAAATGGTAAACTCAATGTTCGGGATCCGGATCAAGGGAAGCTACGATCCGGATTGAACTGGTGTATGAACGAACCACCTTCGGGATCCGGATTGAACAATCTGATCCGGATCCTGAACATGTCCCATGTCCAGTTCTTGATTTTTATGCAATAAGAAATTCTTCCAAGTGTTTCTACACTACAAGAAGTATTCGGATCACCAAAAATATTTAGTTAAACTTACCTGATCCTTTTGAATTCTTCTTTCTTGAGATTGAGGTATATGATCCAAACTTCATTCATCTTCAATCTTCAAGACTTAACACTTTCACGAAATGCGCCAAAACAAAATCCTTAACAGAGATGTCCATGATGGGCGAGCTGACATACTTTCTTGGATTGCAAGTAAAACAAATGAAGAGGGCATTCATTTGTGTCAATCCAAGTATGCAAATGAGTTGGTCAAGAAATTTGGATTAGAATATTCTAAAGACTTTCCGACTCCCTGAGAACTAGCAATAAGGACTTGGATGTGAATTTCACGGAGAAAAAGTAGACAAAAACGTTACTGAAGCATGATTGGAATCTACTTTACCCTTAGGCTATCCCCGGACATTTTTTTGTTTTTTTTTTTTGCCTTCATGTCCGCCTTTTTCGCGGATATCAATCATTCACCGAAGGAAATTCACCTGAAGCGGTGAACGGATCATCCCAGTACAATCAAAGGTACGTTGAATTTCGGAATTTGGTATCCTATGGGCACGAGCTCTCGACATAATAGATATCGGATGCCGATTGTGTCTGATCAGTAGATGATCGGAAAGCACGATTGGTGCATGCTTTTACCTTGGCATTGTCTTGTTGCATGGCATAGTAAGAAGCAAAACTGCATTGCTCTCTCGACTGCCGAAGCGGATACATTTCAGCCGGAGTGGTGCAACTCAATTAATTTGGATGAAGAGTTTATTAGTGACTTCCGCATCCCTGCGACTTCGGTACAATACTTTGTGACAACACTAGTGCCATACATTTCTAAAAACCGTGTTGCACTCAAGAACAAACACATGAACTTAGAGCTCATTTTCTTAGAGAGTAGGTTGGAATCAAGTACTTTACAACGTCTTAATGTGTTAACTGAAGATCAATTCGCCGATTATTTGACAAAACCGTTGGATCAAAAACGTTTTAGTTCATTTGCGAAAAGCAATAGGAATGCTTTTTTAAATAACAAATTTTTACCTTGCTTAGGTTTAGGTTTTTGTTTTGTGTTTTTGTTCTTTCCTTTTGTTGGTATCATAGAACATTA
>CM055077.1:8455996-8565606 GCA_029204045.2 Tillandsia leiboldiana | reverse complement strand
GTTACTTATTAGAAGATTAGGATTACATTAAATTTATTTAAGATTTGTATCCTAATCATTCCAAGTTTAATAATGTAGCGTCGTCATATAAACAAATATAAAATTGTTTTTTACCTTACTACTTAACAATTTTATAAGGTTTTAGTGATTAGATCCTTGATAGTTAGTCTAGATACTCCATTGGTATGTGCAATTAAATTTAGAAATAACTTCTATATTAATCTTTATTGAATTCGATATGTAATGTAGTTTACGCATGTTTACACTTTTTCATATGGAAATAAAGACTTCTCTTTGTATAATTATACATGTTTTTGGTATCATTATTTGATTTCTTCCTTTTTCCCTTTATTCATAACTCTAAATATAATCTTCCATGTTTCTTTCATTCTTTTCCTTCGCCAGTTTCTATTCCGCCAAATACCATCCTACCAATGGCCATTGTTCAACTCTCTTATCTCAAATTACTTGAGGAAATTTGCGGAAAACTAAAAATTGAAGTTCCTCAATGTAAGGTGACTTTAATTGGTGGGGGGTGGTTTCCTTGCATACATAGAATTTGCAGTTGTGTGTGTTGGTTCAACTGTTGAAATCCAGCGCTGTTGGGGTGGGCCATCACGCGATATGCAGGGAGCAAAGGAGGAAGCCAGTTGTTTCGCAATAAGGAAAATGATGACTAATTTGAATTGAAAATTAAGGATATCAATTATGAGGACTATATATTGTACAAAGATATGTACAATCAAGTGATCATACAATATGCTAATCTCTTGGCCGCTTCAATAAACTAGAGTGTGAATACAATACGCTAAAAAATTGTTACGCTTCTACTCTTGATCAAAATGCAGCTTTCGTAATTAAACAAGTAAAAATGCAATCGACAATTGATGAGTCCCGTGCCAGCATCAATTATCTGCGTCGGGGTTGTTCTATTTCTTCAGCGGATCCATCTGAAGATACCTCCACTTCGTAGATGTATATTATATTTCTTTCTAAATAATGTTCCTTTCCTTCTTTCGTTTAAGCTAATTTTAGGCTTTATAGAAATTTGTAATATATTGTATTGTTGTGTTCTATTTTCTTACAATGGTTGCTTACTATAATCATTACTTCTTTAGTACCAGCTTTTGATACCTATTGATTATATTTGGAAGTTACATTATTAGTTGTCATGCTAAACGAAACTGCATGAACTGTCTTCGTTACTCAGTAGTGCATGTACTTTATTCACATTAAATGAGAAACATTTGTTCTGCAGTTGCTAATGAGTATCCGTTTTGTGCCTTGTTTACGATAATCAATTAACCAACTTTCCTTACAATGTATACTTTCAGTTTGCACTTCAATTCAAGTTTTCGACAAATTATGAAAGAAATTACGAATTTAAAGTTAAGAGTAACTCTGACAAAATTATGTATGTGCCCTTCTATATTTCTCACATATTTAACGTCCCTCTCCCTAACGTTTCCTCCGGACGCGGACTACCTACGATTTGCCTAGGGCTCTATCTCTAACTTAGATTACAAAAATACATACGATTTCCTTTTAGTAAAAAAGGAAACACAATAGTAAGACATTATTCTACAATATACGCAAGGAATGTGAACTACTAGGAAAAAAACAAAAAAAAAACAAATGGATTATTCCCTATGTTATATATATTTATACATGTAATTTTAAATTTCATCATTCAAACTAAATAATAATAATCCTAAATACAAATAATTATTTCCCCGTTGAATTATGGTATTGTAATAATTGTTTTTTACTAATGTAAATTCAATTCCATGTATTTCTCGCTTTTTAAGTTTCCAAACAAATAAAAATCATATAACCCACTGGCAATACATTGAAATATATTTCACTCTTTTCTTTTACTATTTATCTTAATATATTTTTCTTTCTATTCAATTTTAGGTCATGGAACTCTCATGCATTAAAAAGGTTGTTCTACCCTTAGCTGTTTCTCTTATATTCATTCTTTCTTTATTATATTCCTTGATTATTCCATTTTTTTTTTTCCCCTTTTTACACATACTTCTTTTATTCCTCCATATTATTTACAAATTCATAGAATTTAATATTACTAAATATTGACATCATTTATCGATACTTTTATAACTTAGTAACTTCCTCCCCTTTTGCTTATTACTATTATTGTGTAGTACATACTGTTAAAATCTATTTCCCTCCATAAATTTATGCATGATTTTCCAGGTTCATGTTGATAACCTATTTTTACTGCTGTATATTTCGCATATAATGAAATGGATATTCCAACATATAGTCGAGAGCATAGAAAACAACGCAAAGGTATCCTTAGCAAGCGCCGAGAAAAAGAAGTGTCTCATTCTTCAAGATATATTTATCAACTGGATAAAAATAAAGTAGCAGATAATCTTGGAATCCCAGGAGATCTTCCAACAATTTATCGTGAAAATAGAAAACGACGTCGGATTATTCTTAATCAGCGAAGGAATAAGAACAAAGCATCAGACAATCTGGAATGCCAAAAGATTTTTCAACAATTTGTCGAGAAAATAGAAAACGGCGTAAGATTATTCTTAATCAGCGCAGGAATAAATACACGATTTCTTCCTTGGAATATATAAATGATTCAATTGAAAACACGAATGGAAGAAATTATGAAATACTACCAATTTCTTCGAGAGTTTCGTCACATACTCCCGACCAATCATATTTTGGATTTCCACATTACAAGTGTCAATCATGTGGAGCTTTACTGTGGTACAATGAAAGAATTTACAAATCCCGAACTGAATCTACACCGAAATTCTCTTGTGTTGTCAAGAAGGTCGAATTTACTTGCCGTTACTTCCGTGATCCCCCAGCTATTCTAGCTGCTTTGTTGGATTACCAAGGTGGAAAAGAGGCTAAGAAATTCCGTCACAGTATTAGAGTATACAACTCTATGTTTGCATTTACGTCGTTGGGTGCAAAAATAGATACAGATATTAATAAGAGAGCTGGGCCATACATTTTTAGAATTAATGGTCAAAATTATCATATAATGGGCTCTCTTCTTCCGGTAGACGGCCACCATCCTAAATTTTCTCAGCTTTATATTTATGATACAGAAAATGAAGTGGATAATAGATTAAAGGCACTTGGAATAAATGATGCCGATGAAACTATTAGTAGGAATGTTGTACTAGAATTGTTACATATGTTTGATATGGAAAATGAAGTGGTTAAAGCATTTAGAATTGCAAGAGATCGTTTTATCCAAAATGATTTCTTACCTATGAAATTGCGCTTAATTGGTACACGTAGAGAGAATCCAGAACAGTATAATGCTCCTACAAGTGCTGAGATCGCTGGTTTGATAGTAGGTGATTTAGGTAATTCGGATCGACAACGTGATATTATTGTTGAACATAAAGTTGATGGATTAAAACGCATTAGTGATTTACATCCCTCTTTCATGGCAATGCAATACCCCATTTTATTTCCGTACGGTGAGGACGGCTTTAGACTTCACATACAGTGTAAAGACACATCACGGAAAAAAACGAATTTCAGGCAATATATTACAATGCGCGAATTTTATGCCTACAGAATTCAAAACAGAATAGGTGAAGGAAGCACATTAATACGAGGAGGTAAACTTTTTCAGCAATATATTGTTGATGCGTTTCGTGTGTTGAAGAAGAAAGACTTCAATATATTAGGAAAAACCAGCCTAATTTAAGATCTGAAATATATAAAGGTATTAAAGATGCTGTTGTTGAAGGAGATGTAAATGGAGATGCCATTGGTAAAAGAATTATATTACCGTCAAGTTTCACAGCTGGACCTCGCTACATGATTCAAAATTATCAAGATGCTATTGCTATATGCAGGCATTGTGGGCCTCCTGATTTATTTGTCACATTTACCTGCAATGCACAGTGGCCTGAAATTCGAGATGCACTACAATTTATTCCTGGCCAAAAAGCGGAGGATAGACCCGATATTGTTAGTAGAGTATTTAAGATAAAATTAGAGGCTTTAATGAAAGATATCAAGAAAGGTATTTTCTTCGGACAATCGGTGGCAGGTATGTCATTGTTAAATAAAACTTATACTTAACAATTAGTACTTTGTCCTAAAACGTAACACATTTATCACATACTTATTTTCATTATTTTATTTTGCTCTCTCTTTATTCTTCACCGCCTGTTCCGCGATCTATCTCCAGAATTATATACAGTGGAATTCCAAAAAAGAGGCCTCCCTCATGTGCACATTTTAATATGGTTACATACAAAGAATAAATATTTAACGACTTCGGAAATAAATTTGATTATCTTCGCAGAAATACCTGATAAAATTAGTGATCCAATCGGGTATGCAACTGTTGAAAAATTTATGATGCACGGTCCATGTGGAACAAGTAAGCCAGGCGCACCGTGTATGATCAAAGGTCGATGTTCAAAACACTTTCCAAAAGAATATAAGAATGAAACTGTTATAACTCCAGATGGTTTTCCTATTTATAGGAGAAGAGATAATGGTAAATATGTTTTGAAGGCTGGCATTCAACTTGATAATAGATTTGTTGTCCCACATAATCTACGATTAATCGTCAAATATCAAGCTCATATCAATGTTGAATGGTGTAATAAATCAAGACTCATCAAATATTTATTCAAGTATGTCAATAAAGGACCAGATAGAGCTGCTGTTGTTATAGAAAATAATGTGAGCTATAACAAATCAACTTCTACACAACAATCTACATATGTTGATGAAGTTAAACAATATTTAGATTGCCGATATTTATCAGCATATGAAGCTATTTGGCGATTATTTGAATTTGATATCCATTTTAGACAACCATCCGTTGAGCGTTTGTCTATTCACCTGCCCATGATGAACAACGTGACATATCATGGTTCGCAAAATTTAGTTGATGTTTTGAACCGTCCTAATATTGGCAAGACAATGTTGACTGAATGGATGCATACTAATGCTATATGTAATGATGCTCAACAACTTACATACACCGAATTCCCTACGAAATGGGTATGGCATAAAAAAGATAAATTTTGGTCTAGAAGAAAGCGAGGATATCGTATTGGCAGAATAGTTTATATACATCCAAATGCAGGAGAATTATATTTCTTAAGAATTCTTTTAAACATGGTCAGAGGTCCAAGAAATTACGTAGAAATTAGAACCGTTAATGGTGTTGTATACGATACATTTCGTTCTGCGTGTAATGCTCTGGGTTTACTTGGTGATGATAAAGAATGGAGAGATGCATTAGAAGAAGCATCACATTGGTCTTCTTCACTTGGACTTCGGCAGTTATTTACAACCATAGTAATATTCTGTGAGTTGACAGATCCTCTGAAATTATGGAATGAATATTGGCAAATAATGTCAGACGATATTTCATATAAATTGAAGCATATTCTTGGAATTCGAAATCTCCAAATACCTGAAATTGAACTTCAAAATCATGTATTACTTGAACTCGAGGTTCTTTTCAACAAAAATTCTTCTTCACTTTCTGATTACAACCTTCCAAATCCCGGCAGAGTAATGTTTGATGATTTTGATAACAGGTTAATAAGAGAAGAATTAGATTACAACACAGCTGAATTGGTCCAGGATCATATTGATTTATTTGATGGATTAAATGATGAACAACGAATAATATATAATGTTGTCTTGACTTCCGTATATCAAAATATTGGAGATATTATCTTTGTTTATGGACATGGTGGAACAGGCAAAACATATCTTTGGAAGACCATTATTTCAAAATTACGGTCAGAAGGAAAAATAGTTTTGGCTGTTGCTTCCTCAGGTATAGCATCTCTTTTATTGCCTGGAGGCCGAACAGCTCATTCTAGGTTTAAAATACCTATCCAAATTAATGATTGTTCTGTTTGTGAAATTAAGAAAGGTACACAACTTGCTGCTCTAATTTCTCATGCCAGCTTAATTATTTGGGATGAAGCACCTATGAATCATCGCCATTGTTTCGAGGCTTTAGATAAATCATTAAATGATATTATGGGAATGGATGGTTCAGGAACTACCGAGAACCATTTTGGAGGAAAAACTATTCTTTTAGGAGGAGATTTCAGACAAATACTTCCAGTTATTGTTGGCGGCACTAAACAAGATATTTTAAATGCATCATTAACTAGATCTTATATATGGAGTAAGTGTAAAGTTTTTCGTCTTACTATAAACATGAGATTACTACAAGGTTCGACAGATTGTGTACCAAATAGAGCTCTAGAAGAATTTAGCCAATGGGTACTTGATATTGGTGACGGAAAAATAAATGGTATACAGTTAGAAAATGAGGATGAACCAACTTGGATCAAAATTCCTGATGACATGCTCATAAAATGTGATGATAATGGAATACAAGCAATTGTCTCTGAAATATACGATAATATCGAGTACAAGTACAATGATTCTACATATCTACGAAGCAGAGCTATTGTTACCCCTATGAATGAAAGTGTTGATCAAATTAATACCTATGTGCTTTCTTTACTGCCAACAGAAGAACGACTATATTTAAGTTCAGACTCAATATGCAGTTCATCTAAAAACTCTGAAGAAAGCAACATACTTTATCCAGTGGATTTCTTGAATAGTTTAAAATTTAATGGAGTACCAAATCACGAATTGAAGTTAAAAGTAGGAAGTCCTGTGATGTTACTTCGCAATATCAATCAAAGTTCCGGACTTTGTAATGGCACTCGGTTGCTTATAACTCAACTAGGTCCTAGAATTATTGAAGCACAAATTTTTACTGGTATCCATGTTGGCGAGAAGGTTTATATTCCTCGCATTGTGATGAATGTTACCGAATCAAAATGGCCATTTGTATTAAAAAGAAGGCAATTCCCGCTGCGATTGTGTTACGCAATGACAATTAACAAAAGTCAAGGACAAACACTAGAAAAAGTTGGCCTTTATTTATCACAACCTGTGTTTTCGCATGGGCAACTTTACGTTGCTATTTCACGAGTCACATCAAAGATAGGCTTACGGATCCTTATAGAAAATAAAGATGGTCAACCTCGAGGATATACAAGGAATATTGTTTATAAAGAAATACTTGATGATGTGAAATAATATTCTCAGGTTTGCAATATATTTTGTAATCTTCTTTTAACATTTAAATTAATATTTTCCCCTCAGTATTTCCATTTGTAAAAAAAGGAAAAAATTATTTACCTTCTTAATTATACTAACTAATATTATATTTATTATTTCCTCAAATAGAAGCCTACCGATACAATGAAGACTTTACTTTTATCACAACTCTCGCTACAATCACAAGATTGCGGAATTAAGGTTCGCATATGCCGAATATGGGAATCAACAGCTCCTTTTTTAAAAGGAGATATATTTAGCTTGGATTGCTTATTAGTAGACGAAGAGGTCAGTATATTCCTTTCATTTTGAAAGTCTTTTTCCTCTATATCTTTTTAACATCTGGTTAACATGATCTCTTTATCTACCATGGTATGACTTAGGCTTTTTCTATGCAAGCAACAATATACAAACAGGATGCAGCAGCATTTAAATCTATGATAACTGAGGGCAATCTATATTTAATAGAAAAATTCGCTGTCATTCCAAGTAAAAAGCGATTTATTGCCATAAATCGTGATTACATGATTCAAATAACCAAGCGGACACAAATAAGTCAGATGGAAGAACATTCGTGTAAAATACCACTATACAGTTTCAATTTTTCAACTTTCTACGAAGTTGTACACAAACGATACAATGATGCTGTCCTAACAGGTAACACTCTTTCTAAATCAAATTTGATTCTCCCGAATTACTTATGGTATCCTAACTTTTGTTTGCTCAATATTCTGTAGATATTTTCGGGAAAATTACAAGCGTTCACGATATTACTCATAAATACATTGGAGAAACTTTAACTCCAATCAGGAATTTAGAGATTGAAGATTCTGAGTAAACAATTTCTATTTTTAAATAATAATCAAAATATATTGATTAAAGTTTATTTCAAAACTATATTAAATGAGGTTGCTTCTTTTACAGTAACAATCTTTTGTCCGTTGCTTTATGGGATAAGTTCGCCGTTTCCTTTGATGAAACGCACTTTCTTACGAAAGAACCTACTAAACCAATTGTAATAATTCTGGCTGGTATGACAGTTCGAACATTTAGAGGTTGGTACTCTAAACATAATACCAATTTCTTCTTCCTTCGATATACCGCATGTTGAGTTCCAATAATTGTATAATATTTCATACAATTTCATTACAGAAAAGCTATACTTATCAACATGTTCAGCGTCAAAAATATACTTCAATTTACAAATTCCAGAAGTACCTGAATTCCTTAATAGGTTTGATTACTAATCCTATATTCTTCTTAATTTGGTTCTACATACGACTTCCTTTTTATTGATTATTAACATTTGATGTGCACATTATTGCGCATAGCTTAGAGGCAACAAGTCACTCAATTCGCCGAATTGGATGTGAGGAGGAGGATCCTATACCACCTGAAGAAGAAATGTATTTAAATAGGAGGACAATTGAGGAATTACTGAATGCTACCCTTTCTAATACTGAAGTAACATTTCTATAACAATACATTTCTCTTATACAATTATGTTGAATTAACAATATTTGTAATATCTAATTTATTCCTTCTGATCTTAGAATACGAAGTTTACCTGTGAGTGCAAAATTATCGATATCGACACATCATATGGCTGGTGGTATAAAGCATGTCGCTACTGCAAAGCTGCTGTTAAAATATATGATGATACATTCCTATGCTCGCGTTGTGGTAATAACGATCAACCACCACTTCCATGGTAAAATTTCCGATTCATTTACGCCCTTGCAATATTTCAAGTTACCAATTTAATAATGAATGATTTACAATGTAATATCATTTTACTACATGTGTTTGAAAATAGGTATAAATTAAACATCATTGTCAGCGATGAAACTGGCGTAGCTAATTTTACAATATTCGGGAGATTAGCTCAAGAAATGCTCCGCATTCCAGCACAAAATCTAGCAACCGCATCTAATTCAGATAACTTCACTCTTCCTCCTATAATAAAAGCAATCATCAACCAAGTATATATTTTCCAAGTAACAGTGGACGGTCAGAAATTTTCAACAAGTGCTGCAACCTTTAAAGTTTTGAAGATTTTTACATTAAATAAGGAGAGGAGTAAAAAAAACAGAGCTGATAACACTCTATTGCTAAAAAATGAAGATCAAACTTGCTCAACTTCCAATGAAAAACAAGAACATTCTGAGGTATTCGAAGAAACATCTCCAATCATACGAAATGCTTCTAGGTAATATATTTTTGTGAATATTCACCTGTTATATTTCAAGTATAAAGTATTTACTGCAAATTATATTTATTGCCTAATTATTTTCCCACAGTTTGACACAATTATCCGGAAAAGCGCGTCAAATCCCTTCTCGAACAAAGCGCCGCTTTAAGTAATATTTCGTGTTATAATTTTATCTAATTTACCTACTCCTTATTTGCGTCTTATTTGTATATAAAGCTACTAATATTTAATTATTATATATGCAGTTCTAAAGATGCTGATGAACCTAATGGAGCCAAGAAATGAGAAGCTACATATAATTTTTCTTCTCTCAATTAATAACTAACTAGACTCCTTATATTTAATAATTACTATAAGTCTGAGAACAATAATATATATATATATATATATATATATATATATATATATATATATATATATATATATATATATATATATATATATATATATATATATATATATATATATATATATATATATATATATATATATATATATATATATATATATATATATATATATATATATATATATATGTATATATATATATATTCTCTTCTACTAATTATTATATGTCCACGGATAAAAACATATGTATATACATATAGCAAACAATTATGTTATTATATTCATAAAGTATATTCTCTGGTGTAACCATATTTCTATTAGTTCTTATATTATTATCTTTATATTAGCTTTCAAGTATACACATTAGTTTTTATAATTAACGTTATTTTCCTGATATGAAATTATCAATAGCAAATTATCATCCACCTCATGCAAATAAACTCAAGAAAATCTCCAGATTAGTTTTACTTATGTTTATTTCCAATAATTGGAGGCAACAATATTAGAGATATAGAAAACTGAACTGTAGATGATCTAACACTTAGACAACCAACTTATTAATAGTTTCAAACTCCTTTTAATTTTTATGGACAACTAACCAAATCTCAAATTGCTAGGTTTGTTCTCGCGTTTTCTTACTACCCAGATTTACAATTTGTTTCACACTGTCTAAATTTGTTGTCTTGATCAAACTCTCTTACTATTCGTACTAGACTGTTCGTAGTTGCCACTGTAACTAAAAGAATTAAATTTTGATCTGATACTAACTATAGGTTGATTATCTGTCACCGCATTTGATGCAATTCTTATATTTGAACTTCCTTTTTTAAATTTTTTAATTGTAGTTTCCTCTTAATAATTTCTTCATTTTTAAGCAAAAAATTCATTAAAATTTGTTCCAATTTTCCCACTTCTGTGCTATTTTCTATATTTATATTCCTTACTATAGGCTGATTATCTGTCACTGTACTTGATGAATTTCCTATATATAAGCCTCCACTCATGCCAATTTACTAATCTATCTCTTCGACTACCTTTGGAACCTGGAAAGTGTGGCTATAAATAGCCCATCATGTGGAGACCCACGCACGCGTCTCCCCTCTCTCTACTTTCCTTAGTTTTTACTCTTGAGTCCTTTTCTTGGATTACCTTTGGAGTCTGGAAAGTGTGCATGTTATGAAACAACAAAAGATGGGAAAAATGAAGGTTCATATATATTAACCGCATCTTCCTGTGTAATTTGTGATGTTAAAAATAGTAAGGAATTTTTTGGGTGGTTTGGCATAACATATATTTTTTCATTTCATAATTTAGATCACTTTCACTATATAGAATTACCAGTACCAATTTACCATCCAATTCATGTAAACGACCATAAGCAAATCTTCAGCTTGGTTTGTTTGAAGTGCCTCAGAATGAAAAAATTAAAGGTATATACAAAAAACAATAAAAAATCTAACTTGCTTGGATTCGGATATTATTTAAACCTCCATTTCATAATTTAGATCACTTTCACTACATAGAATTACCAGTACCAATTTACCATCCAATTCATGTAAACGACCTTAAGCAAATCTTCAGCTTGGTTTGTTTGAAGTGCCTCAGAATGAAAAAATTAAAGGTATATACAAAAAACAATAAAAAATCTAACTTACTTTGATTCAGATATTATTTAAACCTCCTATGGCTAACATGCTTATTCCCTCGCTTGAGTTGTGCATTAAATTATTTCTAAAAAATAGAAATAGACCCTTACAATATAATATGTTGAAATCATGAGAAAATAGGTACAATTGCTATGAATGTAGTATATTTGGCTATGGAATAAAATGATATTATCTACTCACTTCTGAAATATATACCCTCAAATTCATTCATCTAATTTATGACATTATTTCACAAGCATTTTTTATTATTTATTTGTCACGCCCCGAGTTTTAAAAATCCGGTAATTTTTTTTTTTTTTTTTTTAAATCAGAGTTTGCAAACTGGGCGCAACAGATCGCCACACGTATAGAAGACTCTCTATCCCAAGGACAAAGACTCCCCTATACATGCACGGCTAAAAATCATCATCAGAGATCAACAGATATATCAGTAACTAATCTAATCTACTCAGCAGGAATAATCAAAATTAAGTTATTACCTCATTAGTTTTAAATGTCTAAATCAAGATAAACTGGATTGAAAAGCGGAAAGTAAATGTCTGCAGAAGTCATCGATATATAATGCTCATGGGGACAGCTCTATCGTAATCGGCTCACTGGATCGTCCCGACATCTCACCACCCGACGGACCTACAACAGTCACCCGAGGGTGTGAGATACACCGGAGTGTATCCCAGTGGGCACGACGAGCCGAGGATCAGCTAATCGTACCTACTGGGTACTAAAATCTGCGGATAGTAAAGATCTGTAGGAAAAGCTGGAAACATAGATGTCTACTAATAATCAGAAATAAAACTGCAGGTAAGTATGCTGAACAATCAGGGTATCTCAGATATAACTATCATGAAAACTGTAGAGCATGCAGGCCGGAAATCAAAGTCAACTACAAGGATCATGTATAAAGAACTGCAAGAGATAAAAATGATACAAGCATGTCTACAGATAATAGTGCTGGAACAACTGAGCAACTGTACGAGTAAAAGTAATGCGTCAAAGGTAGAAAACCAAATATCCAATCATGTGCCAATATTGGTCTCAGAGAACCTCAGGCAAAGCCACTGTTCGGCACCTTTTTCGGCTGACATAACCTTGTCGAGGGCTCACGGGTCTATCATCAGACCACTTTACCGGTAAAGAACAATCTCCACGGGGAGCTACCCCGGCCATGTTCGTGAAGTACAGCAGTGCATGGCAAATCATAATGATCAATCTCACGGTCTAGTGACCGGGTAGTCGGCAACATGCCGAGATCCCAACAGGGAATCATCTGTCTATATCTATCCATCGGAATCAATCAATCATGCATATCGAGTAGTGTCTATCAATCAGGATCAATCAATCATGCATATCGAGTGGTATCTATCAATCAGGATCAATCAATCATGCATATCAATAATATCTCGAATAACATCTCAATAACAGGAATCAACAGGTGTCATCTAATCATGCAAATCTATATATATCAATCAATCAGGATCAGTCAGGAATAATCAGGGATCATGTAGATAATAATCGGCTGACAGGAATCAACAAGTGTCATCAAATCATGTAGATCTATATACTGAAAAAGCTGATGAACAGATATGTATATGGTATGTCTCATGAAGATCAAGGTCTATCAGAAATATAGAAACTGATAAACAGGTACGTAAGATATGTCTCACGTAGATCAAGATCTATCAGGACTAATCATAGGGCATGTCAATACAATCATCAAGGCGCATCTAGATAAAATCAGCAGGTATATATGATGAGTCTAAAAGAATCAATGTCTATCAGGGGATCATGTGATATATATTCAGTCATCATAGGTCGTATCGGTATAATTCGCAGGCTGATCAAAAAAAAGGGTGTCCGACTGGACTAAAGCAACCAGAGGGCCGAATAGATCAAACCCGGACCGAAGCTAACCCACCTGGATGTAGGCAGATCCTCGAACTCCCGCTCGGCTACTGGGAGGCTGGTGCTGAACAACTGGGCCCTGAATAAAAGCTATAATCAATAATAAACTCGCACATACCCATCCTGACGACACAACAGTAACGGAAGGCTTAAACGGGTCAAATAGGCCGATTTACGGGACGAAATCTAATCCCCGATCAACGAGAGTCCCCGGGACCCAAACGAAATGTCCAGTGGGTGTGAAATACTGTTTAAAGGGAGCTAGTACATCCATTTTACATTTTAGTCCATAATGGTTCTTAAATTTGCATAATACTATTAAGTGAATTGCCCGTTTCGGCTTGTTCTTGAGATCCAGGGATTCAAAATTGACGCCGTAAGTTTCAGTGGGTTCGTTATGACGAGACCAAAGCCGTGCTCACCAGTTTTGGCCGAGATCAGACCCGAGGGCAAAGTTGGCCCATAACCAACTCGGGTTCACAACACAACTATGCCATATTTAAACTTACACTAGATCAAATTGAACCCTAACAGGAGCATGGTGTTAAGTAAGTACTATGGACAGTGGGGCTCACCTGAGGGGTGCCGGAGGTCGGCCGGAAAGCTCGTCGGAGCAACACCCAATTTTAGATCAAGGCTCGGTTTGGTGTCTTTGGAGCAACTCTGGTCCAGACCTGGAACCAAGGTGAGCACGGGTTAGCAGAGAGTCCCAGGTGAGGACTGAGCCAGTTTGGGTCGAGCCCCGGCGGCCGGAGGCGGCGGCGGCCGGAGATGAGGTTGAAGCTGAATTCGGGTGCAACACTGGGAGTCCAAAACCACACGTCAAGAAGGCCATGCAAGGTGACCAATCATCTTAAAATGGTAAATTAGACCTACCTGCACAGTTTCCGGTGGTCTGGAGGCGCCGGCGACGCGCGGCGGCGAAGCTCGGGGAAGCTTCGGAGGAGCTCCAATGGCGGATTCCGGCGAGGTCCCTCCGGGCCGGTGCGAGGTGGACCAAAAGGTCTTTCCCAACTTCGCGATGCTCGGTGCAGTGGTGGCCGGCGACGGGAGGCCGCGGCGGCGCCGGACGGCGACGGTCGGCAAAAGTGGATAAAAACGGGTTTCTAGGGCACTCGTGCGCGGCTTCGATCTTGATCTGATCGCGATGGGACTTGGTGGGGAGGCTGCAGTTGACGAGAGGAGGAAGATAAACGGTGCTGATCTTTGGTTGGATGGCCGGATCACGGGGGCGCGCGCGGTCAGCCCGAAAACGATAATTCCGGCGGGGTTTGGCTCCCGCCGGCGATCAGGACGTCGGCCGCGGCACGGACTGCAATAGGAGGGTCGTCTCGGTTTCAGGAGCACGATGATGTGGTCTAAGGGCCAAAATAAAACGAAGGACCCCGAGGCTTACCTTGGCCGGAAAGGTGGAGGGAGAGGCTCGCGCCTGCGGCGGCGCTCGGCGGCGGCAGGGCACGGGATCACTTCGGCTCGAATGCAGCTTCACGAGGGACCTCTCCAGACAAGGTCTTGGTCGACAGAAACCTTCCTGAGAGCCTCCCTCACCCTGCACCCGAGATCAAGAAGTTTCTTGATCTCCTTCTCCGGCGATTGCAAGGCGGCGGCCGGTGCGGGGGAGGTTCCTGGGGACGCGGCCGAGGAGAAGGGGTTTGTTGAAGTGCGGCTAGGGCAAGGCTACGAGGGTTTAGGGTTCAAAGAAACCCTAACCCTAATGCACTATATATATATACACACATGCACACTTGCAACCTAGTCCCCCTAGCTTCAGCATTTGCTGTCCAGTCCCTTGGAGTATACTTTTCTCATACCCTAGTCCTTCCCCAAAGGATGGCACGCTTTCCGAGGCAAGTTGTATAGGGTTTTATGTGCAAAAAGCCACTTTTTCCCGTATTTCACGCTTTTCGATGCGATCCGGTCGCCGAAACGGAAAATGGACTGCGCCATGACGTCCGGCTCGACGAGACCTATCTGGTAGCGATCTCTGATTTTCGCGAAACTGCCCGGATAAAATCTCGGTCCATAATAACTGTGTCAAAATACAATTTTCGCGCTTTTTGAGATTCTAGAGTCGTCAAACAGAATTTTCGACTGCGCCATTGCGTTCAGAACATCGAAAATAGCTAGAATTGACTACTCGAATCACTATATTAGGAGTCCAGATAGTAGATTGGCCAACGTTGGCGCGAATGGGACTCGAAAAAAAGGTTTACTGTTCACTTGTACCCGCGACTTAAGTCGCGGGTCCCGCCGGCTTCAACGCCGATTTCTGGGAGATCCGACCGTCAGATCTGAACAAGTTCAATATGGTTTTCACTCAGTTCGACGAGACGGTCTCACTCGTGGTCTCGGATCTTCGAGATCAGGCTCGGATTGAAAGGTGATATTTCTGGCCCATTAATTGTGCAAATTACACTGCAGAAAAGGGGCACTGTCGCTATCTGAGCCATTTATGATCCAAATTCAACTTGACTTCTATCGATTTCATTTATTTAATTATTTACAAAAATTCGAATTCTTACATCTCTCCCACCAAAAAAGAAGTTTCGTCCCTGAAACTTAATTAAACCAGGTTGCAATAGTGACAATCAGTCACAAACATATTGACAACTCTCAGACTACTCATTTAGACCCAATCTGAATATTCCCCATTACAGGGCAAAGTATTTCTCAGTTCTTTCGAAAGTACGTTGTCGGCCGCCCAACGTGCTTACCAAAAGAAAGGCGAAATACCATAGATCTGTCGCCAACAACTAGTTGGGGACACCACTCACATCTGAAGGTACATCACATACCTCCCTACACAGTCTCTAGCGACGCCAGTCTCAACTCAAACATCGACAGGGGAGATTGCGACCCCAAATCAGTTTACACTCAATGTGCGAATCACTACAAATCGAATCAAATCCTCAAGTTATCATCATTACTCCGCATATTGGACCCTTCAGTCTTATCTCACCATCATAACAGCACAACGACTACAATTGTTGTATACTCATAGAAGAAACTAAGTCTTCATTAATTTCGTGCAAAAAGGTGGGGTCTAAATCTGAATCCATCCCAAGTCAGGGTCACAATCGGGCCCATAGATCACCGAATTTAGCCTATCCACCAACCATATCTGCGCTAAAGCGCTCACTGCTACCATTTCTAACGAATTAATCATGAACCCCAACCTATTTACACTGATCAGTGTTGGGACACAACTCAACGGGGACTAATATTTGTTAAGTGTCGTCAGAGTCATTCCGTCCAAAGCAACATAATTACTAACCTCATAGGCATCCCTATAGCTATAATCAGGGAATCTCCAGTAATAGCAGCCACAACATAGTTTTGATAACCACGGCTGCGACAAAAGTACTCTATCCAGTGACACGAGGACAACTGGAGGATCACTGAATTCTCCAAATACCTGGACTAGTGGTGGGGCCAAAGCAACAATAGCAACCATATGATGCTGAGCCATCTGCTGGACTAACCCAGCAAAATATGGTGAACTGATCCTCTAACAGCTGTCAAAAATCCGAGCCCTCAGGCCCCACTGATATATCAAACCCATGGCTCGTACCACAACCGCAGCTAACACTGCACCCACTATGACCACTAAGCCCAGAGCGCGTGCGAACACCGCTCGTAGTCACAACGACAAGATTTAGAAACGACTCATAGTGTGAAAATACACCTGAGCTCCTAACAACCAGACGATTACCCCGCGCTCTCACGACATAAGTCATCCTAGGGTTCATCCTAACCAGTTCCTAATCAACTTTCCCTAGGTACCGTGTACCTATTGCTCTGATACCATCTAATCTGTCACGCCCCGAGTTTTAAAAATCCGGTAATTTTTTTTTTTTTTTTTTTAAATCAGAGTTTGCAAACTGGGCGCAACAGATCGCCACACGTATAGAAGACTCTCTATCCCAAGGACAAAGACTCCCCTATACATGCACGGCTAAAAATCATCATCAGAGATCAACAGATATATCAGTAACTAATCTAATCTACTCAGCAGGAATAATCAAAATTAAGTTATTACCTCATTAGTTTTAAATGTCTAAATCAAGATAAACTGGATTGAAAAGCGGAAAGTAAATGTCTGCAGAAGTCATCGATATATAATGCTCATGGGGACAGCTCTATCGTAATCGGCTCACTGGATCGTCCCGACATCTCACCACCCGACGGACCTACAACAGTCACCCGAGGGTGTGAGATACACCGGAGTGTATCCCAGTGGGCACGACGAGCAGAGGATCAGCTAATCGTACCTACTGGGTACTAAAATCTGCGGATAGTAAAGATCTGTAGGAAAAGCTGGAAACATAGATGTCTACTAATAATCAGAAATAAAACTGCAGGTAAGTATGCTGAACAATCAGGGTATCTCAGATATAACTATCATGAAAACTGTAGAGCATGCAGGCCGGAAATCAAAGTCAACTACAAGGATCATGTATAAAGAACTGCAAGAGATAAAAATGATACAAGCATGTCTACAGATAATAGTGCTGGAACAACTGAGCAACTGTACGAGTAAAAGTAATGCGTCAAAGGTAGAAAACCAAATATCCAATCATGTGCCAATATTGGTCTCAGAGAACCTCAGGCAAAGCCACTGTTCGGCACCTTTTTCGGCTGACATAACCTTGTCGAGGGCTCACGGGTCTATCATCAGACCACTTTACCGGTAAAGAACAATCTCCACGGGGAGCTACCCCGGCCATGTTCGTGAAGTACAGCAGTGCATGGCAAATCATAATGATCAATCTCACGGTCTAGTGACCGGGTAGTCGGCAACATGCCGAGATCCCAACAGGGAATCATCTGTCTATATCTATCCATCGGAATCAATCAATCATGCATATCGAGTAGTGTCTATCAATCAGGATCAATCAATCATGCATATCGAGTGGTATCTATCAATCAGGATCAATCAATCATGCATATCAATAATATCTCGAATAACATCTCAATAACAGGAATCAACAGGTGTCATCTAATCATGCAAATCTATATATATCAATCAATCAGGATCAGTCAGGAATAATCAGGGATCATGTAGATAATAATCGGCTGACAGGAATCAACAAGTGTCATCAAATCATGTAGATCTATATACTGAAAAAGCTGATGAACAGATATGTATATGGTATGTCTCATGAAGATCAAGGTCTATCAGAAATATAGAAACTGATAAACAGGTACGTAAGATATGTCTCACGTAGATCAAGATCTATCAGGACTAATCATAGGGCATGTCAATACAATCATCAAGGCTCATCTAGATAAAATCAGCAGGTATATATGATGAGTCTAAAAGAATCAATGTCTATCAGGGGATCATGTGATATATATTCAGTCATCATAGGTCGTATCGGTATAATTCGCAGGCTGATCAAAAAAAAGGGTGTCCGACTGGACTAAAGCAACCAGAGGGCCGAATAGATCAAACCCGGACCGAAGCTAACCCACCTGGATGTAGGCAGATCCTCGAACTCCCGCTCGGCTACTGGGAGGCTGGTGCTGAACAACTGGGCCCTGAATAAAAGCTATAATCAATAATAAACTCGCACATACCCATCCTGACGACACAACAGTAACGGAAGGCTTAAACGGGTCAAATAGGCCGATTTACGGGACGAAATCTAATCCCCGATCAACGAGAGTCCCCGGGACCCAAACGAAATGTCCAGTGGGTGTGAAATACTGTTTAAAGGGAGCTAGTACATCCATTTTACATTTTAGTCCATAATGGTTCTTAAATTTGCATAATACTATTAAGTGAATTGCCCGTTTCGGCTTGTTCTTGAGATCCAGGGATTCAAAATTGACGCCGTAAGTTTCAGTGGGTTCGTTATGACGAGACCAAAGCCGTGCTCACCAGTTTTGGCCGAGATCAGACCCGAGGGCAAAGTTGGCCCATAACCAACTCGGGTTCACAACACAACTATGCCATATTTAAACTTACACTAGATCAAATTGAACCCTAACAGGAGCATGGTGTTAAGTAAGTACTATGGACAGTGGGGCTCACCTGAGGGGTGCCGGAGGTCGGCCGGAAAGCTCGTCGGAGCAACACCCAATTTTAGATCAAGGCTCGGTTTGGTGTCTTTGGAGCAACTCTGGTCCAGACCTGGAACCAAGGTGAGCACGGGTTAGCAGAGAGTCCCAGGTGAGGACTGAGCCAGTTTGGGTCGAGCCCCGGCGGCCGGAGGCGGCGGCGGCCGGAGATGAGGTTGAAGCTGAATTCGGGTGCAACACTGGGAGTCCAAAACCACACGTCAAGAAGGCCATGCAAGGTGACCAATCATCTTAAAATGGTAAATTAGACCTACCTGCACAGTTTCCGGTGGTCTGGAGGCGCCGGCGACGCGCGGCGGCGAAGCTCGGGGAAGCTTCGGAGGAGCTCCAATGGCGGATTCCGGCGAGGTCCCTCCGGGCCGGTGCGAGGTGGACCAAAAGGTCTTTCCCAACTTCGCGATGCTCGGTGCAGTGGTGGCCGGCGACGGGAGGCCGCGGCGGCGCCGGACGGCGACGGTCGGCAAAAGTGGATAAAAACGGGTTTCTAGGGCACTCGTGCGCGGCTTCGATCTTGATCTGATCGCGATGGGACTTGGTGGGGAGGCTGCAGTTGACGAGAGGAGGAAGATAAACGGTGCTGATCTTTGGTTGGATGGCCGGATCACGGGGGCGCGCGCGGTCAGCCCGAAAACGATAATTCCGGCGGGGTTTGGCTCCCGCCGGCGATCAGGACGTCGGCCGCGGCACGGACTGCAATAGGAGGGTCGTCTCGGTTTCAGGAGCACGATGATGTGGTCTAAGGGCCAAAATAAAACGAAGGACCCCGAGGCTTACCTTGGCCGGAAAGGTGGAGGGAGAGGCTCGCGCCTGCGGCGGCGCTCGGCGGCGGCAGGGCACGGGATCACTTCGGCTCGAATGCAGCTTCACGAGGGACCTCTCCAGACAAGGTCTTGGTCGACAGAAACCTTCCTGAGAGCCTCCCTCACCCTGCACCCGAGATCAAGAAGTTTCTTGATCTCCTTCTCCGGCGATTGCAAGGCGGCGGCCGGTGCGGGGGAGGTTCCTGGGGACGCGGCCGAGGAGAAGGGGTTTGTTGAAGTGCGGCTAGGGCAAGGCTACGAGGGTTTAGGGTTCAAAGAAACCCTAACCCTAATGCACTATATATATATACACACATGCACACTTGCAACCTAGTCCCCCTAGCTTCAGCATTTGCTGTCCAGTCCCTTGGAGTATACTTTTCTCATACCCTAGTCCTTCCCCAAAGGATGGCACGCTTTCCGAGGCAAGTTGTATAGGGTTTTATGTGCAAAAAGCCACTTTTTCCCGTATTTCACGCTTTTCGATGCGATCCGGTCGCCGAAACGGAAAATGGACTGCGCCATGACGTCCGGCTCGACGAGACCTATCTGGTAGCGATCTCTGATTTTCGCGAAACTGCCCGGATAAAATCTCGGTCCATAATAACTGTGTCAAAATACAATTTTCACGCTTTTTGAGATTCTAGAGTCGTCAAACAGAATTTTCGACTGCGCCATTGCGTTCAGAACATCGAAAATAGCTAGAATTGACTACTCGAATCACTATATTAGGAGTCCAGATAGTAGATTGGCCAACGTTGGCGCGAATGGGACTCGAAAAAAAGGTTTACTGTTCACTTGTACCCGCGACTTAAGTCGCGGGTCCCGCCGGCTTCAACGCCGATTTCTGGGAGATCCGACCGTCAGATCTGAACAAGTTCAATATGGTTTTCACTCAGTTCGACGAGACGGTCTCACTCGTGGTCTCGGATCTTCGAGATCAGGCTCGGATTGAAAGGTGATATTTCTGGCCCATTAATTGTGCAAATTACACTGCAGAAAAGGGGCACTGTCGCTATCTGAGCCATTTATGATCCAAATTCAACTTGACTTCTATCGATTTCATTTATTTAATTATTTACAAAAATTCGAATTCTTACATCTCTCCCACCAAAAAAGAAGTTTCGTCCCTGAAACTTAATTAAACCAGGTTGCAATAGTGACAATCAGTCACAAACATATTGACAACTCTCAGACTACTCATTTAGACCCAATCTGAATATTCCCCATTACAGGGCAAAGTATTTCTCAGTTCTTTCGAAAGTACGTTGTCGGCCGCCCAACGTGCTTACCAAAAGAAAGGCGAAATACCATAGATCTGTCGCCAACAACTAGTTGGGGACACCACTCACATCTGAAGGTACATCACATACCTCCCTACACAGTCTCTAGCGACGCCAGTCTCAACTCAAACATCGACAGGGGAGATTGCGACCCCAAATCAGTTTACACTCAATGTGCGAATCACTACAAATCGAATCAAATCCTCAAGTTATCATCATTACTCCGCATATTGGACCCTTCAGTCTTATCTCACCATCATAACAGCACAACGACTACAATTGTTGTATACTCATAGAAGAAACTAAGTCTTCATTAATTTCGTGCAAAAAGGTGGGGTCTAAATCTGAATCCATCCCAAGTCAGGGTCACAATCGGGCCCATAGATCACCGAATTTAGCCTATCCACCAACCATATCTGCGCTAAAGCGCTCACTGCTACCATTTCTAACGAATTAATCATGAACCCCAACCTATTTACACTGATCAGTGTTGGGACACAACTCAACGGGGACTAATATTTGTTAAGTGTCGTCAGAGTCATTCCGTCCAAAGCAACATAATTACTAACCTCATAGGCATCCCTATAGCTATAATCAGGGAATCTCCAGTAATAGCAGCCACAACATAGTTTTGATAACCACGGCTGCGACAAAAGTACTCTATCCAGTGACACGAGGACAACTGGAGGATCACTGAATTCTCCAAATACCTGGACTAGTGGTGGGGCCAAAGCAACAATAGCAACCATATGATGCTGAGCCATCTGCTGGACTAACCCAGCAAAATATGGTGAACTGATCCTCTAACAGCTGTCAAAAATCCGAGCCCTCAGGCCCCACTGATATATCAAACCCATGGCTCGTACCACAACCGCAGCTAACACTGCACCCACTATGACCACTAAGCCCAGAGCGCGTGCGAACACCGCTCGTAGTCACAACGACAAGATTTAGAAACGACTCATAGTGTGAAAATACACCTGAGCTCCTAACAACCAGACGATTACCCCGCGCTCTCACGACATAAGTCATCCTAGGGTTCATCCTAACCAGTTCCTAATCAACTTTCCCTAGGTACCGTGTACCTATTGCTCTGATACCATCTAATCTGTCACGCCCCGAGTTTTAAAAATCCGGTAATTTTTTTTTTTTTTTTTTTAAATCAGAGTTTGCAAACTGGGCGCAACAGATCGCCACACGTATAGAAGACTCTCTATCCCAAGGACAAAGACTCCCCTATACATGCACGGCTAAAAATCATCATCAGAGATCAACAGATATATCAGTAACTAATCTAATCTACTCAGCAGGAATAATCAAAATTAAGTTATTACCTCATTAGTTTTAAATGTCTAAATCAAGATAAACTGGATTGAAAAGCGGAAAGTAAATGTCTGCAGAAGTCATCGATATATAATGCTCATGGGGACAGCTCTATCGTAATCGGCTCACTGGATCGTCCCGACATCTCACCACCCGACGGACCTACAACAGTCACCCGAGGGTGTGAGATACACCGGAGTGTATCCCAGTGGGCACGACGAGCAGAGGATCAGCTAATCGTACCTACTGGGTACTAAAATCTGCGGATAGTAAAGATCTGTAGGAAAAGCTGGAAACATAGATGTCTACTAATAATCAGAAATAAAACTGCAGGTAAGTATGCTGAACAATCAGGGTATCTCAGATATAACTATCATGAAAACTGTAGAGCATGCAGGCCGGAAATCAAAGTCAACTACAAGGATCATGTATAAAGAACTGCAAGAGATAAAAATGATACAAGCATGTCTACAGATAATAGTGCTGGAACAACTGAGCAACTGTACGAGTAAAAGTAATGCGTCAAAGGTAGAAAACCAAATATCCAATCATGTGCCAATATTGGTCTCAGAGAACCTCAGGCAAAGCCACTGTTCGGCACCTTTTTCGGCTGACATAACCTTGTCGAGGGCTCACGGGTCTATCATCAGACCACTTTACCGGTAAAGAACAATCTCCACGGGGAGCTACCCCGGCCATGTTCGTGAAGTACAGCAGTGCATGGCAAATCATAATGATCAATCTCACGGTCTAGTGACCGGGTAGTCGGCAACATGCCGAGATCCCAACAGGGAATCATCTGTCTATATCTATCCATCGGAATCAATCAATCATGCATATCGAGTAGTGTCTATCAATCAGGATCAATCAATCATGCATATCGAGTGGTATCTATCAATCAGGATCAATCAATCATGCATATCAATAATATCTCGAATAACATCTCAATAACAGGAATCAACAGGTGTCATCTAATCATGCAAATCTATATATATCAATCAATCAGGATCAGTCAGGAATAATCAGGGATCATGTAGATAATAATCGGCTGACAGGAATCAACAAGTGTCATCAAATCATGTAGATCTATATACTGAAAAAGCTGATGAACAGATATGTATATGGTATGTCTCATGAAGATCAAGGTCTATCAGAAATATAGAAACTGATAAACAGGTACGTAAGATATGTCTCACGTAGATCAAGATCTATCAGGACTAATCATAGGGCATGTCAATACAATCATCAAGGCTCATCTAGATAAAATCAGCAGGTATATATGATGAGTCTAAAAGAATCAATGTCTATCAGGGGATCATGTGATATATATTCAGTCATCATAGGTCGTATCGGTATAATTCGCAGGCTGATCAAAAAAAAGGGTGTCCGACTGGACTAAAGCAACCAGAGGGCCGAATAGATCAAACCCGGACCGAAGCTAACCCACCTGGATGTAGGCAGATCCTCGAACTCCCGCTCGGCTACTGGGAGGCTGGTGCTGAACAACTGGGCCCTGAATAAAAGCTATAATCAATAATAAACTCGCACATACCCATCCTGACGACACAACAGTAACGGAAGGCTTAAACGGGTCAAATAGGCCGATTTACGGGACGAAATCTAATCCCCGATCAACGAGAGTCCCCGGGACCCAAACGAAATGTCCAGTGGGTGTGAAATACTGTTTAAAGGGAGCTAGTACATCCATTTTACATTTTAGTCCATAATGGTTCTTAAATTTGCATAATACTATTAAGTGAATTGCCCGTTTCGGCTTGTTCTTGAGATCCAGGGATTCAAAATTGACGCCGTAAGTTTCAGTGGGTTCGTTACGACGAGACCAAAGCCGTGCTCACCAGTTTTGGCCGAGATCAGACCCGAGGGCAAAGTTGGCCCATAACCAACTCGGGTTCACAACACAACTATGCCATATTTAAACTTACACTAGATCAAATTGAACCCTAACAGGAGCATGGTGTTAAGTAAGTACTATGGACAGTGGGGCTCACCTGAGGGGTGCCGGAGGTCGGCCGGAAAGCTCGTCGGAGCAACACCCAATTTTAGATCAAGGCTCGGTTTGGTGTCTTTGGAGCAACTCTGGTCCAGACCTGGAACCAAGGTGAGCACGGGTTAGCAGAGAGTCCCAGGTGAGGACTGAGCCAGTTTGGGTCGAGCCCCGGCGGCCGGAGGCGGCGGCGGCCGGAGATGAGGTTGAAGCTGAATTCGGGTGCAACACTGGGAGTCCAAAACCACACGTCAAGAAGGCCATGCAAGGTGACCAATCATCTTAAAATGGTAAATTAGACCTACCTGCACAGTTTCCGGTGGTCTGGAGGCGCCGGCGACGCGCGGCGGCGAAGCTCGGGGAAGCTTCGGAGGAGCTCCAATGGCGGATTCCGGCGAGGTCCCTCCGGGCCGGTGCGAGGTGGACCAAAAGGTCTTTCCCAACTCCGCGATGCTCGGTGCAGTGGTGGCCGGCGACGGGAGGCCGCGGCGGCGCCGGACGGCGACGGTCGGCAAAAGTGGATAAAAACGGGTTTCTAGGGCACTCGTGCGCGGCTTCGATCTTGATCTGATCGCGATGGGACTTGGTGGGGAGGCTGCAGTTGATGAGAGGAGGAAGATAAACGGTGCTGATCTTTGGTTGGATGGCCGGATCACGGGGGCGCGCGCGGTCAGCCCGAAAACGATAATTCCGGCGGGGTTTGGCTCCCGCCGGCGATCAGGACGTCGGTCGCGGCACGGACTGCAATAGGAGGGTCGTCTCGGTTTCAGGAGCACGATGATGTGGTCTAAGGGCCAAAATAAAACGAAGGACCCCGAGGCTTACCTTGGCCGGAAAGGTGGAGGGAGAGGCTCGCGCCTGCGGCGGCGCTCGGCGGCGGCAGGGCACGGGATCACTTCGGCTCGAATGCAGCTTCACGAGGGACCTCTCCAGACAAGGTCTTGGTCGACAGAAACCTTCCTGAGAGCCTCCCTCACCCTGCACCCGAGATCAAGAAGTTTCTTGATCTCCTTCTCCGGCGATTGCAAGGCGGCGGCCGGTGCGGGGGAGGTTCCTGGGGACGCGGCCGAGGAGAAGGGGTTTGTTGAAGTGCGGCTAGGGCAAGGCTACGAGGGTTTAGGGTTCAAAGAAACCCTAACCCTAATGCACTATATATATATACACACATGCACACTTGCAACCTAGTCCCCCTAGCTTCAGCATTTGCTGTCCAGTCCCTTGGAGTATACTTTTCTCATACCCTAGTCCTTCCCCAAAGGATGGCACGCTTTCCGAGGCAAGTTGTATAGGGTTTTATGTGCAAAAAGCCACTTTTTCCCGTATTTCACGCTTTTCGATGCGATCCGGTCGCCGAAACGGAAAATGGACTGCGCCATGACGTCCGGCTCGACGAGACCTATCTGGTAGCGATCTCTGATTTTCGCGAAACTGCCCGGATAAAATCTCGGTCCATAATAACTGTGTCAAAATACAATTTTCGCGCTTTTTGAGATTCTAGAGTCGTCAAACAGAATTTTCGACTGCGCCATTGCGTTCAGAACATCGAAAATAGCTAGAATTGACTACTCGAATCACTATATTAGGAGTCCAGATAGTAGATTGGCCAACGTTGGCGCGAATGGGACTCGAAAAAAAGGTTTACTGTTCACTTGTACCCGCGACTTAAGTCGCGGGTCCCGCCGGCTTCAACGTCGATTTCTGGGAGATCCGACCGTCAGATCTGAACAAGTTCAATATGGTTTTCACTCAGTTCGACGAGACGGTCTCACTCGTGGTCTCGGATCTTCGAGATCAGGCTCGGATTGAAAGGTGATATTTCTGGCCCATTAATTGTGCAAATTACACTGCAGAAAAGGGGCACTGTCGCTATCTGAGCCATTTATGATCCAAATTCAACTTGACTTCTATCGATTTCATTTATTTAATTATTTACAAAAATTCGAATTCTTACATTATTACTCGATTCTCTCTCCTCTTCATTTTCCTGTAGTCCCCTTTTTTTACGTTTTGGGGATTATTTTCAAACACTCTACTTTTAAACTCTTTCCTAATTTGATTTCTGACTTCACTGTGTGGCACCTTAGCAATTTATCACCAGTTGTTACTTCTTAGTTAATTGTTCCACAATCTTTTCGTAAAAAAAAATTAGAACTGTGAAATGTAATGGAATTACTAACTACTTTAACTAAATCCTTGATTTAGAAAATAATGATTAACATCCTCACTCTTTCTGTTTTACAGTGTATATATTCCATTAGAAAATATCCAATTTCACATTCAACCCAACTTACTAATCCTTTTCTTGGATTACCTTTGAAGTCTAGAAAGTGCGAATCTTATAGAACAGCAAATCATGGGAAAGGTGAAGGTTCATATATAACAACCGCATCTTCCTGTGTAAGTTATGTTGTTAGCAATAGTAAGAAATTTTTTGGGTAGTTTCGCATAACATATATATTTTTCCCTCCATAATTTATATCACTTTCACTGCATAGAATTACCACTGCATAAAATATTTCTAAAAAAGACAAATAGTCCCTTACAATATAATATGTTCAAATCATGACAAAATAGATACAATTACTGTGAATGTAATATACCTGGCTATGAAGTAAAAAGATATTATCTACTCACTTCTGAAATATATAACCTAAAATTCATTCATATAAGTTATAGCATTATTTCACAATGATTTTTTATTATTTATTTGCTCATTCTCTCTCCTCTTCATTTTTCTGTAGTTCCTTCTTTGTATCTTTTTTGGATTGTTTTCAAACACTCTACTTTTAAACTCCTTGCTAATTTGATTTCTAACTTCACCGTGTGGCACTTTACCATCCTATTGAATCAAGAATTCAACATCACAATGATGGAAATTAGGAAAAAAAGGAACCAATGTTCAATTGTCTATTGTTTGGGCAACCGGTTGGAAAACTTGGTTGCCTCAAAGAACAATTGTTACAGCCTTTCTCTTGGATTATGAGAAACTCTGCCTCTGTGTTGGCAGTAATTTGTATCATGAGGGGCTAATGTTAAGTTGGGATATTCATGAAAACATTCGTAATTTCATATATAGACTCTTGATGAAAAGAAAAGAAAACAATCAGAGCAATTCACAACAGTTCTAAGAAGTAAGGAGCTCCTTTGTTCTATAGTTGTTCCAAATTAATCTACTATTTCTTAAAATACACACTATTCCTTATGTTCTTATAGTACAGTCACTGTATGGAGAAGTTTGATGCCCTTGCAGTTGCTTTCTAGAGCATCAAGCAGCAAACTCTCTTCATTCTTGGCATAACATATAATTTTTCCCTTCTATAATTGAGGTTACTTAGCCTGCATGAAATTGCCAATACCAATTTATCATCCATCGCATGCAAATAAACTCAAGCAAATCTTCAAGTTGGTTTGTTTCAAGTGCCTCAAAGGCATGAAGCTTCTTATCCACCTTCTCCAACAAAACTCAGCTTTGCTGGTTGTAATGAACTAAATGAACAGTGTAGAGACACTAGAAATGGTTGGTGCTTTTCTAATGATGTAAATGCCATGGCTTCTGAGACTTTATGTAAAAGTGATGACCATGAGCCTCTTCTCGCTTCTTCAATGCCTATTGGAACGGACATCCCAAAATCCAGTATGTACCTGCTGTTTCCTTTTGTGTGCTGCAATTTAAGAACAAGATTAAGTTGCTATTGCTACATTTAGTTCTTGACAGAATTTTGTTTCTCTTGAATTGCAGCAACTATAAGTGAAGAGTGCAACGCAGGTTAGTTAAAAATTAAGTTTGAAAAAGAAAGTTTATATTAAGACCTTGATTTGTTTCTCTTGTGCTCTGTTTTTTCTTTTTTAATAACTCATATTCTCTTCGATTGGACATGCCAGCGAACACATATTGTTAGCAATCTAAGAATCTACCGAATTTGTTTGGCAACAGCCAACAAGAAACAAAATTTTTTTTTTTTCCTTCTCACTGGTTTTTTTTTAAAAGATGGATTTTCGAGCTAACCAAAACGGCAAGAAGAAATCCATCTGCTGGCACATTCAATTGTAGGGAATTTGAGTTTGAACAAAAAGGGAAAAAATACATGATCATAGCGCCATAGCCAAATAAGGCCTAAGGTGATTGATGTACGCTTAATGTTTTGGAATTATTCTCAAGTTGTCAGATGCTTCTATATAAGTTTCCGCTTAGAGCCACTAACCTTTGTTAGGCCGTTGTGTTGGCTTCTGTGTGAGAACTTGAATTTTGAAAATAAATAAATAAAGGAAATTGATTGAATTCAGGTTGAATTGGGATCATGAAATGCACGAATAGCTAAGGTGCCCCTTTTCTGCAGTGTAAATTGCACAGTTAGTGGGCCAGAAATATCGCCTCTCAATCCGAGCCTAATCTCGAAGATCCGAGACCACGAGTACGACCGTCATGACGAACTGAGTGAAAACCATATTAAACTTGTTCAGATCCGACGGTCGGATCTTCCAGAAATCGACGAAGAAGCGGGCGGGACCCGCGACTTAAGTCGAGGGTACAATGAACAGTAAACCCTAATTTTCGAGCCCCTTCGCGCCAACGTTGAGCCAATTCACTGTCTGGAATCCGAACATAGCACTTCAGGTAGTCGATTTGAACGGCTCCGATGTTCTGGACGCAATGGCGCTAACGGAATTTCAGTTTGATGACTCTAAAGTCTCGAAAAACGCGAAAACTGTATTTCGGGACTGTATTTTATGGACCGAGATTTAATCCGGGCAGTTTTTCCAAAATCAAAAATCGCTACCTGATAGGTCTCGTCTAGCCGGACGTCATGGCGCAGTCCATTTTCCGTTTCGACGAACGGATCGTCTCGAAAAGCGTGAAATGCGTCGAAAAATGCGATATTTACACTTAAAACCCTATTTAAGTTGCCTCGATTTGCGTGCCAGCTCTTGGATAAGGACTTAAGTGCAATGGAAAGCTGCTGTTGAGGAGCTAATAGCAAATAGCAAGGCTGGGAGGGCTTAGTCGCAATTTTGCAAATCCTATATACATAGGTTCCAACCGAGCTAGGGTTTCTCCACAGACCCTAAACCCATAGTGTAGGACCCCCGAACCCCTTGCAGCATTTTCCGATGGATCCACTGTTAGAACACCTGTTGTTGGTGTATCTGGCCCATGGTGCATCAATGGGATGCCACAGATGGACCCTGTAAGGTTTTATTGGCTGTGTTGGCTTTCGGCTGGGTTTGCCGAAATTTTGTGAAAGAATTAGGCCAAATAGACAGCGGAAATGGATTCAGCGCGGAAAAACGCTTGAAAATGGCTTTTTGTTTGCCAAATTCTGAGTCCGGATGCCCAAAAACGGACTCCCGGAAAATTTACTGGATTTCTGGTGCATGGGGGAGCCGTGGACCGGCGGGGGAGCCACGTGGCAGGCCCTGATTGGCCGGCGCACGCAGCTGGGTCCACGGAGCACTGGGGTTTGGACCGGGGTGCACCGGGAGGCGCGTGGACCGGCAGGTGTCCACGTGGCAGCGCCTGATTGGGCGGCTCTGGTGCGCTCGGTCTGCGGGAGTGCGCGGGGAGGCGTGGACCGGGGGCGCGCCACGTGGCGGCACCCGGTTGGCGGGCGCATGAGCGCGCGGTCCACGCAGCGCGCGGGGCAGGTGGCCGTACGCGGGGCAGGCGCGGGCGACGCGGGAGGTGCCACGTGGCGCCCGCTGATTCGCGGGCGCCACCTGCCGCGTTGACGCGGGCAGGGACACGTGGCGCTCCCCGTGGCGGCTTGCACGGCTGCGGCGTGTTCGGGGGACACGTGGCGGGCGCCGGCGCGGGTCGGACCAAGCAAGCGTCCGGCCGGATCCCGTGTGCGGGCTGGGCCGGGCCGGGCCGCACTGTGCGCGCCCGAAACCGGCCGGGCCGGGCTGCACTGTAGCCGCCCGAATTCGGGCTGGGCCGCACTGTAGCCGCCCGAATCCGGGCCGGGCTGCACTGTAGCCGCCCGAAACTTGGGACATCTTTGGTATTTCTTCTTTTGTTTTTGGGGGCCTTTAAATAGCAGCCCGAGCCTCTTTCTTCTCCCCTTTTCTCCTCTTTTCGAGCCTCCTCTGCCCGAGCAACCTTAAGAAGAATTCTTCATCTTCAAGCTCTGGATCCACCTGCAAAGTTTTGGGATTTTATGGGCACGCATCCCGAGGTTCTCTATTTTACGGCGCGGCGCGACGTGGTGGTTCCTGTGTTCTTCTTCGGCGCAGCAGCAGTGTTTTAGCTCCCCTGGTCTACTCCGACGATCTTTTCGAGCGATTTCTTCGCTGCTGGATTCGTAACAGGTGAGGCTACGATTTTGGGTTTCTCGGACATTTTCAGATTTCACGTTTTTCGAGGTGTTTTCTCGTGCTCATTGGGACCCTTTTTGCTGTGAGATTTTGGTGAGGGCAGCACCTTCTTTTGAGGAGATCTTCGCGCACGAGTCTCGGATCAAGACGTGCTTATAGACTTTTTTCATCTACTCGACGCGAGGATCATCGTGGATTTTTCTTGGAATTTTTGGAGACCTTCCCGAAGGTATACACTGTTCCTTTTATCTGTACAAGAGTTTACAGTTGAATGGTTTTGGGATTGTGCGCACCGATACTGTGGAATTTGTAACTTGGCCTACGGTGCTCGGAATTGGACGTGCAGGTACCCGTTTCGAAGCTATCGACGCGAGGATCGCCGTGGTATTTTTATCAGAATTTTTGGAGTTCGTTTTATAGGTGAAAATTTCGCAGTAAGTGGACTGTTCCCAGCAGATTTGTAAAACCTGGATTTTATTGGATTTAAAGTGTAACTGTAGCCTTATGTTGTACCCAGGAGGGATTGTGGGCTGTGCTGGACCTGTTGGACCTTGAGTGGTTATTTTCCTGGTTTTCTCAGCTGTACGGCTCCGGACAGTTAGCGTTTTCAGGTGGGTGGCTTGCTTTCAAGATCTATGGACTGTACTCTAATTCTATTGATATAGAATCATGCATGATAGTGATTGGACTTGGGTAGCATGCTAGAGTGTAGGAATTGTTGATCCTTGTTTTATCTGTCGATCTTGTGATCTCTTGCTTCCTACTATCATGTTAAATATTTGTTATATTGGAACCTGACCTAGCACCCCCGTCATATGTTGCATGTGTAACCAGACCAGTAGAAAACCCTCACTTGGGCTAGGGTTATTTATGCTTAGACATCCACACTTTGTGTTTCATTCCTGGACTTAGTGTTATCCTCGCCCGGGTAGTGGGCCGAGCGGTCGGGACTTCTCTATAGTGTGGGATGCATTGCACTCGTGCTTGCGAGCAGAGTGGAGTCTGGTAGATGTAGTGGTTCGCTTGTCTGTATCGGGAACCGTTTGGGGTAAACGGTGGACCCGAGAGATCTTGTTTTCCCCTGTTTGGGCCGTCGCCACTGTGTTAGTGGCAGTAGTTTACTAGTGTTAGCCGGACCTAGAACCCAGAACCCTTTTCGACATGTACATGATTTTAGTCTACCAATGTTTTCTTCCAAACATCGAAGGGCCGCTGGAGTCTGTTCTTGTTTGATTGGACAAAGGCATCAGCCCTTCGGGGTTTGGGTAAAACACTTGTTTTCTAACTGTTTTTCTAAAAAGAACTAAAATCATTAAATATGGATTTCTTCCAGATCAAATTAATTTTCAATAACAAATGTCACCTTTTCCGGTAAATCTCCCCACTCGAAAGGATTCGAGTGGTCTGGGTTCTAGGGGTCGTTCCTCTGTCGGGACGAAAGCCACGGGGGCCGAGCCTGGAACCTGTCCTTGTTTGATAGGGTTGTAGGTGTAGGTCCCCCGGGACTTCCGAGCCCCGTTGGTGTCTTCTGCGAGTTGTATTGTGATTATTGCCTTCCCGAACTTTAAGGGATCGGGAACTTCGATAGTCGGAGCCTAGAGTCTGTTCTTGTTTGATAGGGTTCTTAGCACCGGTCTATCGGGTTTCCGAACCCTTATGGTGTCGGTCTTTCTGGAGAGTTTAGTGTTCTTTTGTGGGAGCCGTCTGGTGGACGGTGGCCCCAGCTGTGTGACTTCCAGCTTGGTGTTGTTGGTCGATCTTGTTGATCGTGGTTTGGACTACAGCCTGCATGAGCCATATTTGAGCTCGACAGAGATACGCGGATACTTTCCTCGGTGGGGTCGCTCCCCTCGAGAGCCACTCCGGAGTTGGGCCTGTTACTTGCTATCGCGACTTGTCGACGCCGTCCCTCT
Source organism: Tillandsia leiboldiana (assembly GCA_029204045.2). Taxonomy (NCBI): domain Eukaryota; kingdom Viridiplantae; phylum Streptophyta; class Magnoliopsida; order Poales; family Bromeliaceae; genus Tillandsia; species Tillandsia leiboldiana. Next base: position 8,532,626 of record CM055077.1, on the reverse strand, counting down.
GACTGGCCCAGTTAGTGGCAGTCACGGACACCCTACGGTAGACCCGTCCTGTTGAGGATATGCGGCAGTAGGTGGGCGCAGGTTTGACTGGACCCTTTGAGGCAGTCAGTTGAGATTTGGTGAGATACTGTGTGTGTTAGTAGATGCATCATGTTTCATCTATCCCTTTTCTTGAGCATCTAGATAGAGGCATAGTAGCTGTTGAGTTACTTTTCCAGCCTTTCATTTCAGTTTTATATTGTCACTTTATGCCTCTAGTAGACTTAGTGGGCAGACCGTCGGGCTTGTTGGCGGCACCCACTGAGAACTACTTGGGACGTAGTTCTCACACCCGTCGTGGTGTATTTTCCCACAGGGACTTCTACTCCGGTTCCTGCTGCTCCTGTTGCTGCTTCTTCTGATCGAGGTAAGGGAGTCGCGAGATAGTTCCCCACCAGTCGTCGTCTAGAGAGTAGATGTACCCTTATTACTTTTGAGAGTTCCTGTTGAGAGAACTTTGTAGTGAGGTATAGAGTTGTATTTATTTTCTACTGCTCGAGTGACTTTTGTACTTTTGGTGAGGACTTGTGTTGTATATAGTTTTGATTTCTAGCAGTTTTACTTTCAGCTCTGATATCTGCATAGTATAGATGCTCTTTTGCAGGTTAGTCGCTTCGTCTATACGGGCTTCCCGTATGGGCGGCGGATCTGTTGGCGAGCCCGGGTCGCAGTTTCGACGCCGGGGCGTGACAGATTAGGTGGTATCAGAGCCTAGGTTGTAGGTCATTATGGACTTAGAAACCCTAGGCTTGTGGTTGGACATTAGGATGACTACGTGAGAGTCGTGACTGTTAGCGAGAGTCTTGATTGAGTTTTTACCTCTCCCAAGGGATGGGATGAGTGACTGGCATGTTTATTCTCCTAAGCGATTATGTTGGCTGCAGACAACATAATGCTAGGGAATGGATGACATGTCCTAGACTTTCGCTGGATTGGGTCGTGTGTTGTTTGGTACTGTCCTGATGTTTCCATGTGTGTTGCAGGTGGGCACGATGCCTCCCCGACGCGGGGTGCAGACGCGTTCTCAGCCTTTTCCCTCCGATGAGCCTGGGCAGGAGGAGCCAGCACAGGGTCAGCAGAGTGAGGTGCAGGAGCTTCGGGCTCAGTTGGCCCAGTTGTCTGAGGCGGTGCAGCGCCAGGAGGAGGCTTCTCAGCGCCAGGAGGAGGCTTCTCGGCGCCAGGAGGAGGCCTTTGGTCGGATGATGCTTCTTTTAGAGCAGAGGACGCAGCCTGTGGTAGCACCCCCTGTGTGTTCGCCTGTGCCTTCTTCGCCAGCTGTGGCGCCCCCTGTGGTCCCGTCAGCGCCGGCTATTCCTGTCGAGCCGGTTTCTAGCATACCACCGCCTGGATCGATGGGACCTTTGACTTTGGTTGAGCAGAGTGCGGTGGTGGATCTGTTGATGAGATTCCGCCGGTTTGATCCACCCCGTTTTTCTGGTATGAGTGCTGAGCCGTGGGAGGCAGAGTCTTGGATCACGGCCATGGAGCGTCATTTTGAGAGTTTGTTCGTTGATGATCGATTTCGAGTCTTTTTGGCTACACACTACTTGGAGGGCAACGCCGAGGCTTGGTGGCGGCGTGTGCGGCCTGCTGGTCCGCCTGGGACGCAGATTCTTCCCTGGGCGGAGTTCCGCAGACTTCTGTTGGGGGCCTTCTTTCCTGAGAGTGTTCGCCAGAGATTGGAGGAGCAGCTGAGAAATCTCCGCCAGGGAGATCGGCCCGTGAATGCATACATAGCCGAATACAATCAGCTGTTGGCTAGTATGCCTCACGTGGCCAGGGACGAGTCTCACCGGATCTACATGTTCGAGCGGGGGCTGCGCCGGGATATTTATCAGCTTGTTCGCTCACGCAGATTACAGACTTTGGAGGCATCGATGGAGCAGGCGTTATATATTGAGTCTGGAGAGGCAGTGATGTCAGAGGTGGCTCTAGCCCCCGTAGTGATTCCTGGGGCGAAGCGCCCAGCACCGGGTGATGAGGGGCAGACGAGCGGGCAGGGACCTCCGAGACCTCCACGATCTCATCCTGAGGGTCGTGGGTTTCGTAGGCGCCGGAGATCTGGTGAGCCCCAGCAGCAGCAGCATCAGCGGTATCGGCAGCAGCGGCAGGAGCGGTGTGTCATCTGTGGCGGGCCTCATCCACCGTCGCAGTGTGATCAGAGACAGGGGCGGTGTTTCCTTTGTGGAGAGTTGGGACATTTCCGCGCAGCTTGCCCCCAGGCCATTTTGTCAGTGCGGCCGATTGCGACAGCACCCCCCTTGCCCATCCATGCAGCGGGAACCCCTCCGGCACACCAGCGGACAGAGTGGGCCACGACGTCGGGACAGACGGGACGACGACCTGCAGCACCCAGTGGACGGGTTTATGCAGCCCTGTTGGAGGACACCCCGGCAGCGGATCTTGCCGTGGCAGGTATGATTTTATTTCAGCTAGCTGAGTTGAGCATTTTGTTACCGCTGCATTCTCCTGCTTTATTAGTTGAGTATCGGCATCGGCATCCTTGCATGGGTATGGGTTAGAAATTTCTGCTACATGTTTTAGCTATTGGATTCTTCCCAGTATCCTTTGAGTAGAGGAGGATCGCGGTGTATGATCAGTGCAGTTGAGACTTGGGACTTCACTTGCTGTTGTGACGATTCAAGGACAGCTCCAGGACTTGGATTGAGCACCCAGGTTGGGCTGATTGTTGCGGTGCTGTGCTACGACTGATGATGGAATGAAGCAGTTATTCTTCTGCGTGTTGGACTGGAGGAGTTCGTTTTCTCGGGTTGTCGGCGTATCCTTCCAACAGCATGGGCTTCAGCGACTGTGGACAGACGCCACCTCGGGAGCAGACTTGATGTTAGGACTAGTGGTTATGTCCTTAGGAGTCTCGGTTAGTGATAGCTTCCTTTTGTGGCCACAGTAGGAATGACACCAACACTTTTCCTCCTTTTCTCACCTTGTACTGAAATTTACGAGCAGGACGAAAACTTCGAAAGATTGCTCCAGAAATGGAGACAGTGCCCGAACCTGTTCTTGTTTGATTGGGGCGAAGGCACTGATTTTTCGAAATTTTCGGACTTTTCGCTAATTTCAGCTGTTTTCTAAATTGAGGGTTGGAGTTGATGTCTTTCCTGCTGGTGGAGCCGTATCTTTCTTGTTAGTTTAGCGTTGCGTTCTTGGTTGTTTCGATTGTTTTGTTTTTGTTGTGGCGTGTTTTGTTTCGGGGACGAAACTTCCTTTTAGTGGGGGAGGATGTAGGACCCCCGAACCCCTTGCAGCATTTTCCGATGGATCCACTGTTAGAACACCTGTTGTTGGTGTATCTGGCCCATGGTGCATCAATGGGATGCCACAGATGGACCCTGTAAGGTTTTATTGGCTGTGTTGGCTTTCGGCTGGGTTTGCCGAAATTTTGTGAAAGAATTAGGCCAAATAGACAGCGGAAATGGATTCAGCGCGGAAAAACGCTTGAAAATGGCTTTTTGTTTGCCAAATTCTGAGTCCGGATGCCCAAAAACGGACTCCCGGAAAATTTACTGGATTTCTGGTGCATGGGGGAGCCGTGGACCGGCGGGGGAGCCATGTGGCAGGCCCTGATTGGCCGGCGCACGCAGCTGGGTCCACGGAGCACTGGGGTTTGGACCGGGGTGCACCGGGAGGCGCGTGGACCGGCAGGTGTCCACGTGGCAGCGCCTGATTGGGCGGCTCTGGTGCGCTCGGTCTGCGGGAGTGCGCGGGGAGGCGTGGACCGGGGGCGCGCCACGTGGCGGCACCCGGTTGGCGGGCGCATGAGCGCGCGGTCCACGCAGCGCGCGGGGCAGGTGGCCGTACGCGGGGCAGGCGCGGGCGACGCGGGAGGTGCCACGTGGCGCCCGCTGATTCGCGGGCGCCACCTGCCGCGTTGACGCGGGCAGGGACACGTGGCGCTCCCCGTGGCGGCTTGCACGGCTGCGGCGTGTTCGGGGGACACGTGGCGGGCGCCGGCGCGGGTCGGACCAAGCAAGCGTCCGGCCGGATCCCGTGTGCGGGCTGGGCCGGGCCGGGCCGCACTGTGCGCGCCCGAAACCGGCCGGGCCGGGCTGCACTGTAGCCGCCCGAATTCGGGCTGGGCCGCACTGTAGCCGCCCGAATCCGGGCCGGGCTGCACTGTAGCCGCCCGAAACTTGGGACATCTTTGGTATTTCTTCTTTTGTTTTTGGGGGCCTTTAAATAGCAGCCCGAGCCTCTTTCTTCTCCCCTTTTCTCCTCTTTTCGAGCCTCCTCTGCCCGAGCAACCTTAAGAAGAATTCTTCATCTTCAAGCTCTGGATCCACCTGCAAAGTTTTGGGATTTTATGGGCACGCATCCCGAGGTTCTCTATTTTACGGCGCGGCGCGACGTGGTGGTTCCTGTGTTCTTCTTCGGCGCAGCAGCAGTGTTTTAGCTCCCCTGGTCTACTCTGACGATCTTTTCGAGCGATTTCTTCGCTGCTGGATTCGTAACAGGTGAGGCTACGATTTTGGGTTTCTCGGACATTTTCAGATTTCACGTTTTTCGAGGTGTTTTCTCGTGCTCATTGGGACCCTTTTTGCTGTGAGATTTTGGTGAGGGCAGCACCTTCTTTTGAGGAGATCTTCGCGCACGAGTCTCAGATCAAGACGTGCTTATAGACTTTTTTCATCTACTCGACGCGAGGATCATCGTGGATTTTTCTTGGAATTTTTGGAGACCTTCCCGAAGGTATACACTGTTCCTTTTATCTGTACAAGAGTTTACAGTTGAATGGTTTTGGGATTGTGCGCACCGATACTGTGGAATTTGTAACTTGGCCTACGGTGCTCGGAATTGGACGTGCAGGTACCCGTTTCGAAGCTATCGACGCGAGGATCGCCGTGGTATTTTTATCAGAATTTTTGGAGTTCGTTTTATAGGTGAAAATTTCGCAGTAAGTGGACTGTTCCCAGCAGATTTGTAAAACCTGGATTTTATTGGATTTAAAGTGTAACTGTAGCCTTATGTTGTACCCAGGAGGGATTGTGGGCTGTGCTGGACCTGTTGGACCTTGAGTGGTTATTTTCCTGGTTTTCTCAGCTGTACGGCTCCGGACAGTTAGCGTTTTCAGGTGGGTGGCTTGCTTTCAAGATCTATGGACTGTACTCTAATTCTATTGATATAGAATCATGCATGATAGTGATTGGACTTGGGTAGCATGCTAGAGTGTAGGAATTGTTGATCCTTGTTTTATCTGTCGATCTTGTGATCTCTTGCTTCCTACTATCATGTTAAATATTTGTTATATTGGAACCTGACCTAGCACCCCCGTCATATGTTGCATGTGTAACCAGACCAGTAGAAAACCCTCACTTGGGCTAGGGTTATTTATGCTTAGACATCCACACTTTGTGTTTCATTCCTGGACTTAGTGTTATCCTCGCCCGGGTAGTGGGCCGAGCGGTCGGGACTTCTCTATAGTGTGGGATGCATTGCACTCGTGCTTGCGAGCAGAGTGGAGTCTGGTAGATGTAGTGGTTCGCTTGTCTGTATCGGGAACCGTTTGGGGTAAACGGTGGACCCGAGAGATCTTGTTTTCCCCTGTTTGGGCCGTCGCCACTGTGTTAGTGGCAGTAGTTTACTAGTGTTAGCCGGACCTAGAACCCAGAACCCTTTTCGACATGTACATGATTTTAGTCTACCAATGTTTTCTTCCAAACATCGAAGGGCCGCTGGAGTCTGTTCTTGTTTGATTGGACAAAGGCATCAGCCCTTCGGGGTTTGGGTAAAACACTTGTTTTCTAACTGTTTTTCTAAAAAGAACTAAAATCATTAAATATGGATTTCTTCCAGATCAAATTAATTTTCAATAACAAATGTCACCTTTTCCGGTAAATCTCCCCACTCGAAAGGATTCGAGTGGTCTGGGTTCTAGGGGTCGTTCCTCTGTCGGGACGAAAGCCACGGGGGCCGAGCCTGGAACCTGTCCTTGTTTGATAGGGTTGTAGGTGTAGGTCCCCCGGGACTTCCGAGCCCCGTTGGTGTCTTCTGCGAGTTGTATTGTGATTATTGCCTTCCCGAACTTTAAGGGATCGGGAACTTCGATAGTCGGAGCCTAGAGTCTGTTCTTGTTTGATAGGGTTCTTAGCACCGGTCTATCGGGTTTCCGAACCCTTATGGTGTCGGTCTTTCTGGAGAGTTTAGTGTTCTTTTGTGGGAGCCGTCTGGTGGACGGTGGCCCCAGCTGTGTGACTTCCAGCTTGGTGTTGTTTGTCGATCTTGTTGATCGTGGTTTGGACTACAGCCTGCATGAGCCATATTTGAGCTCGACAGAGATACGCGGATACTTTCCTCGGTGGGGTCGCTCCCCTCGAGAGCCACTCCGGAGTTGGGCCTGTTACTTGCTATCGCGACTTGTCGACGCCGTCCCTCTGACTGGCCCAGTTAGTGGCAGTCACGGACACCCTACGGTAGACCCGTCCTGTTGAGGATATGCGGCAGTAGGTGGGCGCAGGTTTGACTGGACCCTTTGAGGCAGTCAGTTGAGATTTGGTGAGATACTGTGTGTGTTAGTAGATGCATCATGTTTCATCTATCCCTTTTCTTGAGCATCTAGATAGAGGCATAGTAGCTGTTGAGTTACTTTTCCAGCCTTTCATTTCAGTTTTATATTGTCACTTTATGCCTCTAGTAGACTTAGTGGGCAGACCGTCGGGCTTGTTGGCGGCACCCACTGAGAACTACTTGGGACGTAGTTCTCACACCCGTCGTGGTGTATTTTCCCACAGGGACTTCTACTCCGGTTCCTGCTGCTCCTGTTGCTGCTTCTTCTGATCGAGGTAAGGGAGTCGCGAGATAGTTCCCCACCAGTCGTCGTCCAGAGAGTAGATGTACCCTTATTACTTTTGAGAGTTCCTGTTGAGAGAACTTTGTAGTGAGGTATAGAGTTGTATTTATTTTCTACTGCTCGAGTGACTTTTGTACTTTTGGTGAGGACTTGTGTTGTATATAGTTTTGATTTCTAGCAGTTTTACTTTCAGCTCTGATATCTGCATAGTATAGATGCTCTTTTGCAGGTTAGTCGCTTCGTCTATACGGGCTTCCCGTATGGGCGGCGGATCTGTTGGCGAGCCCGGGTCGCAGTTTCGACGCCGGGGCGTGACACATAGCCCCTCTAGCCGCAGCGCCTCAACAGATCCCTCTCCTCTGCCGCTTCCCTCGGACCACCCCGCACCGGCCGCCGCCTCCCCGCGCCGGAGAAGCAAAGAAAAAAACTGCAAGTAGCACCCTTGCTCTCGGGGGTGTGGACAAGGTGGTGTGGGGGAGGGACCTGGTTGATCGAGACTTGGTCCAGAAGACTGCCTAGTGAAGCCGCAACCGCGCTGGGCCGACCCAGAGGCCAGTCGCCGCCGCGCGCCACCGCGGCCTTCCTCCCTCCCTTCCAAACTTCCGGCGAAGGTAAGTCTTGGAAGTTTTGTTTTTATTTCGCCTGGAGGACCCTGGCATTAAGTTGCTGACATCCAGAGGATCGTCCTCGTGCAGCCCCGAGGTCCCCGGTGCCCCGGTTAGCCGGCCGGGGAACCTTTTGCCGGATTATTGCTTTCTCGACCGACCAAGTGTGCCGCCGTCATCGGACCGTCGAGGTCGAGATCAGCACCGTTCAGATCCTCCCTCCTGACGACTGCAACTTCTCCACGAAGCCCCGCCACGATCGGATCAAGATCGGGGCTAAGCGGCGTTGCCCTAATTTCGGGGTTTCTTCAACTTCGGCCGAGCACGGCCGTCCGGCGCCGGCGCTGTCTCCCACCGCCGGGCATCGCCACCAGAGAACTTCTGGACCCGAGAGAGACCCTTTGGTCCAGGTGGCACCGGCCCGGAGCTCGCCGGCCGGAATCCGCCATTAATGGCTGATTGAAGCTTCACCGGAGCTCCGCCGCGCGCCTTGCCGGCGCTCCTTGGTCACCGGGAACCACCCAGGTGAGTTTCTGTGGTCGGTAAGAGCCCTCCCATGATCTTGCATGGCCTCCCTAACGTCGGGGTTTTGCTGTGCAGAGTTGCACCCGAGCTCGGTCTAATCCTCCTCTCCGGCGATCCCCGGCATCTCGGGCTCCGGCCACCCGTGCAGGTATGACCTAAATGCCTCTTATGTGAATCCCATCATTTTGGTTTAGGGCCAGGACCCCCCTGTAGTTTGGTCTTAAAGCTTGCACCCGAGCTAAGCCTCTCGGGCTCATCTCCGGCCGCCGCCGCCTCCGGCCGCCGGGGCTCGACCCCGCGTGGACCCGAGACCTTCTGGGACTCCAAGTAACCCGATGCTCACCCTTGCTGCAGGTCTGAGCCTGGTTTGATCCCAACTTGCCCAAGCCAAGCCTTGCTCATTCTTTGGTGGTTGCTCCACCTTGCTCCGGCGACTCTCCGGCCGGCCTCCGACACGCGCAAGGTGAGCCCTCAACCCTAGACACCCTACAGATCATGATGCTTCTATTAAATAATTAAAAGATCTAGTAGATGTTAAGTGCTAGCAAAATTGCAAAATAGACCTAAGAACACTATGGGCCAACTTTGCCCTCGGGATCCGTGTCGACCAAATCCTGTGAGCACGGGTTCCGTCTCGTCGTAACGGACGCGCTGAAACTTACGGCGCCGTCGTTGGACCACCGGATTTTTCGAACGAGCTAAAACAGTAATCAATATAATGTTTTTATGCAAATTTTAAATACCTCATGGACCAACTTGCAAATGTGGCACCCTGGCTGCCCTTAGACAGTGTTTACGCACCACCTGGTCATTTTGTTGGGATTCCGAAGGTCCTCGTTGACCGAGAATCAGATATCGATCGATAAAATGACCGATTTGACCCGTTTAAACCTTCTGTTAGTGTAACGATGTCGGGAAAGGGTTGTGGGAGTTTATTACTAATCATAATTACTGTTACAGGGCCCAGTTGTTCAGCACCAGCCTCCCAATAGCTGCGCGGGAGTTCGAGAGTCTGCCTTCATCCAGGTGGATTAGCTTCGGCCCGGGCTAGCTTTTTGGCCCTCTGGTTGCTTTAGTCCAGTCGGACCCCTGTTTTTGATTTCCCCGCTGATTATATGACCTATCTTGACATATCATGATGTCACTGTTGACCTTGACCTGATTAGACCTGTGATTGAGATTTCTGGTCACGATCAGCTGATTAACATATACATACTCCCTGATTATTCCTGACTGATCCTGATTGATTGAGATATAGATTTGCATGATTAGATGATACCTGTTGATTCCTGTCATTGAGACATTTCTTGATATACGTCGATATGCATGATTGATTGATCCTGATTGATAGACACTACTCGATATGCATGATTGATTGATCCTGATTGATAGACATTACTCGATATACATGATTGATTGATTCCGATGGATAGATATAGACAGATGATTCCCTGTTGGGATTTCGGCGTGTGCCGACTACTCGGTCACTAGACCGTGAGATTGATCATTGTGACTTGCCATGCACTGCTGTACTTCACGAACATTGCCGGGGTCGCTCCCCGTGGCTATTGTTCTTTACCGGTAAAGTGGTCTGGAGGAAGGACCCGTGAGCCCCAGATAGCACTTATGGGTGCGGGGTTATGTCAGTGGGATAGGTGTAGATAGTGATATGAGCCTGAGGTCCCTGTGACCAATATTGGCATTGTTTGGGTACTCGGTATTCTTGTGATTGATGCATAGATTCTATGAATGTTCTAGTATACCTTTCAGTTGCCTTTTATTTTCAGCATGTATGAGTTTACATTTATGAAATTTCTACTATTTCTGATGTAAAGTTTTTTCTCTCAGCTGTTAATGTACTTTTTATGCTTTATAGTCTACATCAATTGTTTTACTAAGTACGTTTTCCCATTAAGTCTAATATTTTATAAATATTCTTCTATAAGTTTAATCCTCTTTTCCCTATCTTATTTTACTTCTATTTGTTTCTGATTTGTGGAGGCAATGATGTCATAGATACAGAAGAAATAAGTTTTAAATGATCTAATATTTAAACAATCAACTATTAATAGTTTCAGACGTCGTTCAAATTTTGCAACAATTAACCAACTCTTGATTTCTTATCTTTGTTTCCCCTTTTGTTTACTACCTAGATTGATTATTTGTTTCACACTGTCAAAACTCTTATGTTAATAGCTTGACTTACCCTTTAAATTAGGTTCCTTTTTCCTACTTATCATTCCCGTTTTGCTTAATTGTACTAATTAGTTTACATCCTTAGCTGATGATTTTGATGAAGATAACTGACACGATATCCCCATTTTATCTCCCCTTCTCTTTTTTTATTACTTTCTTTGAAATAATTAGGATTTTTTTGGCAAAATAACTTATTTATTTCATTTTCCAATAGAGAAATGAAATGCCTTTCGAGATTGAGTTTGAACTTTACACCTGTCTTTACATGCATACTCTTGGTGAACTTCATGCCTTTAATTAGTTCAAGTTTTCCAAGAATTTTCTAAGTTGCGACTTTGGAGCTTTAAAATCATAAAATTTTATTAACAGCATGCAACAAAAGAAAAAGAGTAATTATTCTTGAGGACCTCTCATTAAGTCGAGTTTTGTAAGTTGTCACTTTTGGGTTAGTGCCTACTCACTTTTCAATTCCTTATTTACACTCTTCTTTTGTATTTTTAAAGTGTATGTGTATGTGTATTATATAAATTCTATTGCTCTCAGTACCTATTTACTTCTTAATTACATATTCTCTCATGCCTACTTTCGCTTACTTTTAACTTAGATCTCTCTTTTCTTTGTTCACATCTCAGTTCTAATTATGCCATTACTTTGAGTAGAGATCTCAAACAATTCGTTTGGCTCTTGACCTTCATAATAGGCTATTGTTTGCCTTTACATGAAACTTACAAATTAAAAGTTTTAAACTTCATTTCCTATTTGTATATAAAACTAATCGAAGCCAATTTACTAATCCTTTTCTTGGATTACCTTTGGAGTCTGGAAAGTGCGAATCTTGTGGAACAGCAGAAGATGGGAAATGTGAAGGTTCGCATATACTAACCGCTTCTTCTTGTGTAATTTGTGGTGCTAGCAATAGTAAGAGATTTTCCAGTAGTTTGGCATAACATATATTTTTTTCCTTCCATAATTTAGGTCACTTTGGCTACATAGAATTGCCAATACCAATTTATCATCCGTCTCATGCAAACGAGCGTAAGCAAATCTTTACCTTGGTTTGTTTGAAGTGCCTCAGAATGAAGAAAGGAAAGGTATATACGAAAAACAATGAGAAATCTAACTTGCTTGGATTCGGATATTAATTGAACCTCCTATGTCTAACATGCTTATGTCCTTGCTTGGGTTGTGCATTCAATTATATCTGAGCCTCATTTTCTCTTAGTTTTTTGTTGTATCCTAAATGAAATATTCTTTCCCAGTTTTTTGTTTTTTTCTTTTTTTTTTTTCCCTTCCTACTCTAATTTGCTACTTTTTTTTACTCCTCAAATCTGTTGTTTTTACCAAAGATAACCAAATGTTGATTCCCTGTTTCTAACAGGAAATGAAATTTAGTTGCATTTCAAATTCACTTGCTATTTATTTTTCAATTCTCAGATTTGTCGTCACTAACTAAAAGAACCAATAACTTATTACCTGTTTTTGTTTTACTAAAATATCCTACTATGACCTTGCTACTTGTGATTCGAAATTCACTTGCTAGATTTCTTTGCTTTCCTTTGCGATTCTTTGCAGGCAGTAATAATCTAAAGAGAGAATAAAGAGTTCTACTACTTGTAGTTCTACTTATTAAATTTGCTTCCTTGACTTATCTGGTTTCTTTGTATTTCTTTGGGGACAGTGATGATATAAAGAAAGGATAAAGAGTTCTTGGTGCTCTAATCCTTAAGCAATAAAGTCATCAAGAGTTTTCCATGGCCAACATTTCGCAAGCTTATTTTGATCTAACAAATAACCATCCTTCTTCCTACATTGGTGGACAAAAAATGGTGCAGTTTTTTACTCCCTTAGACAACCAACTTATTAAGAGTTTTGGATGGTCTAATACATGGGCTCTCTTAGTTGCCAAGAAGGTCTCTTTCTCTCTCTCTCTCTCTCTCTCTCTCTCTCTCTCTCTCTCACTCTCTCTCTCTAGATATATATATATATATATATATATATAAAAGTGGCACAAGTTGTGTTTCGCCTCATGTTGTGTTAGAAAAGTTAGAACTTTTGTTTCTCATTTATAGTTCTTTTTCTGGAATTCTGTATGGTTTCTTTCTATGTAAGTTTTAACATTCTTTTTATGGTAAGTAATATAGCAACTCTAGAGTCTACAGTTAGCCACTCTAAGCAACTTACCACTGTTTCGTATGGTACTAGAGCAGTAGTCAAACATCAATTACAATTTACCCTCATTAATAACATAACTTTTGGATCAATTTGTCAAGTAGAAAGATCATACTAACAGCTTTAAGTGATAATTGGTTGAGTTCCAACTAACAAAAAAAAAAAGTTCAGAAGTTTGAAATTCTCAATCGGATTCCAATCATCTGATTTGAAACCCAAATCGCATGGTCTATGATATCCATATTTTGAATTTAGTACGTACGGATTTTCATTATATTGAAACTAATATGTTAGCGAGGATAAAGTAAAATAAATGAGTCATTACTTGCTGATAAGATGCGGGAATGGAAGAGGTACGCCTGCAGCAATTTTCTTGCCTTATCTTCTAAAATTTGATTATTTATGTAGTTTCTTTTATTCTTTCACTTACATAGTTCTAGAGTTGATGCATTTTCTCGCATTCATTTCTTTTCTGGTGCCAATTCCCTGTTTTGATTGTTTTCTAGACTTATCAAAGAGTTTGAAAGAGTGATGAAGGAGGAGGAGAGCAGAAATACTCGTGAAACCATCAAAATGATGAACGATAAAAAACAATCAACGCTATTATTTCATAAAATTATACAGTATCTAAAAGGTCTACTCTGACATCTTCTTTGGTACTTCTATTTGTAACTTTACGTTCTACTAATTAGAAGGTTGACTTCTTTGCAGGTTAAAGAGTTAAACTCATATGTCGCTCTCAATAAACAGTAAGTTCTCATTCCTTGCACTAATTCTGCGCTTATTTACGCATATGCTTATTAAGTCTCTGTAAATTGGATTGTTTGATCGGAGACTTTATGCTCACAGGTTTTCTTGGTTGAAATGCTGTATTCTGATCTTGAATACTGTGCTTATTCTAATAGCGTCAACTCAGAACACCAATCAATATGTAGGGAGTGCAATACTTCCCTCAAGATGGAAAATGAATGAACTTACAAGACAAATACAAAAAAACAGTAATTAGGGAATCGACCTGTAACTTGTGTGCTCTAAAACTAATGTCCTTAAAGGAATAATATGTCAGGTAGGATGCACTTTATCATTTAAGTGTGACATTACATCGTAAACATGTCTTTTAAGGAGCAGTAATTGAAGAACATTCATGCAAAAATGCGGGCTGGAGCCTGATTTGGTCGCACTTGTGAGTACCATTCTAGCTTCTGCTCAAATTGGATTTTTGAAATTGGGTTTCAGTCATTTCATCTAAAGTAATCCTGCAAATATAATAAAAATGCAAATATACGGATTAAACTTCAACTTATTTCGAATTGGGAAGAAGTAATAGAGATAAGAAAAGTAATTTATGTGGACAAATTGAATAGTTACCAAGTTGTTAGAGCTAAAATTTTATTCTGCTCAATTAATTTTTTTTCATGGTTCCCTTTAGTATATGGTAATAAAACTTTCTTGATGTTCTATTGCATATAAAGTGGGCTGCTTCAACAAGTACCCCGAAACAAAGAACAGAACTGGTCCTCTCTCTGCGTCACCTACTAAACAACAAACTAAACAATTTCTAATAACCTGCTAAACTTCAAATTCTTTTGAGTGCATCACTTCCTGAACAAAGAACTCATCTCCAAATATATGGAAATTTGATCCTTATATTTAGAAAATTACTTGAAATCACTGAAATTATTTTGACCTAACTTTGCAGGGTGCTTCTCTACCTGCTGCTGGTAGCACAATACAAGGACGAGAAGAACAAAAAGAAGATGATGATAAAATTGTAAGAATTTGAATTTTTGAAAATAAATAAAGAAATGAAATTGATTTGAGTCAAGTTGAATTTGGATCATGAAAAGCACCCGTAGTCTAAGTGCCCCTTTTCTGCAGTGTAATTTGCACAGTTAGTGGGCCAGAAATATCGCCTTTCAATCCGAGCCTAATCTCGAAGATCCGAGACCACGAGTGCGACCGTCGCGACGAACTGAGTGAAAACCATATTAAGCTTGTTCAGATCTGACGGTCGGATCTTCCAGAAATCGACGAAGAAGCGGGCGGGACCCGCGACTTAAGTCGAGGGTACAATGAACAGTAAACCCCAGTTTTCGAGCCCCTTCGCGCCAACGTTGAGCCAATTCACTGTCTGGAAATCGAACATAGCACTTCAGGTAGTCGATTCGAATGGCTCCGACGTTCTGGACGCAATGGCGCTGACGAAATTTCCGTTTGACGACTCTAAGTCTCGAAAAACGCGAAAACTGTATTCCGGGACTGTATTTTATGGACCGAGATTTAATCCGGGCAGTTTTTCGAAAATCAAAAATAGCTACCTGATAGGTCTCGTCGAGCCGGACGTCATGGCGCAGTCCATTTTCTGTTTCGACGAACGGATCTTCTCGAAAAGCGTGAAACGCATCGAAAAATGCAATTTTTGCACATAGAACCCTATATAACCTGCCTCGTAAAGCGTGCCATTGCTTGGGGAGGGATCTGAGTGCAAGACTTTGCTGCTATGAAGGACTGGACAGCAAATACCAAAGGGTGGAGGGCTGCGTTGCAATTGTTACACACACATGCATTCGAATTCAAAAATCGAATTCAAGATATTTTGCTTCTTAAGTAACCGCAGCCTCAGCCCCTCTATCGCACGCCTTCAACTACTCCCCTCTCCTCAGCCTCACTTCCTGGACCATCCCGTGCCGGCCGCCGCCTCCACGTCGCCGGAGAAGAAGAAGAACAAGATCTTGATCTCGGGTGTTGTGGTGGAGGAAGGCTGGGGAGGACCCTGGGTGGACCAGACTTGCACCTGAGGCACCTTCTGTGAACCCGCGTCCAAGCTGAGGTGACCCCGTGCCCAGCCGCCGCCGTGCGCCGCCGCGGCCGTCCTCTCATTTTTCTTGAAATTCCGGCGAAGGTGAGTTCTTGGGACGCTTCTCTTTATTTCGGCTTTTGGGCACAACCCTTGCACTCCTGACATCGAGGCCACCCCTCGGGTGCAGACCCAGCCACAGCTGTCGTCCCGATCGCCGGCGGAAGCCACCCCGCCGGAGATTATCGTTTTCTGGCCGACCGCGCGCGCTGCCGTCATCTGACCGTCGAGATCGCGATCAGCACCGTTGAACCTCGTGATCTTGACGACTGCAACCTCCCCACAAGGTCTGAGCTCGATCGGATCAGAATCGGTGCCGCGCGAGAAAGCCCTAGGAATCGATTTTCTTCAAACTAAGCCGACCTCGGCCGTCCGGCGCCGCCGCGGCCTCCCAGCGCCGGCCACCACTGCGCCGTCCTTCGCAGCTCCGAGACGAAGCTCTTGGTTCAGGTTGCACCGGCCCGGAGTCCCCCGGCCGGAATCCGCCATTGGAGCTCCTCCGAAGCTTCCCCGAGCTTCGCCGCCGCGGCTTGACGACGATCCCCGGTACCAGAAAAGCACTCAGGTAGGCTCCTGCGATCCCATAGAGTCCCCCCATCAAGTTGCATGGCCCTCTTAACGTTGGGTTTTTGCTGTGCAGAGTTGCACCCGAAACTACACTCGAGCCGGACTCCGGCCGACTCCGGCGCTCCGGGGCTCCGGCAAACCACCAGGTAAGACCTGTAGATCCCTCTGATGCTTCCTATCAATTTATTTTAGGACCAGAACCCCTCTGTTGCTGGGACTAAAAGGTTGTACCCGAGACATGGAACTCGGGCTCACCTCCGGCCGCCGCCACCTCCGGCCACCGGCGCCTGACCCGACATCGACTGGGCTTCATCTGAGACCACCCTTCCACTGCTGCTTGCCCCAGATTGTACTTGGACCCCGAGCCAATCCAAGTTGGACAAAACCGAGCCTAGGCATCTTGGTGGTGCTGTTCCGGCCACTGCTCCGGCGGGTTTACGGCAAGCCTCAGGTGAGCCCTCAACTCCATTTACCTTCCTGTGCATGATGCTCTAGCTAGCTCTTAAAAAGATCAAGTATAACTTAAGTTTTGCTAAGTTACAATATAATAGTAATGTGGACACCTAATGCTTATGGGCCAACTCTTACATCGGGACCCGTGTCAGCCCAATCTTGTGAGCACGGCCTTTGTCTTGTCGAAACAAACACGCTGAAACTTACGGCGTCGTGTTTGGATCCCCGGATTGTTAGAACGAGCCGAAACAGTAATTTAACTTAGTATAATTATGCAAGTTAAAAATGGATCATGGATCAAATGGGTATTAGACACAATGATTACCTTTAGACAGTATTTATACACTTACTGGCCATTTTGTTGGAGTCCCGTGGACTCTCGTTGATCGGGAATTGGATTTCGTCCCGTAAATCGGCAATATTGTTCCGTATTAGCGTCGCGCTATTGTAGCGTCGTCGGGATGGGTTGTGTGAGTTTATTACTGATTCTAGCTCCTTGTCCAGGGCCCAGCTGTTCAGCACCAGCCTCCCAGTAGCAGTGCGGGAGTTCGAGGATCGGCCTACATCCAGGTGGGTTAGCTTCGGCCCGGGCTAGCTTTTTGGCCCTCTGGTTGCTTTAGTCCAGTCGGACCCCTGTTCTTGATTTTCCTACTGATTATATGACCTATCTTGACGTATCATGATCCCCTGGTTTGACATCGACTCGATTAGACTTATACATGTGATTGTGTGTTCACGATCAGCCGATTATTATCTACATGATCCCTGATTATTCCTGACTGATCCTGATTGATTGATATATAGACTTGCATGATTAGATGACACCTGTTGATTCCTGTCATTGAGATATTTCTTGATATACGTCGATATGCATGATTGATTGATCCTGATTGATAGACACTACTCGATATGCATGATTGATTGATCCTGATTGATAGACACTACTCGATATGCATGATTGATTGATCCTGATTGATAGACACTACTCGATATGCATGATTGATTGATTCCGATGGATAGATATAGACAGATGATTCCCTGCTGGGATTTCGGCGTGTGCCGACTACTCGGTCACTAGACCGTGAGATTGATCATTATGACTTGCCATGCACTGCTGTACTTCACGAACCTGGCCGGGGTCGCTCCCCGTGGAGCTGGTTCTTTACCGGTAGAGTGGTCTGGTGATAGACCCGTGAGCCCCTTTTGCATCGAGACTGCTTGGCGTCTGTGACGTGCAGGGTTATATCAGCGGATCGGGTGCGGATGGGTGGCTTTGCCTGAGGTTCTCTGAGACCAATATTGGCACATGATTGAGTACTTGAGTTTCTACCTTTGACGCATTGCTTTTATTCTGTACCGCTGCTCAGTTATTTCCTGTATTATTATTTGCAGACATGCTTTCATCTCTTGCAGTTCCTTATGCATTATTTTGTAGCCATCTTTTGATTTCAGCATGTATGACCTACAGCTTTCATGATTGGTTATCTCTGATATACCTTGATTTTCAGTATACTTACCTGCAGTTCTTGTTCTGATTATTAGTAGACCTCTATGCTTTCCAGCTTTTCCTGTTGACTCTTACTATCCGCAGATTTTAGTACCCAGTAGGTACGATTAGCTGATGCTCGGCTCGTCGTGCCCACTGGGATGCACTCCGGTGTATCTCACACCCTCGGGTGACTGTTGTAGGTCCGTCGGGTGGTGAGATGTCGGGACGATCCAGTGAGCCGACTACGATAGAGCTGTCCCCATGAGCATTATATATCGACGACTTCTGCAGACATTTACTTTTCGCATTTCATTCCAGTTTATCGTGATTTAAACATTTAAAACTGATGAGGTAATAACTTAATTTTGATTATTCCTGCTGTCACGCCCCGAGTCTAAAAATCAGGTCTGAAATTTTTTTTTTTTTGTTTAAACCAGAGTTTGCAAAACAGGCGTAACAGACCGCCACACATATAGGAAACTCTCTATTCCGCGAACAGAGACTCCCCTATATATGCACGGCTAGGCTAGTAATCAGCAACAGATATCTCAGTACAACTACTACTCTAGTCAGCAGAAATAATTCAAAATCAGTTATTTCATCAATATTTTAAATGTCTAAATCGAACAGAATTAGAATAAAATGCGGAAACCAAAAGTCTGCGTAAATCATCAAGGATCTCAATCATCTCTGTCTAGAATCATGGGGACAGCTCTATCGTGACAAGCTCACTGGATCGTCCCGACAACTCACCACCCGACGGACCTGCAACAGTCACCCGAGGGTGTGAGACACACCGGAGTGTATCCCAGTGGGCACGACGAGCCGAGGATCAGCTAATCGTACCTACTGGGTACTAAAATCTGCGGATAGTAAAGATCAATAGGAAAAGCTGGAATAACAATAAGGTCTACTGATAGTCAACAATAGTTCACAGATACAACTAAAATAGGCAGGTAATCCACATAAGGAACAGTAGGTAAATAAATGCTAGAAATCAGGATATATCAGTGATAACAATCATAAGAACTGTAGATCATACATGTAGAAAATAAGAGATGTCTACAAAAATCATATATAGAGAACTGCAAGTGATGAAAGCATGTCTACAGATGATCATACTAGAAATAAACTGAACAACAATACAAGAGTAATGCGTCAAAGGTAGAAACCCAAGTACCCAATCGTATGCCAATATTGGTCTCAGAGGACCTCAGGCAAAGCCACTCATCCGCACCCGATCCGCTGACATAACCCTGCACGTCACAGACGCCAAGCAGTCTCGATGCAAAAAGGGGCTCACGGGTCTATCACCAGACCACTTTACCGGCAAAGAACAAGCTCAACGGGGAGCGACCCCGGCCATGTTCGTGAAGAACAGCAGTGCATGGCAAATCATAATGCTCAATCTCACGGTCTAATGACCGGGTAGTCGGCAACACGCCGGAATCCCAACAGGGAATCATCAGTCTATCGATCAGGATTAATCAATCATGCATATCGAAATATCAAGCAACATCTCAAGTGTCAGGGATCAACGAGTAGAATCGAATCATGCAAATCTATGCACTGGAATATAAGAGCTGATGCACAAGTACATGTGATATGTCTAACGTAAATCAAGTACTGTCAGGAACAATCATAGGGCATGCCAATACAAATCATCAGGGATAATCTAGATAGAATCAGCAGATATATATATGACGAGTCTAAAAGAATCCATGTCTGTCACGAGGGATCACATGTGATATATAGATCAAATCAATCAACTAATAAACAGGTATATGAATCGATCAAGATCTATCAGGAGTAGTCATAGAGCATGTAGGTGTAAGTATCAGGGGTAGATGACAGGTCTAAGGAAATCCATATCAATCAGAAGGGTCACATGGCATATAGATCAAGTCATCATGTATAGTCAAGAACCACTGTACATGATATGTCTAAAGAATCGATAGTTGTCAAGTACAGGTCTAATCAAGTCAGTGTCAATCAGTGAAACCATGATATGTATATGGTATGTCTCATGAAGATCAAGGTCTATCAGAAATATAAAAACTGATAAACAGGTACGTGAGATATGTCTCACGTAGATCAAGATCTGTCAGGACTAATCACTGGAATCCACAGATAAGCTAACTAGGCAGGGAATCAAAAACAGGTGTCCGACTGGACTAAAGCAACCAGAGGGCCGAATAGATCAAGCCCGGACCGAAGGTAACCCACCTGAGTGTAGGCCGATCCACGAACTCCCGCACAGCTACTGGGAGGCTGGTGCTGAACAGCTGGGCCCTGTAACAGTAAATATGATCAGTAATAGACTCACACAACCCTTTCCCGACAACGTTACACTAACGGAACGTTTAAACGGGTCAAATCGGTCATTTTATCGATCGACAACTGATTCCTGGTCAACGAGGACCATCGGAATCCTAATAAAATGGCCAGGTAGTGTTTGGGTGCTATCTAAGGTCAGCTAGGGTGACCATTTTGCATTTAAGTCCAACAGGTATCAAAATTTGCATAAATATCATTTCGTTATTACTGTTTTAGCTTGTTCTTAAGATCCGGGAATCCAAATGTGACTCCGTAAGTGCCAGCGTGTCACATTTGATGCGAGGAACCCCGTGCTCACAATCTTGGGTCAGCGCGAAACCCCAGGGCAAAGTTAGCCTTTTAACTCGCGATTTTGGACACAGTGTTTCGCCCCGTTCTTGCAATTCGGGACTCCGACGACGACACCGTAAATTCCAGCGGGTTCGTTACGTCGAGACGGAGCCCGTGCTCACGGGGTTTGGTCGACACGGATCCCGAGTTAAAAGTTGGCCCATACAGTTCTTTATGTCCATTTACAACTTTGATAACACTTAATATACTCTTGATTAAATTGAGCCCTAACAGGAGCATCATGTTCAGCAAGCATACAGGAGTGGAGGGCTCACCTGAGGGGTGCCGGAGGTCGGCCGGAAAGATGGCCGGAGCAAGGTAGTGCTCCAACAAGGCTCGGGTTGGCTTCTTCTCGGATCAACTCTGGCCCAGACCTGTACCAGAGGTAAGCACCAGGTTACTTGAGTCCCAGAAGAGGTTCGGTCCAGGTAGGGTCGAGTCCCGGCGGCCGGAGGGGCGGCGGCCGGAGCTAGAGCCCGGAATGATATTCTCGGGCACAAGGTATGAGGCCAACAACAGAGCACTATCTTGCCAAAAGTAAAATGCTGGGAAGCTTAAACATGGCCTCAAGGTCTTACCTGTCAAGGTGCCCGGAGCCCAGACCGCCGGGGATCGCCGGAGCTCGAACCAATGCCCTCCTCGGGTGCAACTCTGGAACGGAAGAGAGCCACGTTAAGAGGGCCATGCAAGTTGCTGGGTGGACTCAGGGGATCAAGCTAAGCCTACCTGGAGGTTCCCGGCGGCAGAGGAGCGCCGGCGAGGCGGCGCCGGAAAGGCTCGGTCAAGCTCGGAGGGGCTCTAATGGTGGATTCCGGCCGGCTGGGTTCCGGCCGGAGCAACCTGGATGGAAAGCTTCCACCCGGCGCCAGGAAGCTTCTGGTGGCAGTGGCCGCCGGTGGGAGGCAGCGGCGGCGCCGAACGGCGACGCGCGGCCGAGAAGCCAAGAATCGGGTTTCTAGGGCTCCTTTGCGCGGGCCCGATCTTGATCCGATCGTGATGGGACTTCGTGGAGAGGTTGCAGTCAACCAGGGGAGGAAGATCAACGGTGCTGATCTCCGGTTGAACGGCCGGATCACGGCGGCGCTGAAGATCGGCCGGAAAGACAATAATTTGATGGGACGGCTCCCGCCGGCGATCGGATCGGCGGCCGCGGCTCGGACTGCAACCGGAGGATCGCCTCGGTGTCAGGAACAAGGTGGTCGTGACCAAAAGCCCGAAAGAACAAAAGTGTTCCAAGACTTACCTTGGCCGGAAACCCCGAGGAAGATGGGTTGGCCCGCGGCGACGCTGCGGCGACGGCTGGGGACCGGACCACCCCAGCTCGGTTGCGGCGTCCCAATGGAGTCTCCCAGACAGGGTCTTGACCTCCCGAGAACCTCCCGAGAACCCTCCTCTTCCACCACCCGAGAACAAGGTGATCCTTGCTCCTCCCTTCCCAAGCGACGGGAGTGGCGGCGGCCGGTGCGGCTGGGTCCGAGGAGAGCGGCAGGGAAGAGGGATTTTGTTGCAACAGCGGCTGGGTGGCAGAGGGTTTAGGGTTCGTGAGGAACCCTAACTCGGTTGGAACCTATATATATAGGGTTTGCAAAATTGCAATGTAGTCCCTCTAGCCTTGGTGTTTTAGCACCTGGTCCCTCACAGCAACTTTCATTTACATCCAGGTCCCTCTCCCATGAGTGGCACGCTTTCCGAGGCAAGAAATCCAAGGGTTCTATGTGCAAAATAGCATTTTTCGACGCATTTCACGCTTTTCAAGATGATCCGTTCGTCGAAACGGAAAATGGACTGCGCCATGACGTCCGGCTCGACGAGACCTATCAGGTAGCGATTTTTGATTTTCGAGAAACTGCCCGGATTAAATCTCGGTCCATAACATGCAGTCCCGAAATACAGTTTTTGCGTTTTTCGAGACTTAGAGTCGTCAAACGGAAATTTCGTCAGCGCCATTGCGTCCAGAACGTCGGAGCCATTCAAATCGACTACCTGAAGTGCTATGTTCGGATTCCAGACAGTGAATTGGCTCAACGTTGGCGCGAAGGGGCTCGAAAATTAGGGTTTACTGTTCATCGTACCCTCGACTTAGGTCGCGGGTCCCGCCCGCTTCTTCGTCGATTTCTGGAAGATCCGACCGTCAGATCTGAACAAGTTTAATATGATTTTCACTCAGTTCGTCATGACGGTCGCGCTCGTGGTCTCGGATCTTCGAGATTAGGCTCGGATTGAAAGGCGATATTTCTGGCCCACTAATTGTGCAAATTACACTGCAGAAAAAGGGGCACTAAGACTACGGGTGCTTTTCATGATCCAGATTCAACTTGACTTTTATTCTTTTTCCTTTTATTTATTTATAATAAAATTCAAGTTTCTACATCTCTACCACCTAAAAAGAAGTTTCGTCCCCGAAACTTAATACAACTAAGAGTCAAATACATGGGGAAAGCGCTCCTACATGGCTTATTCACGTTCTCACGTGGCTTCGCGCTTTTCATGGTTCTCCTATAACTTACAGTTTGTGCAGGCAGAACTCAACGGTCTTACACATTTAGGCTGACTATCGAGGCTGAACACTGACAAAATGCCACTAGATTCACTTTCTTAAGTGAAATCCCATAAGGTAGAGAATCTCTTCTTACACTTTATAATCGTTTGTGGCAAAATTTTCACCACCAGCTGCTAGAACTAAACCTCAGACTACTAAGGACGCACGACTGCCGGTTAAATATCACACGACCTGTCGCTTAGCATCATAAAACATGGCAACCCAAGGCCACCATTCATAAAGCTTAAAATATCCGATTTGGGCATGTTGTCCAACTTTCTGGGCTTAAACCATATAGTTATATTATCAACTCAGTTGCAAAATCTGGCGACATCAACGTGGCTAAGGCAATCAATGTCTACGGAGATCAACGTCCAATTTTATCTTTAATCTACTTATTAAAAACAAGGTAATTCAGATTATTACATCACCTCCACTTCCAAGGAGTTTTGTTCCCAAAGCTTACAACTTAAGGTCATACTCAATGAAATGTTTAATATAAAATTTATTAGAGATCTACTAGGTCAGTCGTCGGGTTTCCCTCCATTGGCTCTCCATGAGAGGTCAGTGCATAGGCCGGTCCTGCTGAGGTATGGCGCCAGATGAAGCCGCGTTCGAGGAAGTGCCCTGACGCTGGTATGGAATCACGGTTGCTGGAGCAGTGAAATGATCGGGGGTGGTCCCCTGTGGGCAATTTTCCCGAATGTGTCCCGGTTGCCCGCACCCGTAGCAACATCCATATCGACGAGGGCACGTATTTGCGTGATGTGGCCTATCGCAAAAGATACAGAGTCGTAGTCCACGTTGCTGGTGGCTGGCTGGTGCGTTCCCAGAAGAAGTCCGTTTCTTATCCTTTCCTCTCTCAGTGGCATCCCGCTCCACACGAGCGGTCTGGATTTCGGCCTCGACGCAGTTGTCGAAGTCAGTGGTCAGGGGGGATGAGAGCTGGCCGTGCATCTCGTGCCCCAACCCCTGCGAGCACTTCGTAGCGGTATGTCCCTGTTGGCCGCATGTGAAGCATCGGCCGTGGCGTCGTTTGCAGAAGCGCGCTCGGTGAGTACCCCCGCAGAAGGCGCACGGTCGAGTTAGCTTCGCCTTTTTGTTTTGTCTGGGGGATCCGCCACCGCTCACAGAAGGCGCTCTTTTCTTGCCCTTGAATATTTGTGGCTCGGAATTCTTGAACTCTGGTAGGACAGCCTTTGCTCGAGCTTGCTCTGCTCGATCAGCCTCATCATTGGCCACAGGATCAGTAACTGGGAAGACTAACCGGTATGACGCAGGTGCCATCACCGCAGTACTAACAGGGGCAACCGTAACCCCCGGTACCGCACAAGAAGCCGCAACAACATCTGGAATGGGCCCCGCCAGTGGTGATACGGGGTCAACAGCAGGCTCCGCCAAACCCTCAGGCTCGGCCACGGCCGGAGCAACAAGGGGTGCAATCGGCGGTGCAGCAACTGGAACAGTTGGTGGGTGAACAGGTGGGACAGGAGCAGCAGTCTGCTGCTGCACAAAATGCTGGAACATCCCAACCAGGGCCGCCATCTGAGCCTCAAGTCGCTCTATACGACCCTGCACTGCGAGCTCGCTCGGCGCGCTGGGTGGTCGGCCGACACAACGGCCCGTGTCCGCACCCCGTCCATGCCCACGGCCTGGAGGACAGGCCATAACTGCAATCACAGAAGCAGGTCAGAAACAGACTCTGATAATGTCTTAAATTTCTAACCCTTAACTCGACGTACCCAACGCTCTCACGTGACAAGTCATCCTAGGGTTCATCCTAACCAGTTCCTAATCATCTTTTCCTAGGTACCGTGTACCTATTTCTCTGATACCATCTAATCTGTCACGCCCCGAGTCTAAAAATCAGGTCTGAAATTTTTTTTTTTTTTTGTTTAAACCAGAGTTTGCAAAACAGGCGTAACAGACCGCCACACATATAGGAAACTCTCTATTCCGCGAACAGAGACTCCCCTATATATGCACGGCTAGGCTAGTAATCAGCAACAGATATCTCAGTACAACTACTACTCTAGTCAGCAGAAATAATTCAAAATCAGTTATTTCATCAATATTTTAAATGTCTAAATCGAACAGAATTAGAATAAAATGCGGAAACCAAAAGTCTGCGTAAATCATCAAGGATCTCAATCATCTCTGTCTAGAATCATGGGGACAGCTCTATCGTGACAAGCTCACTGGATCGTCCCGACAACTCACCACCCGACGGACCTGCAACAGTCACCCTAGGGTGTGAGACACACCGGAGTGTATCCCAGTGGGCACGACGAGCCGAGGATCAGCTAATCGTACCTACTGGGTACTAAAATCTGCGGATAGTAAAGATCAATAGGAAAAGCTGGAATAACAATAAGGTCTACTGATAGTCAACAATAGTTCACAGATACAACTAAAATAGGCAGGTAATCCACATAAGGAACAGTAGGTAAATAAATGCTAGAAATCAGGATATATCAGTGATAACAATCATAAGAACTGTAGATCATACATGTAGAAAATAAGAGATGTCTACAAAAATCATATATAGAGAACTGCAAGTGATGAAAGCATGTCTACAGATGATCATACTAGAAATAAACTGAACAACAATACAAGAGTAATGCGTCAAAGGTAGAAACCCAAGTACCCAATCGTATGCCAATATTGGTCTCAGAGGACCTCAGGCAAAGCCACTCATCCGCACCCGATCCGCTGACATAACCCTGCACGTCACAGACGCCAAGCAGTCTCGATGCAAAAAGGGGCTCACGGGTCTATCACCAGACCACTTTACCGGCAAAGAACAAGCTCAACGGGGAGCGACCCCGGCCATGTTCGTGAAGAACAGCAGTGCATGGCAAATCATAATGCTCAATCTCACGGTCTAATGACCGGGTAGTCGGCAACACGCCGGAATCCCAACAGGGAATCATCAGTCTATCGATCAGGATTAATCAATCATGCATATCGAAATATCAAGCAACATCTCAAGTGTCAGGGATCAACGAGTAGAATCGAATCATGCAAATCTATGCACTGGAATATAAGAGCTGATGCACAAGTACATGTGATATGTCTAACGTAAATCAAGTACTGTCAGGAACAATCATAGGGCATGCCAATACAAATCATCAGGGATAATCTAGATAGAATCAGCAGATATATATATGACGAGTCTAAAAGAATCCATGTCTGTCACGAGGGATCACATGTGATATATAGATCAAATCAATCAACTAATAAACAGGTATATGAATCGATCAAGATCTATCAGGAGTAGTCATAGAGCATGTAGGTGTAAGTATCAGGGGTAGATGACAGGTCTAAGGAAATCCATATCAATCAGAAGGGTCACATGGCATATAGATCAAGTCATCATGTATAGTCAAGAACCACTGTACATGATATGTCTAAAGAATCGATAGTTGTCAAGTACAGGTCTAATCAAGTCAGTGTCAATCAGTGAAACCATGATATGTATATGGTATGTCTCATGAAGATCAAGGTCTATCAGAAATATAAAAACTGATAAACAGGTACGTGAGATATGTCTCACGTAGATCAAGATCTGTCAGGACTAATCACTGGAATCCACAGATAAGCTAACTAGGCAGGGAATCAAAAACAGGTGTCCGACTGGATTAAAGCAACCAGAGGGCCGAATAGATCAAGCCCGGACCGAAGGTAACCCACCTGAGTGTAGGCCGATCCACGAACTCCCGCACAGCTACTGGGAGGCTGGTGCTGAACAGCTGGGCCCTGTAACAGTAAATATGATCAGTAATAGACTCACACAACCCTTTCCCGACAACGTTACACTAACGGAACGTTTAAACGGGTCAAATCGGTCATTTTATCGATCGACAACTGATTCCTGGTCAACGAGGACCATCGGAATCCTAATAAAATGGCCAGGTAGTGTTTGGGTGCTATCTAAGGTCAGCTAGGGTGACCATTTTGCATTTAAGTCCAACAGGTATCAAAATTTGCATAAATATCATTTCGTTATTACTGTTTTAGCTTGTTCTTAAGATCCGGGAATCCAAATGTGACTCCGTAAGTGCCAGCGTGTCACATTTGATGCGAGGAACCCCGTGCTCACAATCTTGGGTCAGCGCGAAACCCCAGGGCAAAGTTAGCCTTTTAACTCGCGATTTTGGACACAGTGTTTCGCCCCGTTCTTGCAATTCGGGACTCCGACGACGACACCGTAAATTCCAGCGGGTTCGTTACGTCGAGACGGAGCCCGTGCTCACGGGGTTTGGTCGACACGGATCCCGAGTTAAAAGTTGGCCCATACAGTTCTTTATGTCCATTTACAACTTTGATAACACTTAATATACTCTTGATTAAATTGAGCCCTAACAGGAGCATCATGTTCAGCAAGCATACAGGAGTGGAGGGCTCACCTGAGGGGTGCCGGAGGTCGGCCGGAAAGATGGCCGGAGCAAGGTAGTGCTCCAACAAGGCTCGGGTTGGCTTCTTCTCGGATCAACTCTGGCCCAGACCTGTACCAGAGGTAAGCACCAGGTTACTTGAGTCCCAGAAGAGGTTCGGTCCAGGTAGGGTCGAGTCCCGGCGGCCGGAGGGGCGGCGGCCGGAGCTAGAGCCCGGAATGATATTCTCGGGCACAAGGTATGAGGCCAACAACAGAGCACTATCTTGCCAAAAGTAAAATGCTGGGAAGCTTAAACATGGCCTCAAGGTCTTACCTGTCAAGGTGCCCGGAGCCCAGACCGCCGGGGATCGCCGGAGCTCGAACCAATGCCCTCCTCGGGTGCAACTCTGGAACGGAAGAGAGCCACGTTAAGAGGGCCATGCAAGTTGCTGGGTGGACTCCGGGGATCAAGCTAAGCCTACCTGGAGGTTCCCGGCGGCAGAGGAGCGCCGGCGAGGCGGCGCCGGAAAGGCTCGGTCAAGCTCGGAGGGGCTCTAATGGTGGATTCCGGCCGGCTGGGTTTCGGCCGGAGCAACCTGGATGGAAAGCTTCCACCCGGCGCCAGGAAGCTTCTGGTGGCAGTGGCCGCCGGTGGGAGGCAGCGGCGGCGCCGAACGGCGACGCGCGGCCGAGAAGCCAAGAATCGGGTTTCTAGGGCTCCTTTGCGCGGGCCCGATCTTGATCCGATCGTGATGGGACTTCGTGGAGAGGTTGCAGTCAACCAGGGGAGGAAGATCAACGGTGCTGATCTCCGGTTGAACGGCCGGATCACGGCGGCGCTGAAGATCGGCCGGAAAGACAATAATTTGATGGGACGGCTCCCGCCGGCGATCGGATCGGCGGCCGCGGCTCGGACTGCAACCGGAGGATCGCCTCGGTGTCAGGAACAAGGTGGTCGTGACCAAAAGCCCGAAAGAACAAAAGTGTTCCAAGACTTACCTTGGCCGGAAACCCCGAGGAAGATGGGTTGGCCCGCGGCGACGCTGCGGCGACGGCTGGGGACCGGACCACCCCAGCTCGGTTGCGGCGTCCCAATGGAGTCTCCCAGACAGGGTCTTGACCTCCCGAGAACCTCCCGAGAACCCTCCTCTTCCACCACCCGGGAACAAGGTGATCCTTGCTCCTCCCTTCCCCGGCGACGGGAGAGGCGGCGGCCGGTGCGGCTGGGTCCGAGGAGAGCGGCAGGGAAGAGGGATTTTGTTGCAACAGCGGCTGGGTGGCAGAGGGTTTAGGGTTCGTGAGGAACCCTAACTCGGTTGGAACCTATATATATAGGGTTTGCAAAATTGCAATGTAGTCCCTCTAGCCTTGGTGTTTTAGCACCTGGTCCCTCACAGCAACTTTCATTTACATCCAGGTCCCTCTCCCATGAGTGGCACGCTTTCCGAGGCAAGAAATCCAAGGGTTCTATGTGCAAAATAGCATTTTTCGACGCATTTCACGCTTTTCAAGATGATCCGTTCGTCGAAACGGAAAATGGACTGCGCCATGACGTCCGGCTCGACGAGACCTATCAGGTAGCGATTTTTGATTTTCGAGAAACTGCCCGGATTAAATCTCGGTCCATAACATGCAGTCCCGAAATACAGTTTTCGCGTTTTTCGAGACTTAGAGTCGTCAAACGGAAATTTCGTCAGCGCCATTGCGTCCAGAACGCCGGAGCCATTCAAATCGACTACCTGAAGTGCTATGTTCGGATTCCAGACAGTGAATTGGCTCAACGTTGGCGCGAAGGGGCTCGAAAATTAGGGTTTACTGTTCATCGTACCCTCGACTTAGGTCGCGGGTCCCGCCCGCTTCTTCGTCGATTTCTGGAAGATCCGACCGTCAGATCTGAACAAGTTTAATATGATTTTCACTCAGTTCGTCATGACGGTCGCGCTCGTGGTCTCGGATCTTCGAGATTAGGCTCGGATTGAAAGGCGATATTTCTGGCCCACTAATTGTGCAAATTACACTGCAGAAAAAGGGGCACTAAGACTACGGGTGCTTTTCATGATCCAGATTCAACTTGACTTTTATTCTTTTTCCTTTTATTTATTTATAATAAAATTCAAGTTTCTACATCTCTACCACCTAAAAAGAAGTTTCGTCCCCGAAACTTAATACAACTAAGAGTCAAATACATGGGGAAAGCGCTCCTACATGGCTGATTCACGTTCTCACGTGGCTTCGCGCTTTTCATGGTTCTCCTATAACTTACAGTTTGTGCAGGCAGAACTCAACGGTCTTACACATTTAGGCTGACTATCGAGGCTGAACACTGACAAAATGCCACTACATTCACTTTCTTAAGTGAAATCCCATAAGGTAGAGAATCTCTTCTTACACTTTATAATCGTTTGTGGCAAAATTTTCACCACCAGCTGCTAGAACTAAACCTCAGACTACTAAGGACGCACGACTGCCGGTTAAATATCACACGACCTGTCGCTTAGCATCATAAAACATGGCAACCCAAGGCCACCATTCATAAAGCTTAAAATATCCGATTTGGGCATGTTGTCCAACTTTCTGGGCTTAAACCATATAGTTATATTATCAACTCAGTTGCAAAATCTGGCGACATCAACGTGGCTAAGGCAATCAATGTCTACGGAGATCAACGTCCAATTTTATCTTTAATCTACTTATTAAAAACAAGGTAATTCAGATTATTACATCACCTCCACTTCCAAGGAGTTTTGTTCCCAAAGCTTACAACTTAAGGTCATACTCAATGAAATGTTTAATATAAAATTTATTAGAGATCTACTAGGTCAGTCGTCGGGTTTCCCTCCATTGGCTCTCCATGAGAGGTCAGTGCATAGGCCGGTCCTGCTGAGGTATGGCGCCAGATGAAGCCGCGTTCGAGGAAGTGCCCTGACGCTGGTATGGAATCACGGTTGCTGGAGCAGTGAAATGATCGGGGGTGGTCCCCTGTGGGCAATTTTCCCGAATGTGTCCCGGTTGCCCGCACCCGTAGCAACATCCATATCGACGAGGGCACGTATTTGCGTGATGTGGCCTATCGCAAAAGATACAGAGTCGTAGTCCACGTTGCTGGTGGCTGGCTGGTGCGTTCCCAGAAGAAGTCCGTTTCTTATCCTTTCCTCTCTCAGTGGCATCCCGCTCCACACGAGCGGTCTGGATTTCGGCCTCGACGCAGTTGTCGAAGTCAGTGGTCAGGGGGGATGAGAGCTGGCCGTGCATCTCGTGCCCCAACCCCTGCGAGCACTTCGTAGCGGTATGTCCCTGTTGGCCGCATGTGAAGCATCGGCCGTGGCGTCGTTTGCAGAAGCGCGCTCGGTGAGTACCCCCGCAGAAGGCGCACGGTCGAGTTAGCTTCGCCTTTTTGTTTTGTCTGGGGGATCCGCCACCGCTCACAGAAGGCGCTCTTTTCTTGCCCTTGAATATTTGTGGCTCGGAATTCTTGAACTCTGGTAGGACAGCCTTTGCTCGAGCTTGCTCTGCTCGATCAGCCTCATCATTGGCCACAGGATCAGTAACTGGGAAGACTAACCGGTATGACGCAGGTGCCATCACCGCAGTACTAACAGGGGCAACCGTAACCCCCGGTACCGCACAAGAAGCCGCAACAACATCTGGAATGGGCCCCGCCAGTGGTGATACGGGGTCAACAGCAGGCTCCGCCAAACCCTCAGGCTCGGCCACGGCCGGAGCAACAAGGGGTGCAATCGGCGGTGCAGCAACTGGAACAGTTGGTGGGTGAACAGGTGGGACAGGAGCAGCAGTCTGCTGCTGCACAAAATGCTGGAACATCCCAACCAGGGCCGCCATCTGAGCCTCAAGTCGCTCTATACGACCCTGCACTGCGAGCTCGCTCGGCGCGCTGGGTGGTCGGCCGACACAACGGCCCGTGTCCGCACCCCGTCCATGCCCACGGTCTGGAGGACAGGCCATAACTGCAATCACAGAAGCAGGTCAGAAACAGACTCTGATAATGTCTTAAATTTCTAACCCTTAACTCGACGTACCCAACGCTCTCACGTGACAAGTCATCCTAGGGTTCATCCTAACCAGTTCCTAATCATCTTTTCCTAGGTACCGTGTACCTATTTCTCTGATACCATCTAATCTGTCACGCCCCGAGTCTAAAAATCAGGTCTGAAATTTTTTTTTTTTTTTTGTTTAAACCAGAGTTTGCAAAACAGGCGTAACAGACCGCCACACATATAGGAAACTCTCTATTCCGCGAACAGAGACTCCCCTATATATGCACGGCTAGGCTAGTAATCAGCAACAGATATCTCAGTACAACTACTACTCTAGTCAGCAGAAATAATTCAAAATCAGTTATTTCATCAATATTTTAAATGTCTAAATCGAACAGAATTAGAATAAAATGCGGAAACCAAAAGTCTGCGTAAATCATCAAGGATCTCAATCATCTCTGTCTAGAATCATGGGGACAGCTCTATCGTGACAAGCTCACTGGATCGTCCCGACAACTCACCACCCGACGGACCTGCAACAGTCACCCGAGGGTGTGAGACACACCGGAGTGTATCCCAGTGGGCACGACGAGCCGAGGATCAGCTAATCGTACCTACTGGGTACTAAAATCTGCGGATAGTAAAGATCAATAGGAAAAGCTGGAATAACAATAAGGTCTACTGATAGTCAACAATAGTTCACAGATACAACTAAAATAGGCAGGTAATCCACATAAGGAACAGTAGGTAAATAAATGCTAGAAATCAGGATATATCAGTGATAACAATCATAAGAACTGTAGATCATACATGTAGAAAATAAGAGATGTCTACAAAAATCATATATAGAGAACTGCAAGTGATGAAAGCATGTCTACAGATGATCATACTAGAAATAAACTGAACAACAATACAAGAGTAATGCGTCAAAGGTAGAAACCCAAGTACCCAATCGTATGCCAATATTGGTCTCAGAGGACCTCAGGCAAAGCCACTCATCCGCACCCGATCCGCTGACATAACCCTGCACGTCACAGACGTCAAGCAGTCTCGATGCAAAAAGGGGCTCACGGGTCTATCACCAGACCACTTTACCGGCAAAGAACAGGCTCAACGGGGAGCGACCCCGGCCATGTTCGTGAAGAACAGCAGTGCATGGCAAATCATAATGCTCAATCTCACGGTCTAATGACCGGGTAGTCGGCAACACGCCGGAATCCCAACAGGGAATCATCAGTCTATCGATCAGGATTAATCAATCATGCATATCGAAATATCAAGCAACATCTCAAGTGTCAGGGATCAACGAGTAGAATCGAATCATGCAAATCTATGCACTGGAATATAAGAGCTGATGCACAAGTACATGTGATATGTCTAACGTAAATCAAGTACTGTCAGGAACAATCATAGGGCATGCCAATACAAATCATCAGGGATAATCTAGATAGAATCAGCAGATATATATATGACGAGTCTAAAAGAATCCATGTCTGTCACGAGGGATCACATGTGATATATAGATCAAATCAATCAACTAATAAACAGGTATATGAATCGATCAAGATCTATCAGGAGTAGTCATAGAGCATGTAGGTGTAAGTACCAGGGGTAGATGACAGGTCTAAGGAAATCCATATCAATCAGAAGGGTCACATGGCATATAGATCAAGTCATCATGTATAGTCAAGAACCACTGTACATGATATGTCTAAAGAATCGATAGTTGTCAAGTACAGGTCTAATCAAGTCAGTGTCAATCAGTGAAACCATGATATGTATATGGTATGTCTCATGAAGATCAAGGTCTATCAGAAATATAAAAACTGATAAACAGGTACGTGAGATATGTCTCACGTAGATCAAGATCTGTCAGGACTAATCACTGGAATCCACAGATAAGCTAACTAGGCAGGGAATCAAAAACAGGTGTCCGACTGGACTAAAGCAACCAGAGGGCCGAATAGATCAAGCCCGGACCGAAGGTAACCCACCTGAGTGTAGGCCGATCCACGAACTCCCGCACAGCTACTGGGAGGCTGGTGCTGAACAGCTGGGCCCTGTAACAGTAAATATGATCAGTAATAGACTCACACAACCCTTTCCCGACAACGTTACACTAACGGAACGTTTAAACGGGTCAAATCGGTCATTTTATCGATCGACAACTGATTCCTGGTCAACGAGGACCATCGGAATCCTAATAAAATGGCCAGGTAGTGTTTGGGTGCTATCTAAGGTCAGCTAGGGTGACCATTTTGCATTTAAGTCCAACAGGTATCAAAATTTGCATAAATATCATTTCGTTATTACTGTTTTAGCTTGTTCTTAAGATCCGGGAATCCAAATGTGACTCCGTAAGTGCCAGCGTGTCACATTTGATGCGAGGAACCCCGTGCTCACAATCTTGGGTCAGCGCGAAACCCCAGGGCAAAGTTAGCCTTTTAACTCGCGATTTTGGACACAGTGTTTCGCCCCGTTCTTGCAATTCGGGACTCCGACGACGACACCGTAAATTCCAGCGGGTTCGTTACGTCGAGACGGAGCCCGTGCTCACGGGGTTTGGTCGACACGGATCCCGAGTTAAAAGTTGGCCCATACAGTTCTTTATGTCCATTTACAACTTTGATAACACTTAATATACTCTTGATTAAATTGAGCCCTAACAGGAGCATCATGTTCAGCAAGCATACAGGAGTGGAGGGCTCACCTGAGGGGTGCCGGAGGTCGGCCGGAAAGATGGCCGGAGCAAGGTAGTGCTCCAACAAGGCTCGGGTTGGCTTCTTCTCGGATCAACTCTGGCCCAGACCTGTACCAGAGGTAAGCACCAGGTTACTTGAGTCCCAGAAGAGGTTCGGTCCAGGTAGGGTCGAGTCCCGGCGGCCGGAGGGGCGGCGGCCGGAGCTAGAGCCCGGAATGATATTCTCGGGCACAAGGTATGAGGCCAACAACAGAGCACTATCTTGCCAAAAGTAAAATGCTGGGAAGCTTAAACATGGCCTCAAGGTCTTACCTGTCAAGGTGCCCGGAGCCCAGACCGCCGGGGATCGCCGGAGCTCGAACCAATGCCCTCCTCGGGTGCAACTCTGGAACGGAAGAGAGCCACGTTAAGAGGGCCATGCAAGTGGCTGGGTGGACTCAGGGGATCAAGCTAAGCCTACCTGGAGGTTCCCGGCGGCAGAGGAGCGCCGGCGAGGCGGCGCCGGAAAGGCTCGGTCAAGCTCGGAGGGGCTCTAATGGTGGATTCCGGCCGACTGGGTTCCGGCCGGAGCAACCTGGATGGAAAGCTTCCACCCGGCGCCAGGAAGCTTCTGGTGGCAGTGGCCGCCGGTGGGAGGCAGCGGCGGCGCCGAACGGCGACGCGCGGCCGAGAAGCCAAGAATCGGGTTTCTAGGGCTCCTTTGCGCGGGCCCGATCTTGATCCGATCGTGATGGGACTTCGTGGAGAGGTTGCAGTCAACCAGGGGAGGAAGATCAACGGTGCTGATCTCCGGTTGAACGGCCGGATCACGGCGGCGCTGAAGATCGGCCGGAAAGACAATAATTTGATGGGACGGCTCCCGCCGGCGATCGGATCGGCGGCCGCGGCTCGGACTGCAACCGGAGGATCGCCTCGGTGTCAGGAACAAGGTGGTCGTGACCAAAAGCCCGAAAGAACAAAAGTGTTCCAAGACTTACCTTGGCCGGAAACCCCGAGGAAGATGGGTTGGCCCGCGGCGACGCTGCGGCGACGGCTGGGGACCGGACCACCCCAGCTCGGTTGCGGCGTCCCAATGGAGTCTCCCAGACAGGGTCTTGACCTCCCGAGAACCTCCCGAGAACCCTCCTCTTCCACCACCCGAGAACAAGGTGATCCTTGCTCCTCCCTTCCCCGGCGACGGGAGAGGCGGCGGCCGGTGCGGCTGGGTCCGAGGAGAGCGGCAGGGAAGAGGGATTTTGTTGCAACAGCGGCTGGGTGGCAGAGGGTTTAGGGTTCGTGAGGAACCCTAACTCGGTTGGAACATATATATATAGGGTTTGCAAAATTGCAATGTAGTCCCTCTCGCCTTGGTGTTTTAGCACCTGGTCCCTCACAGCAACTTTCATTTACATCCAGGTCCCTCTCCCATGAGTGGCACGCTTTCCGAGGCAAGAAATCCAAGGGTTCTATGTGCAAAATAGCATTTTTCGACGCATTTCACGCTTTTCAAGATGATCCGTTCGTCGAAACGGAAAATGGACTGCGCCATGACGTCCGGCTCGACGAGACCTATCAGGTAGCGATTTTTGATTTTCGAGAAACTGCCCGGATTAAATCTCGGTCCATAACATGCAGTCCCGAAATACAGTTTTCGCGTTTTTCGAGACTTAGAGTCGTCAAACAGAAATTTCGTCAGCGCCATTGCGTCCAGAACGTCGGAGCCATTCAAATCGACTACCTGAAGTGCTATGTTCGGATTCCAGACAGTGAATTGGCTCAACGTTGGCGCGAAGGGGCTCGAAAATTAGGGTTTACTGTTCATCGTACCCTCGACTTAGGTCGCGGGTCCCGCCCGCTTCTTCGTCGATTTCTGGAAGATCCGACCGTCAGATCTGAACAAGTTTAATATGATTTTCACTCAGTTCGTCATGACGGTCGCGCTCGTGGTCTCGGATCTTCGAGATTAGGCTCGGATTGAAAGGCGATATTTCTGGCCCACTAATTGTGCAAATTACACTGCAGAAAAAGGGGCACTAAGACTACGGGTGCTTTTCATGATCCAGATTCAACTTGACTTTTATTCTTTTTCCTTTTATTTATTTATAATAAAATTCAAGTTTCTACACCTGCTGAGTAGATTAGATTAGTTACTGATATATCAGTTGATCTCTGATGATGATGTTTAGCCGTGCATGTATAGGGGAGTCTTTGTCCTTGGGATAGAGAGTCTTCTATACGTGTGGCGGTCTGTTGCGCCCAGTTTGCAAACTCTGATTTACTTAACAAAAAAAAAAAAATTTATTACCGGATTTTTAAAACTCGGGGCGTGACAGATTAGATGGTATCAGAGCAATAGGTACACGGTACCTAGGAAAATTGATTAGGATCTGGTTAGGATGAACCCTAGGATGACTTATGACGTGAGAGCGCGGGGTATTTGTCTAGCGGTTAGGAGCTCAGGTGTATTTTCACACTTATGAGACGTTTCCCCTAACTTGTTGTTG
This sequence comes from Tillandsia leiboldiana, assembly GCA_029204045.2. Lineage (NCBI taxonomy): Eukaryota > Viridiplantae > Streptophyta > Magnoliopsida > Poales > Bromeliaceae > Tillandsia > Tillandsia leiboldiana. Next base: position 8,496,158 of record CM055077.1, on the reverse strand, counting down.
TGACTACGAGCGGTGTTCGCACGCGCTCTGGGCTTAGTGGTCATAGTGGGTGCAGTGTTAGCTGCGGTTGTTGTACGAGCCATGGGTTTGATATATCAGTGGAGCCTGAGGGCTCGGATTTTTGACAGCTGTTAGAGGATCAGTTCACCGCATTTTTGCTGGGATAGCCCAGCAGATGGCTCAACATCAGATAGTTGTTATTGTTGCACTGTCCCCACCACTAGTCCAGGTGCTTGGAGAAGTCATTGATCCTCCAATTGTCCCCGCGTCACATGTTATGGTGACTTTTGTCGTAGCCGTGGTTATCAAAACTATGTTGTGGCTGCTATTACTGGAGATTCCCTGATTATAGCTATAGGGATGCCTATGAGGTTAGTAGTTATGTTGCTTTGGACGGAATGACTCTGACGACACTTAACAAATATTAGTCCCCGTTGAGTTGTGTCCCAACACTGATCAGTGTAAAATAATTTGGGATTCATGATTAATTCGTTAGAAATGGTAGCAGTGAGCGCTTTGGCGCAGGTATATGGTTGATGGATCTATGGACCCGATTGAAACCCTGGCTTGAGTTAGATTCAGGTTCAGACCCCACCCTTGGGTACGAGTTTAGTGGAGTCTTAGTTACTCCTATGAGTATGCAATAAGTTTAGATATTGTGATTACTACGATGGTGAGATATGACTGGAAAGTCTAATATACAGCGTGATGATAATAGCTTGGGGATTGGATTATTATCCTAGATGAAACCGATTTGTAGTTGATTCGCACGTTGTGGGTGAACTGATTATGGGGTCGTGATCGCCCCTGATGATATTTGAGCTACGATTAGCATCGCTAGTGCTGTGTTAGCAAGGGGTGATTCATTTAAGATAATCGGTAGATTCTTGTGAGTAGCCAGAGTCGCACTCATGACCACGAGATGGTTGAGACAGATGATATAGGGTTATAGTATCGGCATAGAGATTTGTGTCGGGAGGTATGAGTTATACCTTCTGTTGACTCCGGTGGGAGTCGTGTCCCCAACTTGATGTTGGCGACAGATCTATAGTATTTCGCCTTTCTTTTGATAAGCACGTTGGCTGCAGACAACGTACTGTCGAAAGAGCTGAGGAAATACCCCACCCTCTAAAGGGGAATATCATGATTGGGTCTATTTGTCTGCTTACTTAAATTTTAGTTCCAAGGTTGTCTTAGGACGACGAGGTTGTAGATGCAGTATTGATATTCCAGACCATATCAGACCTTAGGTAGGTCTCAGATAGTCGTATACATAGTGGACAGATGGTATTTGTCATTAATGTGGATAATCGTCCTAACTTGTGGCCACTAGCCACGTTGATCTCGCCCGATCTTGCAACTGATTCGATAGTAGAAATAAATGGGTTAAGCTGTAAGGTGGACAACATGTCCAAACCGGATATATTAAGCGTTACGAAAGGTGACTATGGGTTGCCATGCATTATGATGCTAAGAGACTGATCGTCTGAGGTTTAGTTCTGAAAGCTGGTGGTAAAATGAATGCCACGTGAGAATATGAATTGAAAGCGGGGAAGTTCCCGAACCGCTTGAATGCTCCGAAGAAATTATTAGAAAGGTGATCTCTAGAGTGTAGAGCCTGTTCCTGCTCATTATTTACTAAAATGAGTGAACCCCGATTGAATAGTTGACCGGTTATGTTGAAAGGTTAGCTTGTATGCACAGATGGAAATTTTGATAGACCTGAACGTATAATGATCTTGGATGTCATCTCTCACGTGACCGTCAGTTCGTAAGAACGTTAAGACGCTTTAACGATATGGTTAAAGAATTGAAAGATCATAATTAGGGTACGTCGACCCTTTATATCGCATACCCTGTGTGGTATCCTTATGAATCAGAATTTTTAGCAGTTTGGATGAAACAGAATTGCGAACCCGAGTGTTATTGCAAACCGCACAGTACAAGGTGCATTGACATTAGGGACCGTGTATGTCCGGTCAACGAACAAGTTATCAGGCCAATGTGTTAGCGGATGCTTTGAGCCTAAAGCACGTGTCCCCAGAGCTGCTAATGATCACGGAACAGGACCGCTTGATCTCTAAGTTCCAGCGTCTAGACTTGGAAATTGTTCCTTCGAGGTCGACTGCTCGACTTTTAACGATGGTAGTGCAGCCTACCCTGCTTGATTGCATAAAGGAGGGACAACAGTCGGACCCCTCCTTCCAGAAGATCCGAGAGCTGATATCGCTGGGACAGACTGATGATTTCCAGCTGCACGCCGATTGCAGGTAGCAAGATAGCAGTTGCTGACCGCGCAGAGCAGGCAAAAGAACTATGCGGACCAACGGCGATGAGACTTGGAGTCCCAGGTTGGTGACCATGTCCTACTGAAGGTGTCGCCAACCCGTGGAATCAAGCGTTTTGGGATTCGCAACAAGCTCAGCCCCCGATTTGTCGGTCCCTTCGAGATTTTGGAGCGCATTGGTCCTGTAGCATACCGACTGGCTCTTCATCCTAGCCTTGCCCGGGTGCATAACGCCTTCCACCTTTCCATGCTGCGGAAATATATCAGGGATCCTTCACACATCATCAGCCCCACCGCTGTCCAGCTTCGCGAGGATCTGAGCTACGAGGAGGTACCTCTGAAAATCCTGGCTCGAGATGAGAAGAAGCTGAGGAACAGATCGATTCCCTACGTCAAGTACAATGGGAGAACCATGAAGAGCGTGAAGCCACGTGGGAACGCGAGTCCACCATGATGGAGCGTTTTCCTTATTTATTTGGTTCTTAGTTGTATTTAGTTTCAGGGACGAAACTTCCTTTTTGGTGGGAGAGATGTAAGAATTTGAATTTTTGAAAATAAATAAAGAAATGAAATTGATTTGAGTCAAGTTGAATTTGGATCATGAAAAGCACCCGTAGTCTAAGTGCCCCTTTTCTGCAGTGTAATTTGCACAGTTAGTGGGCCAGAAATATCGCCTTTCAATCCGAGCCTAATCTCGAAGATCCGAGACCACGAGTGCGACCGTCGCGACGAACTGAGTGAAAACCATATTAAGCTTGTTCAGATCTGACGGTCGGATCTTCCAGAAATCGACGAAGAAGCGGGCGGGACCCGCGACTTAAGTCGAGGGTACAATGAACAGTAAACCCCAGTTTTCGAGCCCCTTCGCGCCAACGTTGAGCCAATTCACTGTCTGGAAATCGAACATAGCACTTCAGGTAGTCGATTCGAATGGCTCCGACGTTCTGGACGCAATGGCGCTGACGAAATTTCCGTTTGACGACTCTAAGTCTCGAAAAACGCGAAAACTGTATTCCGGGACTGTATTTTATGGACCGAGATTTAATCCGGGCAGTTTTTCGAAAATCAAAAATAGCTACCTGATAGGTCTCGTCGAGCCGGACGTCATGGCGCAGTCCATTTTCTGTTTCGACGAACGGATCTTCTCGAAAAGCGTGAAACGCATCGAAAAATGCAATTTTTGCACATAGAACCCTATATAACCTGCCTCGTAAAGCGTGCCATTGCTTGGGGAGGGATCTGAGTGCAAGACTTTGCTGCTATGAAGGACTGGACAGCAAATACCAAAGGGTGGAGGGCTGCGTTGCAATTGTTACACACACATGCATTCGAATTCAAAAATCGAATTCAAGATATTTTGCTTCTTAAGTAACCGCAGCCTCAGCCCCTCTATCGCACGCCTTCAACTACTCCCCTCTCCTCAGCCTCACTTCCCGGACCATCCCGTGCCGGCCGCCGCCTCCACGTCGCCGGAGAAGAAGAAGAACAAGATCTTGATCTCGGGTGTTGTGGTGGAGGAAGGCTGGGGAGGACCCTGGGTGGACCAGACTTGCACCTGAGGCACCTTCTGTGAACCCGCGTCCAAGCTGAGGTGACCCCGTGCCCAGCCGCCGCCGTGCGCCGCCGCGGCCGTCCTCTCCTTTTTCTTGAAATTCCGGCGAAGGTGAGTTCTTGGGACGCTTCTCTTTATTTCGGCTTTTGGGCACAACCCTTGCACTCCTGACATCGAGGCCACCCCTCGGGTGCAGACCCAGCCACAGCTGTCGTCCCGATCGCCGGCGGAAGCCACCCCGCCGGAGATTATCGTTTTCTGGCCGGCCGCGCGCGCTGCCGTCATCTGACCGTCGAGATCGCGATCAGCACCGTTGAACCTCGTGATCTTGACGACTGCAACCTCCCCACAAGGTCTGAGCTCGATCGGATCAGAATCGGTGCCGCGCGAGAAAGCCCTAGGAATCGATTTTCTTCAAACTAAGCCGACCTCGGCCGTCCGGCGCCGCCGCGGCCTCCCAGCGCCGGCCACCACTGCGCCGTCCTTCGCAGCTCCGAGACGAAGCTCTTGGTTCAGGTTGCACCGGCCCGGAGTCCCCCGGCCGGAATCCGCCATTGGAGCTCCTCCGAAGCTTCCCCGAGCTTCGCCGCCGCGGCTTGACGACGATCCCCGGTACCAGAAAAGCACTTAGGTAGGCTCCAGCGATCCCATAGAGTCCCCCCATCAAGTTGCATGGCCCTCTTAACGTTGGGTTTTTGCTGTGCAGAGTTGCACCCGAAACTACACTCGAGCCGGACTCCGGCCGACTCCGGCGCTCCGGGGCTCCAGCAAACCACCAGGTAAGACCTGTAGATCCCTCTGATGCTTTCTATCAATTTATTTTAGGACCAGAACCCCTCTATTGCTGGGACTAAAAGGTTGTACCCGAGACATGGAACTCGGGCTCACCTCCGGCCGCCGCCACCTCCGGCCACCGGCGCCTGACCCGACATCTACTGGGCTTCATCTGAGACCACCCTTCCACTGCTGCTTGCCCCAGATTGTACTTGGACCCCGAGCCAATCCAAGTTGGACAAAACCGAGCCTAGGCATCTTGGTGGTGCTGTTCCGGCCACTGCTCCGGCGGGTTTACGGCAAGCCTCAGGTGAGCCCTCAACTCCATTTACCTTCCTGTGCATGATGCTCTAGCTAGCTCTTAAAAAGATCAAGTATAACTTAAGTTTTGCTAAGTTACAATATAATAGTAATGTGGACACCTAATGCTTATGGGCCAACTCTTACATCGGGACCCGTGTCAGCCCAATCTTGTGAGCACGGCCTTTGTCTTGTCGAAACAAACACGCTGAAACTTACGGCGTCGTGTTTGGATCCCCGGATTGTTAGAACGAGCCGAAACAGTAATTTAACTTAGTATAATTATGCAAGTTAAAAATGGATCATGGATCAAATGGGTATTAGACACAATGATTACCTTTAGACAGTATTTATACACTTACTGGCCATTTTGTTGGAGTCCCGTGGACTCTCGTTGATCGGGAATTGGATTTCGTCCCGTAAATCGGCAATATTGTTCCGTATTAGCGTCGCGCTATTGTAGCGTCGTCGGGATGGGTTGTGTGAGTTTATTACTGATTCTAGCTCCTTGTCCAGGGCCCAGCTGTTCAGCACCAGCCTCCCAGTAGCTGTGCGGGAGTTCGAGGATCGGCCTACATCCAGGTGGGTTAGCTTCGGCCCGGGCTAGCTTTTTGGCCCTCTGGTTGCTTTAGTCCAGTCGGACCCCTGTTCTTGATTTTCCTACTGATTATATGACCTATCTTGACGTATCATGATCCCCTGGTTTGACATCGACTCGATTAGACTTATACATGTGATTGTGTGTTCACGATCAGCCGATTATTATCTACATGATCCCTGATTATTCCTGACTGATCCTGATTGATTGATATATAGACTTGCATGATTAGATGACACCTGTTGATTCCTGTCATTGAGATATTTCTTGATATACGTCGATATGCATGATTGATTGATCCTGATTGATAGACACTACTCGATATGCATGATTGATTGATCCTGATTGATAGACACTACTCGATATGCATGATTGATTGATCCTGATTGATAGACACTACTCGATATGCATGATTGATTGATTCCGATGGATAGATATAGACAGATGATTCCCTGCTGGGATTTCGGCGTGTGCCGACTACTCGGTCACTAGACCGTGAGATTGATCATTATGACTTGCCATGCACTGCTGTACTTCACGAACCTGGCCGGGGTCGCTCCCCGTGGAGCTGGTTCTTTACCGGTAGAGTGGTCTGGTGATAGACCCGTGAGCCCCTTTTGCATCGAGACTGCTTGGCGTCTGTGACGTGCAGGGTTATATCAGCGGATCGGGTGCGGATGGGTGGCTTTGCCTGAGGTTCTCTGAGACCAATATTGGCACATGATTGAGTACTTGAGTTTCTACCTTTGACGCATTGCTTTTATTCTGTACCGCTGCTCAGTTATTTCCTGTATTATTATTTGCAGACATGCTTTCATCTCTTGCAGTTCCTTATGCATGATTTTGTAGCCATCTTTTGATTTCAGCATGTATGACCTACAGCTTTCATGATTGGTTATCTCTGATATACCTTGATTTTCAGTATACTTACCTGCAGTTCTTGTTCTGATTATTAGTAGACCTCTATGCTTTCCAGCTTTTCCTGTTGACTCTTACTATCCGCAGATTTTAGTACCCAGTAGGTACGATTAGCTGATGCTCGGCTCGTCGTGCCCACTGGGATGCACTCCGGTGTATCTCACACCCTCGGGTGACTGTTGTAGGTCCGTCGGGTGGTGAGATGTCGGGACGATCCAGTGAGCCGACTACGATAGAGCTGTCCCCATGAGCATTATATATCGACGACTTCTGCAGACATTTACTTTCCGCATTTCATTCCAGTTTATCATGATTTAAACATTTAAAACTGATGAGGTAATAACTTAATTTTGATTATTCCTGCTGAGTAGATTAGATTAGTTACTGATATATCTGTTGATCTCTGATGATGATGTTTAGCCGTGCATGTATAGGGGAGTCTTTGTCCTTGGGATAGAGAGTCTTCTATACGTGTGGCGGTCTGTTGCGCCCAGTTTGCAAACTCTGATTTACTTAACAAAAAAAAAAAAATTTATTACCGGATTTTTAAAACTCGGGGCGTGACAAAAAATGAAGAATTGATAAAAAAACAGCTGCTGCAACTACTGGTGCTTCCAACTACTGATGCTGCTTCTTCTCCCGGCTACTATTGATTCTAATTCTGCTGAACTGTTCCTGGTTGGCAAATACAAAAGAAATAAGTTACCCAACTTACATTTGATTCTAAAAATTTTAATGTAATCCTAAAATATATTGCCCAACCTCCATTTAGTATAGTTTTTGAATGTGAATGTTACCGCACTTTGCTAATCATTTGTAAATGTTGTTGTCGTTCTCCAAATGCGAAGTGGATTCTATTGTCAATTTGTAAGTTTATGTTCCTTCTGTACGTCTGTAAGTTCGTGAATGTTACCGCACTTTGCTAATCATTTGTAAATATTGTTGTCGTTCCCCAAATACAAAATGGATTCTATTGTCAATTTGTAAGTTTTTTCCTATTCTTCTCTTCTCTGCAAACTCCATTCCTCTCATGAAATGTGTCCATTCTCTTTGCTGTTTATGTATCTAAAATTTACTATTCTTTTCTTTCTAAGCTACATTTGTCTCTACTCCTCTTCTCACCTTTTGTTTTTTGCTTAACATTTCCTTGGCTATATTTCATGTTTTGAGTTTCGTAAACATTTATTAGATTCCCTGCCTGTTAACTCTGGATGAACTCGGTAGACTATTGCGTTGCCTTTTGACAATTGCGTTGCCTTTTAACTACAAGGTTATTTTGTAGATTAGGTAATAGTTAACGAAAAAAATAAAATAAAAAATAATATTTATTGATGAAATTCTACCCGCGGCGCAGCGCGGGCCTTCACTAGTAAACTATAATTGTTAGAAGGAAGCTAACAACTAAATTAAAATGCACTCATTAAAACAAGCAGAGTATATATTTGACATATTTTAACAAAAACATAAAAAAATAATACTAAATAACAGGATAAATAGTTGAAGACAACTTCATAAAAGCATTTTAATGAATTTATCTTAAGAGTCCCCGAGTCATTAATACTATTAAGTTTTTAATTTTTAAATTAAAATTTGTATGATTAGAATGATAATTGTCTTCTAAAATTTGGTAGTGGTTTGTGATATAATATAATACTAGTGTTGAACCCGCGCGACGGATATAAATTTTTTTTAATATAAATAGTAAAATTTTGTGATAAATATATATTATGGACATATTATATATATTTTTTCACTCCTTACCAATCATCTCCCGTAGAAGCCGTGATGAGAAAGAAGAAGGGTGTACCCTACACCCACCTCAATCTTTTCTCTCTCACTAATTTTTTTTTTTTTTTTTAGAACAAGATAGAATGCTACCGTTTTATTCATAAAAAGGTTGAATTAAGATACAACATGAGACAGCTAAATCTCACAAGCCGAATCGAACCGAGAAAAAAATAAAAAAATGGACTGGTTGCAGTAACGACCCCAAAGGTCCCTAAACGAATGGGTCTCCGCCAATATATAGTCCGGAGTATGTTTTTTCTGCTCGAAGATTCTCAAGTTCCTTTCCAACCAAATTACCTACCAAGTGGCGGCGATAGTCGCAAGGTCCTTCCCCCTATTGTACCACTCTCTCAATATTTTTCTATAAATAGTACCATATATGTGAAGAAATGGCGTAATTTCTATTACGATTGGCTTCTGCCTTAGAGAAAGATCCATAGTCATCTATGAACTCAAGATGTATTATATGTATAGATAAATTATTATTATTTTTACTCTTCGAGATTAAACTACTCATCTTTGATTGGTTCTTTTCTACTCACCTTTGGGCAAACATAAATTAGGCAAAATACAAAAAAAAAAGGAAAAAAAATTAGGGAAGGCCTAGGTTGAAGGTTTATATTTTTTATGCACCTCTATTCCATCTCTTACTTTATGTGAATCACATAGATTTGGCAAAAAAAAAAAAGAAAAAAAAAAAAAAGGGAACCATAATATCGATAGAATGGTATGATATATTACGCAGAATTACATAACAAAAAAAAAATGATAAAATGGAAAGCAGTCTTGTAATTGAAATACTGCAACAAAAGATTCATAAGATGCAACATGTAATAGTATACAGAATACATAGAAATGAATTATGGATTTCCAATAAGCAATATAATAACTTACACTCTAAGTTAGAAAGTATTTTTAACAAACTGAGCAATATATAGCTGCTATTTTGATCACCATTAAAAGAGCTCCCATTCGGAGTGGAATTGGCCGGAGTTATTCTTCTCCTTTCATTGTGCTCAACTAGTCGCCGACGACAACTTTTGTAATACCTGAGAAATTGAAATTCAGAATTTGAATTTGAATTTGAATTTCTAAAATTTCTATATTTGAAAAATCAAATTTCGAGGGTATTCCTGAAGAATTGACTACTATAACCTACGAGACCAAAACTCGATGAAATAAAATCGCCACTTGATCGGTCTCGTCGAATTGAACGACAGAGTGTCGTCCGTTTTTATGTTAGGCGAAACAAAATCGCTACTAGATAGGTCTCGTCGAGCTGAACGTCGTGGTGACGTCCGATTTTATGATCGAGCCGAAAACCTTAAAAAGCATGTAAAATATTATTTTTATAGTGTAATTTAGCATAATGTCCAGTATTTTATGCATCAATATGCGTGAAATTGCACGTGGGCGGACCTCTCAGCATATTGCATCTCCAGTGAGGGACTCAAGTGAAATTTCAAAAGCTTTAGGGACTAAATAGCAATTTATTACCATGCTATATAGGAAACCCTAGGGTCTCCTCTTGGAAACCCTTGCCGCACAGGGTAAATCGAGCCCAACCCCCACCATTCTTCTCTTCTCTTCCTCTGCTCTCTTTCTCGACCCCTGCCACTGCCGACCGCCGCCTACCATCACCGCAAAAGGAAGAAAGAGCACCTTTTATTCATGTTCTCGGGCTTGGGAGGAAGAAGAGGCACCAAACCCTGCGGCTTTGCTTCATAACTCTCCTGCGACCTCCCACATCTCCAAGGACTCCAACTCGTGAGGCCTGACTGTCAGGCGCTGCCGCGCAATGCCGGAGAAAGAACTTATCCTTCTTCCTCTTATTCTCAGACAGAGGTGATCCATGATCTCCTCCTCTTTATTTTTTCTTGCCCAAAACACCTCCCATGGTCTTCCTCATCTCCTGGGGATCACCTCTATGCAGCCCCGAGACCTGTAACCCTGCTGTTAGCCGGCGATAGAGAAGAAGCAGTCGGAACCCTAGTTTGGCCGGACTTCAACACGTGCCGCCTCCGGTGCCTCGGTCGGAGATCTAAGATGCTGGGCATCTTCTGCTGAGCCTCTGGAGACTCCCCACTTAATCTCAGATTCCCTGGTTCAGTCTTGAAGACGTAAAGAGAAACCCTAGGTTTCTTGCACCCTGGGTTGGCTGAGCTTGATCCTGTGCCGCTGTCGCCGCTCCCCGCCGCCGGTCAACTGTTCAGCTAGCTCCCCTACGTTGAGGTAGGCCTACCAGTGCCTTTGCATAAAGCCCTAGGCAGCCGGAGCACCTTTCCCTCCATCATTTTTCTTGGTCTTGACCGCAAGCCCCTCTTCGGCCATCCGCCGCCACCAGCTGCCGGTGCCAGAGCAGAAGGCACTCGTGGCACTGCCCTCGATCCTTTGCTGCTGTTGCTTGCCTCTATATGCATCCTGAACCTGAGTTCTATTGAAGTGGCCCAACTCGAGCTCTAGGTGTCTTTAGTTTTGGTCACCTTACTACAACGACTATTCCGGCGACTCCACAACCCAAGCAAGGTGAGCCCTCGACTCCCCTGACTCTCCTGAGCATGATGTTCACCCTTGTTCAGCAAGTTATGGACAGTAGGTGTTGATTTCGCATCTTGTGTTCTTGGGTGACTTGAAGGTTGACCCTAGCATTTCCTCGAACTCCATGCCACCCTTGGACAGCTAGCATGGGCTTCAGTAAGTCGAGGCCCATCTGCTGATACCCTTGGATAGGTCCTGAAGTCTTCGGATTAGGGTAACGAGCCAAAACTCTATTTAATTAAGGTTATTATGCAATTTTAACGTAGCCTAGGGGTTTAGGTGTAAATGTGACCACCTGGGTTGCCTCGGGCAGCACGCACGTGATCTCTAAACTGTTTGCTTGAGGTCCGATGGCTTCTGTTAAAAGGAATTTGGATTACGAGTTGTAAATCGATAAAAAAATCGTCGATTTATCGTCACTTCGGCACAAAACACACGATTTGAGTGATTTGGATGACCAGTTATGGTTGCCAGGTCTCCCTAGCTCTTCCCGACGATGTCCTAGTTGGTCTAGTGACTTCTATTTCACGTCGGTGACTTCTTGAGCCGAAATCGATAGTTCCGGGTACAACTATAGTAATGATGACATATTTTGGAGTTGGATTGACTCAGTGTCGATTGTTGCTGCCCGAACACCTTAAACGAAGCATTCCAGGGCGGCAAGTTAAGTTTCGTTAAGTTTAGTAGCCTGTAGGCACTAATCGGGCCGTTATCGGTCGATCAGCGGATTACCAAAATTTTCGGCGAATCCCGAGACTTAACTTAAGTCGGTGGTTTAGTCATTTTGTTCACTGTGAGTCAGTGGGTTGGGTATGAGTGAGTTGGTTACTGACATATGGCTGTGTTTTAGGCACAAGCAGTCAGGAGCCCCTCCGCGAGCTGAGCAGCGAATTTCTAGACCGCCAGAACTAAGGTGGGTACTCCGATCCGAACATTAGTATAGTGTAACCTGATTGGGTATCTGTAGTAACCATGATTTTTGAAACCGAAATTAATTTTAAATAATTTTCTGGATTATTTGATTAACAAAAATGGATTATTAATAGTGTAAATGTGGCCCAAAAATATCGACATTTGATCAGAGTCTGATCTTAAAAATCTGAGATCACCAGTGCGACCGTCTCGTCGAAACAAGAAAGAATGATATTCACATGTTTCCGATCCGGCGGTCCGATCTTCCGCAAATCAGCGAAGAAGTCGCGGGGCCCACGACTTAAGTGAATAGTGAAATAAATAGTAGCCCCTGATTTCGGTTCCCTCTCGATCAACCGTCAGCCGTTTCACTGTCTAAAACCCAAACATAGCAGTATGAGTAGTCAATTCTATCTGATTTCAACGTTCTGAACGTAATGGCACTGATGGAATTCTCATTTGACGACTCGTGAGTCTCAAAATGTGTAAAATACGCCGAAAAAGAGGGTATTTTTGCGAAAACCCTATTCTTTTATGTACCAAATCGAATGAGGTTTCTTGGTGAGGGTACTGGGTGTAATTGTGACCTACAAGATGGACCTAAGGGTTAGAGGCTCAGGGTACAAGGATCTAGTAGCATTTTGTTACAAAATGGAGTTTTGGCATTTGGGGTCTCTTGGGCTCCCCGTGGGGGGGGGGGGGGCTTTTAAAGCTCTGTGGTGCATTGAAGCGAAGCAAAACGCCTTCCCCATTAGCTTTGAGTCGCCAAGAGTCACCACCGTTAGAGAGAATCCGAGATTGGGGAGAGGAAGAGAGAGATTGCTCCAAGGTTGCTCCAACTTGGTCCCTAAGCCTTCTGGAGGGTTCTACTGCATCCTGAGATCGAGCCCGAGAGTGCTGGGTGGCTGCGCGCCGCAGTGGAGAGGAACCGGCTTCTTCATTCTTCTCCAACTCCGGCGGGGTAAGTCCTCTTGATCCGATGGTTTCTTGGACCCGAGACCCATGGAAGTAGCTTCTGTAGACTCTGAGCATGCTCCATGCCAAGTCCCAGCCTTCGGGATGTCCCCGGTTGCCGGCGGGAGAAATATCTCCGCCGGAACCCTAAAAGGCTCCGCCGCGGCCGTGCGTCGCAACCGGTGGCTCAAACGCAAAGATAAAATGATGGCCTTGTACTGTAGGACATGAGGATCATTTCCTCAAAATTTGAGGAAGTTTGGTCAAGTGGGTGAGCAGCAAATCGAAACCCTAATTTTCGGGTTTTTAAGGTTTGGCCGAGCTTTTTGCTCCGGCGCCGGCGTCGCTCCCCACCGCCGGCCACTTGTCCGAGAAGCTTCATAGAACCATTTAGGGACCAACCGTGCGTTTGCATGGCATCCATGCAGCCCAAAATGGGAGTTGCCATGGATGACCCGAGCTTGAGCTCGATGATGGTGGCCGGCCATCCGGCCATCGCCGACGGGGGAGACATGCCCAGAAATGTTCCTGGGATCATCTTGAACCTGTACATGCACTTGCATGAGAGCCATGCAGCCCGGGTGGAGATCCACCATTGTTGGTGGAGGCTCAGGTCGAGCTTGCACCGCCGCCGCCGCCGCCGTGTCCTGTCGCCGGGCACGGGTCCAGGTAAGTTTGTGGGGATGAGAAGCACCTTGTGGTGCCGATGAGAGAGGCCCAGAGCCCGGTAATGGAAAATCACCATTGTTGGGTGCCCGAGCTTCATCTTCCTCATTTTCTTCTTCATGTTTCTCGGCCAACCGTGGGTGCAAGAGGACCCAAACTTGCTGGGAAAGCTCCTGCAGCCTTGTAGCAACTTTTCATCCAAGTTAGAAGCTCTCAGAACCCACCTTTGCTAAGTTGCAACGTGGGTTAGGGGAAACTTGCATGTTAATGTATTATGCCCACCATATGTTTGTATAATTGCCCCAAAGAACTCGAATTCCGTTTTAGCTATAGCTAAGCATCCAGCAAGTTATCAGATTACTCCACATGATTCCCTGAGCTTTATGCTCACTTCAGATACAAAGATGGCTGTGTGAATCAAAGTGTGGACCATGCTAAGGCCATTAGAGAGCAAGGTGGTTGGATCTGCGGATCCGGCAGCTTCTGGGTTGCACCAAGGCAAGCCCTCGAGTCTCTGTGATGTCTTGAGCATGATGCTCAACTTGGTTGGTGGTTGGTACAAAAAAAAAATAATAATAATAATAATTAAGTTATGGTAATTAGAGCCATATGTGGATCGAATTGAGCCCAGGGCTATTTTAGTGACTTGGCAAGTTCGCCGCAGTGAGCCTCTGTCTAATTTGAGGTCACTGAACGTGATGCTCACCTTAAAAATGGGTATGTGTGAGTTGTTCCCTGATCAACATCTTTGATTTAGGTTGGCACGGTTTGACTCTAGTATTCGAGCATTCCGTTGGAGTTGTCAGATCGCCTGCAGACAGGTGGGTTTATCTTCGGTCCGGGCTTTATCATCTCGGCCCTCTGGGGTATCGTAATTGGTCGAACCCCTGTTCTTGTGGTAGCCCAGATTCTATATTTGAGCCTGCTCTTTTTATTGATCAGCATCACTTTTATATTGTTATATCTGCTTGGTTCATTGATCATTATCAGTTATCAGCCTATATGTTGCCATGCTTGATTGATCCTTAGCTTGCTAGCTTATATGTTGCCATGCTCGATTGATCTTTAGCTTGCTATTAGATATTATGATCCTTATCCTGGACATTTGCCATGCCTGATTGGTCATTAGTTAGTTATCACACATTTACTCGCTTATCAGTATATCCTGATTATTCTTGCCATTTGCCATGTGTGATTGATCAGTTATTGTTTCCTGCATTTATATTGCATGAGTCGAGATCAGTTGGTTTCTGCTATTGCATCCCTGTTGGAATTTTCCCGGCTTGTTGCCGATTACCATGAGTCGAGATTTGTTGGCTTTCTGCTATTGCATCCCTGTTGGGATTTTTCGGCTTGTTGCCGATTACCCGGTCGGTGGACCGTGAGCTTGAGCATTCGCATTATGATCGCCCGCACTGCTGTACTTCACGAACATCAGCAGAGTAGCTACCCGTGTGGATGTTCTTTACCGGTAAAATGGTCTGGTGTATGACCCGTGACTCCCAGGTTAGTGCCCAAGGGTGCCGGAGTGTCGACTCCCAGGTTAGTGCCCGAGGGTGCCGGAGTATGTCAGCCAGGTTGGTGCCAGGTTCGGCGTGTTTCCTTGAGGTCTTATTGACCAATATGGTGGCTTTGATTGGGTATTTTCTTGTTCTAGCATTGATGCATATGTCGCCTGTATAGCCTGTTTTTATCATACTCCATGATTGCTAGTTCTTGTTCCTGTTATAGTTATCAACCTATGATTGCTTATAGATTGTGTAAGTCTGCTTTTAATTACAGTACCAAATATATCTGCTTTTCCTAATGACTTTTATTATCCGCTAGTTATTGTATGCCAGTAGGTACGATTTGCTATTTCTCGGCTCGTCGTGCCCACTGGGATACACTGTCGATGTATCTCACACCCCCTGGGTGACCATTTTTCAGGTCGGTCGGGTGCTGGGATGTCGGGACGTGTTGGTGAGGTTATTGAGATAGCTTTGACCCTTGGCAGCCGCTGAAATTTTACCAGTTATAAACGTGTAATTGAATAAGTTGTTGTAAATGTTAAATAATAATCTTTTATAATCTTTTATAGTTAGTGCGTAGTTTAGACTACTCTGGTATTGACTGTAAGTGCTTAGCCGTGCATATATAGAAAAGGCTCAATCCAAGGGGATTGGGAATTTTCTATATATGTGGCGGTCTGTCGTGCCGTGGCTTGCTTTTAAACTCTGATTGGAAAAAAAAAAAATTTAGACTCTATTTTCGAACTCGGGACGTGACAGTATCGTAGTGGATCGGACCCTTGGTTATCTTGCTAGCCCGTCTTCAGTTATTTCATTCCGCTATGTGATTTATCTCTACTTTACATCTGTTTGCTAGATATCTCCTACTGCTACCTTTATACTGTCGTCGTTAGAACTGGTTTGTTATGCATGATGCAGTAGGAGGATATTGTTATCATTATGGCATTTATTGGCACTATGATTGATTCTGGATCCCGTATGGGAGTTCTCGGCTGTTGAGATCGTAATTTTCACCTCATAGGAGAGCGACACGTGGCAAATATTGTCGGCCGATAGACATCAGGCGACAGGAGAAAGACCCAGAAAGAGGAAGATCCGCATCTCGATCGAGACTGATCTCTGTCGTGTAAGAACATAGCACGCGACGAAGGTCGTTGACTGGAAGCACCTAGGATACTATTGGCCGATGATGCTCGAAGACTGCATCAAGTATGCTAAGGGGTGTCAAGAATGTCAATTTCATGGACCGATCCAGCGGGTACTGGCCTCGAAAATGCACACCATCATCAAATCATGGCCGTTCTGGGGATGGGCTATGGACTTGATAGGTGAAATCCAGCTGAATTCTTCGGCAGGACATAAGTTCTTGATAGTGGCGGTGGATTACTTCACCAAATGGGTGGAGGCACGGCCAGTAAGGTAGGCCACTCAGAAGGACATTATCCAATTTGTTGAAGAATCAATCTTGCATCGGTTTGGTGTGCTAGAAACCATCACGACCGATCAAGGGACGATGTTTACTGGTGAGACCTTCATCCGATTATTAGAGGCGAGGCAGATCAAGCTATTAAACTCATCCCCGTATTATGCCCAAGCTAACGGGCAAGTGGAAGCGATGAACAAAATAATCATCAACCTGATGAAGCGGCATGTCGGCAAACACCCAAGACGTTAGCACGAGAAACTGTCCAAAGTTCTTTGGGCTTACCGAACGACTGTCAAGACTACTACGGGAGTCACCCCTTTTCGCTTGGTTTACGGACATGAAGCCGTTTAACCGGTCGAAATCATGGTTCCGACACTAAGGATCAAGAGACAGGGTGATTTGACTGACCGAGAATACAAGCTCCTTATGGACGAGGAGTTAAGCGAGGTGTGCGAAGTTCGGTTGAAAGCGCTCGACCATATATGAGCCTGCCAGAACCGAGTTCAGAACGCACACAATAAAAGGGTAAAGGCAAAATCCTTTAGCGTCGGGGACTTAGTGTCCAAACTGATGTTACCCATCAGCAAGAAGAGCCGGCTTTACGAAAAGTGGTCACCAAATTGGGAAGGACCATTTCGGGTCAGACAGGTGACCATAGGAAATTCCTATTATTTGGAGACCTTAGATGGTGCGGAAGGAGATTAGGCGATCAACGGGAAATACCTGAAGCACTATCATACGTCGGTATGGGAAGACATGGGATGAACAACCGAGGAAGCTTTGCATCCTAACAGAAGAAATTGACTCAACTTTGACAATCACCCGAACGGTAGATCAGGCGATTGCCGAGGGGGCATTGTTGAGACCGAAATTTTCGCCTCATAGGAGAGCGACATGTGGCGGATATCATCGGCCGACAGACATCAGCCGACAGGAGAAAGAGCCAGAAAGAGGAAGATCCGCATCTCGATCGAGACCGATCTTTATCGTGTAAGAACATAGCACGCGAAGAAGGTCGTTGACTGGAAGCACCAACCGAGAAAAGGAGTAGCCGACAAGAAGATCGTTACCTCAAGCCAGCATCGGCTTCGATTGAAAACAACTGTTAGATCGCTCCGGTCGAACAATGAAAAAGGCAAAAGTCAGAGACGGCTTTTCGGTCCTTTGAACCGAAAAGGGAAAGAACCCGAGAGGAAGGAGTGCGAGATTTAGGTGCAAATCCGATAATTAACCCGGAACGGCAGGCGACGTCCAGCATTAGAAAGCGCCGAGGATTACGTTCTGATGCAACGATGAGGGGATGGACTGAGACGGAAACACGACTGTTATTCTTTTAGGAAGTTTCGACTCGAAAGGAAGCCGTTCAAGATTTTACGATGATTCTCCCTAAATCTCGCCGATAATTCAAATCAGCACCTAATAACTTGGTTCAGGATGTGTATAAATACCCAAACCTTCGAAAGAAAATGGGTCCGACAACCTCGTAAGCCCGGTACCACCCTAACTTCTTCATTTATCTAGGAGTAGGTTAACTTAACTTTCTTTTCTTTTTTTACTGCTTTCCTAGAAGTAGGCTTAATTGTGTTGGGTTATGCTTATAAAGGATCTAAATACGGGAAAAACACACCTAGAGGGGGGTGAATAGGTGTAAACAATAAACACTCAAAAATCTTTGCGTAATAAAAACCCAATGCGGAAATGAAAATAACACGCAAGATTTTTACGTGGAAAACTCCAAAACCTGGAGTAAAAAACTACGGGACCGATAACACGGTGAAATCAACTAAGATTATAACACGTACAAAGGTGATATAACACACTCACAGACGACTCAACCTTTTTCCATACGCTCCGAGTTGATCTTCTCCGCTCGCTCCGCAACGCGCCTCGAATCCACGATTTGCGTCCAACGCCGAATCCACGGCGTCCAACGTCGAGTCCACGACGTCTGACCGAATCCACGGTCTCCACCAGGTAGTACGTCTCAATCACACGAACGTACCTCGCTCCGAATCCACGAGAGCGGTAGCACCTTGAATCCACAAGGCCACGCGAATCCACGCGCCGATTTTGGGGAAAAATCATTGTTTTGTTGGTGGTGATGATCCGCCGAATACTTAGATCAAAGATAGATCGGAAATGCCATCTAAGTATTCATTAATTTAATTCTACTCAAAATCTGAGTATGAAAACCTAGAATCAAATTAATCAATATAGATGAAGAAACATAGATTTAAATCTAGTTATTTCCTTTCTTCTCTATATGTGGATCTCTAAGTTTTTCTCCGTTAATTTTTATCTGTCATTTCCCAGAGATAAAACTTAGTGTGGATTACCCTAAAAGATAGAATTAGGATTTACTTATAGGTTAGAAACCATTGGAAGAGGATAAGAATCAAAAACTGATTGTAACAGAATTTTTCCCGCACGACGGTCCGGACCGGATTAGCTCGTTCAGGACTGTCGTTGTTTTTCAGAGAATTCCTGAAAAATCAAGGTTCGGGGTCCGGAACGAAATCCACGGTCCGGACTGTTCATGCAGTTTCAGTAAACTCCACGTTCGGGGTCCGGAACAAAATCCTATGGTCCTGACTGTTTATGCAGTTTTACCAAAATCCACAATCGGGGTCCGGAACAAAACAGGGATGTTTAGGACTGGATTTGTGCATGAACTACCAACGTTCGGGGTCCGGACTGTAGTCCCCTGTTCCGGATCCTGAACATGTAACTTGTCCAGTTTTTGATTTTTATGCGATTAAAAATCCATCCAAGTGTTTCTACATTATAAGAAGTATTCAGATCACGATTTAATGTTTAGTTAAACTTACCTGATCATTTTGAATTCTTCTTTCTTGAGATTGAGGTATATGATCCAAGCTTCTTAATCTTCAATCTTCAAGACTTAAACACTTTCACGAAATACGTCAAAACTAAAATCCTTAACAATCTCCCCCTTTGGCGGTTTCGTGACAAAACAGAGATCCACTTAAGAAAATTCAAAAAGATATTTTTGTTGCTATCACCATATAACAAAAATTTACATTTGAGATTCAAATATGCTAAATACATGAGATAAACTCCTAAAACAGACTCTAGACTTAGACATCTGTACTCTCTGCAAAAAGAAGTAATTCATGACATTTATAAACTCAGATATGTATTAAGATCACAATAAAAAATAGACATATCCTCTAAGCATTAAGAATCCAAATGTCATCAGTTTGTTAGTAATCAAACAACTTGTTAGTAATAATACATGCCCAAATAGTTAGTCGAATAGTTAGTCGAGGCATGCATTCAATCATAAGACAAAACCAAAAGTTGTTTTGATACTTACCTGTAGGTTTTTGGATCCCCAAAGATCTAAATAGGTACTATCAAACAACTAGAGGGGGGGTGAATAGGTGTAATACTTATAAAACCAATCTCGGTGCAAAATAAAAACCAATGCGGAAATAAAAAACAGCACACCGAGATATACGTGGAAACTCCAATCCAGGAGAAAAACCACGGGACCAACACGCAATAACAATCCACTAAGAAAAGAAGAATAACAAGGTGATTACCGACTCCACGGGCTCAAACCCCTCCTTCAACTTCTTCGGACCTTGCGCTCACCGATTGCACGTCCACTGCACACGTTCGAATCCATAAACGCCACTCGAATCCACGAGCACACGTTTCGAATCCACGAAACGCCTTTAGCACACCGAATCCACGATGCCACGTCGAATCCACGACGCAAACTCAGCCGGTAAGAATATTGGCTTCGATGGTGATCCTTTGCTTAGATTATTATTGAGGAACCGTAGAAGAAATCTCTAAGCAAAGACTAGATCAATTCGACAAAAGATATGTTCTTGAAAGAACCGTCGAATTGACCTAAAATAGGCTATAAAGAAGAACGATAAAAACCTAGCCTCTAGGGTTGCTCTCAAGTGTTTAATTAATTAATCGGTAGTTCTTGAGAAACCCTAAGTGTCTATTTATAGTTTAGAAACCTTTGGAAAGAGATAAGCATCAAAAACTGACTTAACAGAAATTTTCCCGCACGACGATCCGGATCGGATTTACGGCGATCCTGACTGTCGTCTTTTTTCAGTAATTCCTGAAAAAACAAGGTTCGGGATCCGGATCGGAATTCTGATCCGGATCGGAATTCTGATCCGGATCGGTTTAGGATCAGAAATTCTGAACTGGACTCTGAACATCCAATTTGTCCAGTTTTTAATTTTTAAGCAATGAAAACTTATCCAAGTGTTTCTAAACTACACAAATGTATTCGGATCACCAAAATTATTTAGTTAAACGTACCTGATCAATCCGAATCCATTTTCTTTAAGATTGATCCGGATCGGAATTCTGATCCGGATCGGAATTCTGATCCGGATCGGTTCAGGATCAGAAATTCTGAACTGGACTCTGAACATCCAATTTGGCCAGTTTTTGATTTTTAAGCAATGAAAACTTATCCAAGTGTTTCTAAACTACACAAATGCATTCGGATCACCAAAATTATTTAGTTAAACGTACCTGATCAATCCGAATCCATTTTCTTTAAGATTGATGTATATGATCCACAATTCTTCAACTTCAATCTTCAAGACTCAAAACACTGAGTGTCAACTTGAGATCTTGTTGAATCTTCTCTGAGTCTTCAATTGCTGATTGACAATTTGATCACTTCAAGACTCCGACTCAACTCACGAAATATGCCAACACAAAAAGCCGTAACAATCTCCCCCTTTGGCAATTTCGTGACAAAACCCAAAAATACATAAAACGCTCAAGACACTCATCTTAAACCAAAAAATCGAAACTCAATGTCATCACCAAAACATTGATTTTCTTTGCGTGAAAGATCCAATAAACAAAAATTACATTTGAACCAGTCTTAGAACAAACTCTATGACTTAGGACTTGGAGTCTTAAAGTGATGTAGATCCTGCAAAACAAAACTCCAAACAAAATCAAAAGTCAGTCGTTAGAAATTAAATGTAAATCCTACATTTGATTCGTCCTTTTGGTTCTTTTTGTTTTTCGGCTCCTTTTTCGTCATCTCTTTTCTTTTTCTCCCCCTTTCTTGAGCATCTCTGTTCTCCCCTTATCTCTGTTCTCCCCCTATTTCTATTCTCCCCCTTTTTGTCACAAATTGTCAAACAGTGAATATAGGCAAAAGGAAATCACTAACAACATTAGTTCATAGAGAAAGAGAGATAAAAGCTCAGTTCCGGTATATAACAAAAACACAGATTGCGTACCGGTACTCGAAAGCAAAAATCAAATAATTTCTTGAAAACAAATCCAGATTTTGAAATATTTGAATTACCGATTTGTATTCCATCAAGAAAACAATTTAAGTGCTTGAAAATAATATGAGATCACATAGATGTCATTCAATCTAATTAATTTTACAAAAAATAAAAAGATTTACTCCGAAATCATGAAAAACAAAGATAAAACATTATAAACCGTTTTTCATATTATATACGTCAAACACAAGTCATCAAAAATAATCTTGAGATCCAAAGTCTATCAAGATGTAACGGATTTACAAAGATGACTTACAGAGATTTCCAAATGACATCAATTTTGAATTTTACCCTTTTAGATTGAGATATGCATTAAAATACCTAAGGGTGGCTCTTTGAGCATCTTTTAACTATCCCACCTTATACCAACCAGGAGATTGTTCAAAATAAGAACTTTGAATTTAAATCTCCGAATGCTTCAACTAAACAAAATTTCATAAATATTTTTCAAGCATCCATAACATGTGGTAGCTTCACACACAAACCGGACGACCGGGGTGGCAGCTCTTTCCAACATGTGGTGGTAGTTTTCACACTCCTTTCGGATGTAACTCTTTCCACATCTTTTGCAATTCATTTCATTACCCTTGTACGAAAATACAATCTCTTATGTGAAAGAATTAAATCCCAAATTTTAGTCAATCGGTTGTCTCATGTTTATCACAAAGAACTCACACAACTGAGATAGAATAATCATCTAAAGATCACACATGATTACTAAAATTTGATGAATATAATTATCAAAAACTCTTATAATGAAGTATCTTCAAGAATTATGATTATAGAGTAAAGTTGATAATTCATATAAAATTAAATTGGAGTGATTGACAGTGAAACCCTTTTTATTCAATGCACTTGTTCGTTAAAACCCTTTTGTTCAAAAACAAAACATAAAAACGAAGAGCATTGAAAACATGTAATGCAGAGATTCAGAAAAATATGAAAGGAAAACCAATCAAAGCATTACATACAGTCATAAGCTATTTAGAACTTAAGACAAGGAAAGATATCACCTTTCCAAATCCAAAATCGTCGGATTTTGGGTTGTCTTGATTCGTTGTGGCCGGGAGATGATAGCTTTGACTGTTGGTCCACCTTAGGTCTTTGCCTCGCAATGATCCACTTGTATGACTGATGTTGTGGCTCAGACCTTTGGTGGGTTGAGTGAACTCCTTTAACTTGATGTGTCTTTTGATTCCGTTGAGTTCGCTCCGTAGATGAAGTTGCCGAAGAATTCTTCTTTCTCTTTTTCGGGCACGTCTTCATCAAGTGTCCTTCAAGTCCACATTGGTGACAAGTTCTTCCTTTCAATTTAGTTGTGGAACTTGAAGCCTTCACAGTTTGGTTCTTTTTAAATCCCAAACCAACCTTGCTTGTTTGACCTAATCCGGACATACCGTCAAGGTTTTTGAAACCGGTTGAAAGCCTTTGTATGTCGGATTTGAGTTGATGAACTTGCTTGGTCAAAGCTTGGTTGGTGACATGAATTTCCTCAAACTGCTTTTCTAGAAAATCAATCTTGTTAATGTGGGAATTAACGACCGTTTCCGATTGATTTATCTTTTATTGGAGGATTTTATTATTATCCAATAAAAGCTCTCGTTCCTCCTCGAGATCATGAAGTTTGATCTTTAAAGCATGATTCTCGTCTTGAATCTCAAGTCGTTGCTTCCTCAACTTCTTAATATGTTTGGCCATCTTCTTTGATTCCGTAAGAAGTTGTTGATATGCCTCAACGAGTTCTTCTTCGTCCGACTCCCCCTCACTTGATGACTCTCCGCCGGATGTTGATGTTTCATGCAAAATCAAAGGAATAGAGTCAGTGATTAAAGATGATAAGCAAACATTAGAAGAGGGAATATGGGAGGCATGTAAGGCAACGACTTTTTCCTCTTTACTTGAGGTCGATTCATTAGAAGTAGAATCGTCCCAAGTTTTCGCTTGCAAAGACTTCTTTATATATGATTTCGGAGAAGGATAATCCGTTGAAATATGGCCGTAACCTTTGCATCTATAACATTGGATTTCCCCTTCGAATTCATCTTTTTCCTTAGAAGGTTTTGCAGAGCTTTTGAGGTTAGAGGATTTAGAACCCGATGATCCTTTAGTTGGTTTCGAGGATGAAGATCCATCGGTTCGTTTCTTCCAAAACTTCCGACGAAATTTCTTTACGATCCGCGCCAATTGTTCTTCAAAATCGGCAAAAGAGATTTCATGGTCCGAACTTGATTCACTATCTTCTTCCTTTGTTGATTTGAATGCAATACCTGTAAGCTTAGAAGAAGACTTGGAAGAAACTTGATTAGTAGGAAAAGTCATTTCATAAGTTTGCAAAGCACCTACTAATTCCTCTACTCTCATCTCATCCGGATGACTAACGGTTTCAATGGCGGTAACCTTTGCCCTAAACCGTTCCGGAAGAGTCCGAAGTATCTTTCTTACAATTCTCGACTCCCGGATTTTTTCTCCTAAATTAGCACAAGTATTGATCACATCTTGAAGTCTAGTGTAATAATCTGTAAACAATTCATGCTCATCCATATGAATAGAGTCAAATTGACTTGTAAGCATCTGGAGCTTTTGAATTTTTACTAGATTTGTACCCTCATGTGTAATTTTGAGAATATCCCAAATTTCCTTCGCGGTTTCACACGCAGAAATTCGTGTGAACTCAGTCGAGGAAAGAGAATTAAATAAAGCGTTCATACCCTTCCCATTGTAAGAAGAACTTTCGAATTCCTCTTGGGACCATCTAGAGCGAGGTTTTGGGGTAGTAGAATTTCCTACTTCCTCAACAGGATGCACCCAACCGTATTCCACGGATTGCCATACCCGCTCATCAATTGCGATGAGAAAAGCTCTCATCCGCACTTTCCAATAAGCATAATTAGTCCCATCAAAAAGAGGAGGTCTATAAATATTACCACTTCCATTCGACATGATAGATAAACCTAAAACCCGCTCTGATACCAATTGTTGGTTTTTGGATCCCCAAAGATCTAAATAGGTACTATCAAACAACTAGAGGGGGGGTGAATAGGTGTAATACTTATAAAACCAATCTCAGTGCAAAATAAAAACCAATGCGGAAATAAAAAACAGCACACCGAGATATACGTGGAAACTCCAATCCAGGAGAAAAACCGGGACCAACACGCAATAACAATCCACTAAGAAAAGAAGAATAACAAGGTGATTACCGACTCCACGGACTCAAACCCCTCCTTCAACTTCTTCGGGCCTTGCGCTCACCGATTGCACGTCCACTGCACACGTTCGAATCCACGAACGCCACTCGAATCCACGAGAACACGTTTCGAATCCACGAAACGCCTTTAGCACACCGAATCCACGATGCCACGTCGAATCCACGACGCAAACTCAGCCAGTAAGAATATTGGCTTCGATGGCGATCCTTTGCTTAGATTATCATTGAGGAACCGTAGAAGAAATCTCTAAGCAAAGACTAGATCAATTCGACAAAAGATATGTTATTGAAAGAACCGTCGAATTGACCTAAAAGAGGCTATAAAGAAGAACGATAAAAACCTGGCCTCTAGGGTTGCTCTCAAGTGTTTAATTAATTAATCGGTAGTTCTTGAGAAACCCTAAGTGCCTATTTATAGTTTAGAAATCTTTGGAAAGAGATAAGCATAAAAAACTGACTTAATAGAAATTTTCCCGCACGACGATCCGGATCGGATTTACGGCGATCCTGACTGTCGTCTTTTTTCAGCAATTCCTGAAAAAACAAGGTTCGGGATCCGGATCGAAATTCTGATCCGGATCGGAATTCTGATCCGGATCAGTTCAGGATCAGAAATTCTGAACTGGACTCTGAACATCCAATTTGTCCAGTTTTTGATTTTTAAGCAATGAAAACTTATCCAAGTGTTTCTAAACTACACAAATGTATTCGGATCACCAAAATTATTTAGTTAAACGTACCTGATCAATCCGAATCCATTTTCTTTAAGATTGATGTATATGATCCACAATTCTTCAACTTCAATCTTCAAGACTCAAAACACTGAGTGTCAATTTGAGATCTTGTTGAATCTTCTCTGAGTCTTCAATTGCTGATTGACAATTTGATCACTTCAAGACTCCGACTCAACTCACGAAATATGCCAACACAAAAAGCCGTAACATTACCTTCTAGAGTTCAAAGTTCAGAGTTCTCACAAACCATTGTTCCAATTGTTCATATCTCTCTCCCCCATTTTGTCACTAAAGTAGCCAAAATTACAAAAATTAAAAGAGAGGTAAAAGTTTAAAGAGAAAATGTAAGAACTAAGACTAAAAAACCTGCAAAACAAAAAGATATGTTAGAATAATAAAAGGAAAAATCATTCTGAATCCTCAGAACTGCTGCAGTCCAATTTGTTCAAAATCCCTTTAAGCATTCTTGATATTTTGGAACAATTCCTTTTCATCTTGTGAATGTCAGCCGACATTCTTTCTTGTTCTTTAGACATTCTCCTTTGTTCTCGTTGGATAGATAATATATCAGCTTCTGTGGTGTTTCTCCTGGAGGTAGAAGGAGGTTGTGTGGATGCTGACGGTGCATTTTGACCTTCATTCCATGGAGATTCTCTAGGCAGAGAGCGTGCTCTGGCGAGGGATTCATTAATTTGAATTCCACTACCCCTCGAATTCTGTCGCCTAGTATACTGCTTGGTTGTTGAAGAAGACTTCATCAGCTTCTTGTTCTTTAAATAGAACCTATCTTCGTCATCAACAGTGTAACACCCCCGGAATTTGGATTAGTCCTCTATATAAATGATATAATAGGACTAAATCTCTAACCCGGCTATAGCATTTTGGATGGTAGCAAGATCCAAGAGGAACATGAGAGTTAAGCATGCTAGAGCTAGAGTAGTTCTAGGATGGGTGACCCCCTGGGAAGTGGGGCGTCATAGTTGGTATCAGAGACATTCACCAGCCGGAAATGTAAGATGAGTCTCGGCTGAGCCAGGGTTATATAGCGGGTAGAGCGAGGCTCCCCGGCGAATGACCGTTGTGAGTGGAGTGCAGCTCCTCACAAGGTCGGCTAAGGCTAGCGAGACGAGTCTCACATCGCCTGGTGCTTGTGAGTGTGCTTGAGCCTGACGTGGACGTCAGGGCTTAAAGGGGGGAAGAATGTAACACCCCCGGAATTTGGATTAGTCCTCTATATAAATGATATAATAGGACTAAATCTCTAACCCGGCTATAGCATTTTGGATGGTAGCAAGATCCAAGAGGAACATGAGAGTTAAGCGTGCTAGAGCTAGAGTAGTTCTAGGATGGGTGACCCCCTGGGAAGTGGGGCGTAACAAACAGCCTGTTGTACTTCTTTACAAAATGTGTCCCAATCCTCTTCATCTTCTGATTCTGACTCAATTTGAGGAACAGTCTTTGTCTCTTCCTGATTTGTTTCATCTTGTTCCTTTTTAACAGATGCTCGAGTTCCCACTAATGCTACAATGAGCACAATAATCCAAGCAAAAACCATCCTTGCTAGTGCAATAGTTAAGAACAACCTGCGAGCAAGAACTCAAGAACACGAAAAAATTGTTTATTTTTCAAAAATTTGAAAAATTGTACCTAAACAATCATTATCATGTAGAGAGACTAGGAATCAAATTAGTTTTGCAAAAAGAATTTTAAAAATAGATCAATCCCATGCATGATTTTCAAAAATTCTCATTATATGCCCTAAAACCGAATTTTCAGAAATCGAAGCCCAAAAATCCGTTAATCAGGAGAATACCTAACATATAATCAAAACTAATCTACTCAGAGTTCTTATTTCAAAATAAATTTGACCAAAAACCATCTAGAATTGAATTCCACCCATGATTTCCACTCACGTTTATGAAGAACAATGCAAAACAGTGGAAAACAGAAATTTTGATCAAAGAAACTTACTTTAATCCGAAGAACTTGAGTTGGAAAGGCTCCAAATCGGTTGATTTCTAGAGAGAGAAGCTCTGGAAACTTGGAAACAAAAGATTGTTGTAAAAAGAAATTAAATCCCTTTTGTTTCTTATAAAACCCTAGCCGCGGTCCGGAATGGAGCAAGAATTCAGTCTGGAACGGCTACCCGCATGAAATTCCTGCGTTCGGGATCCGGAACGGATATTCCGGTCCGGATCGGCTCAAAACTTTTTCTTCAGAAAAATTTAGGAAAATTCCAGAAAATCCATAAAAAGTATGTAAGCACTTTTGTATGTCAACTTTAAACAAAAATTATCATTTCACATCAAAAGAAATAAATTATGCTAAATCTATCAATAATATCCAAGTAATAAAATGAAAATTTATGAAAATTAAAACCTTTAAGGTTGAACAAGTTCAATGACATCTATCATGATCTTATGAGTAATGCGTTTATCAAATCATTAATCTTGCAAAGAAATGAAGTGTCAAGATCAATAGATGTTTGAAATCCCAAATAGGTTAGATAATATATCTAATCAATTTATTGTAAGGAGTGACTCTTTGAGCATCTTTCAATAAAATTCCCACCTTATACCAACCTTGGAATTTGATAGAGTCAAGTATTCCAAAAAGCATTTTATCTTATCAACTTGAAAAACCATGCTTGGTATACATGTGGTAGCTGCACACAGTACTCGGACGACCGAGGTGGTAGCTCTTTCCTCCATGTGGTGGTAATTTTCACACTCCTTAATGGGATGTAACTCTTTCCACATCTTATGAGCATAAATATTTTAACAAACTCCCCCTCAATTGGTTATCAATTATTTAAGATATAAGATATTCAACCAAAAATTGATCTCGAGTTTCATACTTAACTCAATTTTTAAATATGATAAAAATTATACCAAGAGATCATATGAGAGAGAAATTGACTTTGATCAATTAAAGATAACTTAATTGACATAAATGATCATTGCATCAAATGAATTATTATGATATCCAAAGCATAATAAATTTCTAAATATATGAAAGGATGCAAGTAAAGTCAATTACATATGCTTAATTAATGTTCTATGTACAAACATAGACAAGGAACAAAAACACAAAACAAAACCTAACCTAAGCAATGATTTCAAAAAGTGTTATTTCAAGGAAAGCATTCCAATTGCTTTACGTAAATGAATAAACCGCTTTTGATCCAAAGGTTTTGTTAAAATGTCAGCTAATTGATCCTCAGTTGAAATATAGAAAATTTGAAGTAAATTTGATTCAACTAGCTCTCTTAGAAAATGATATCTAAGTTCAATGTGTTTTGTTCTCGAGTGCAACACAAGATTTTTAGAAATATTTATAGCACTTGTGTTGTCACAAAGAATAGTTACCGAAGTTGCTGAAATTCGGAAGTCGCTCAATATGCTTTTCATCCAAATGAGTTGAGTTGAACAACTACCCGGTGAGATATATTCCGCTTCGGCAGTTGAGAGTGCTATGCAGTTTTGCATTTTACTATGCCATGCAACAAGACAATGGCCAAGATAAAAACATGCACCACTCGTACTCTTCCGATCATCCATTGATCCTGCCCAATCGGCATATGAATATCCTATTATGTCAAGCGTTGTTCCCATAGGATACCAAATTCCGAAGTTCAGTGTTCCCTTAACGTACCGGATGATCCTCTTCACCGCTTTCAGGTGAACCTCCTTTGGTGCTGATTGATATCTCGCGCAGATCCCAACACTAAAGGATATATCCGGGCGACTAACCGTGAGGTAGAGTAGACTTCCAATCATGCTACGATAAAGCTTCTCGTCTATACTTTCACTAAGAGATTCACTTCCTAATCCCTTATTGCTAGTTCCCATCGGAGTCGGAAAATCTTTAGAATTTTCAAATCCAAACTTATTGACCAACTCCTTTGCATACTTGGATTGGCACAGATGGATGCCTTCTTCATTTTGTTTCACTTGCAATCCAAGAAAGTAAGTTAGTTCGCCCATCATAGACATCTCAAATTCGCTTTCCATGGTTTTCGCGAATTTTGAAGCATCATTGTCTTTTGTTGCCCCAAATACAATGTCATCGACATAGATTTGTGCCACAATGAAGTTATCCTGATAATGCTTCACAAAGAGAGTCCGGTCTGCTCCCCCTCGAGTATAGCCCTTTTTCAATAGGTGCTTTGTGAACCTTTCGTACCACGCTCGCGGTGCTTGTTTTAAATCGTAAAGAGCCTTTTTCAAACGAAAAACATGGTTAGGTTGTTTATAGTCTACAAAACCTTTCGGTTGAGCCACATAAACTTCCTCGTTTAAAAATCCATTTAAAAACGTGCTCTTAACGTTCATTTGAAAGAGTTTGATTTTAAAATGACAAGCAATCGCGAACAAAATACGAATCGACTTGAGTCGAGCAACTGGGGCGAACGTCTCATCAAAGTCTATACCTTCAATTTGTGAGTAGCCCTGAGAAACTAGGCGTGCTTTGTTCCTGATGATGGTACCATCCTCGTTTTTCTTATTCTTGAAAATCCATTTAGTACCAATCACGTTGTGTTGCTTCGGTGGCTTCGTTAGTTCCCAGACTTTGTTTCTTTCGAACTGATGGAGCTCTTCCTGCATTGCTTCAATCCTGTAGTCATCCTGAAGAGCTTCATCGACGTTCTTTCGTTCTACCATGGAGACGTAACATGCGACTCCACAAACCAACTGTCTCCGAGTCCTGACTTCTTCTTGTGGGTTTCCAATAATGTTTGATTCCGGATGATCCTTGAAATCCGTAGCGTTTGAGGTAACGGAGTACTCGGAGGTACATGTGATGATTCCTGCATTTCAGATAAACTAGAAGAACCATCAGATGCATCAACTTTATCAAAAGAGTTATTATGAGAAGATGCATTTACAGGAGTATCATCATCCAGAGACATATCAGGGGTAGATTTATCAGATGCAAAATGGAAAGCTTTATCTACTTTAACATTAATAGATTCTACCATCGTTTTAGATTCCAAGTTAAATACCCGATATGCTCTACTGTTTGTAGAATAACCCATGAAAATCCCTTCGTCACTTCGAGAGTCGAATTTACCAAGATTTTCGCGATCACGCAAAATAAAACAACGACTCCCAAAGATACGAAAATATTTGATATTCGGTTTTCTACAAAACCACAGCTCATATGGT
The DNA here is from genome assembly GCA_029204045.2 of Tillandsia leiboldiana. Lineage (NCBI taxonomy): Eukaryota > Viridiplantae > Streptophyta > Magnoliopsida > Poales > Bromeliaceae > Tillandsia > Tillandsia leiboldiana. Next base: position 8,465,512 of record CM055077.1, on the reverse strand, counting down.
GTATTTAAAGTTCCCGGGTGCAAATACACTCGATTAATTACATAGACGGCGGTGTTCACGGCTTCAGCCCAAAAATGTAACGGGAGATTCCGGCTATGAAGCATCACACGCGCCATCTCTTGAACAACCCTATTTTTGCGCTCAACTACACCATTCTGCTGAGGTGTATAGGGTGCTGAGAATTCATGTTTTATGCCGTTGGAAGTGCAAAAATCAATGAATTTAGAATTAACGAATTCTCCACCTCTATCACTTCAAACACGAACGATCTTTTCATTTCTTTCAATCATAATACGATGACAAACCTCATGAAAAGAGTCGAAAGTATCCGCTTTCTCTTTTAAAAATGTTACCCATAAATATCTAGAGAAATCATCAACCAAAAGAAAAATATACCATTTACCTCCCAAAGATGGTTGACGAGTCGGCCCCATTAAGTCCATGTGCAGTAATTCCAAGGGCCGATTGGTACCAACGTGGTTCAAGTTCTTGTGTGCAACCCTTGATTATTTTTCCTTTTGACAACCTCCACACACAATGTTATCTTTAAACGAAAGTTTAGGAACCCCCTTAACCACGTCTTTATTTGAAATCCTTGCTAGTTCTTTAAAATTTATGTGACGTAGTCTTTCATGCCAAAGAGTTTCATTGTCTAAAGAAATTAGGTTACACTTTTCAGAAATTTTGTTTGAAACAACATAGCAATTATTTTCAGATCTAACCCCTTTCAAAAAGAATAATTTACATAAATTACAAGACATTCAATCGCTGAAAAGTTAAAGACAAGGGAAGAATTCACCTTTGCACACCCAAACCTTTTTGGACTGCGTCGACAATGAATGTGAAGTTATTCTCCTAGGTGAAAGCGTCTTGATTGATTCATTGCTTTTTCTTGACGATGTCATCTTGTGGGGTGAACTACCAAGGCTTTTTTCCTTTGAAAAGTTCTCATTTGATTTCCGAGGAATCACCTTTTTGGTAGTCGTTGCAAGAGGTGCTTGATGTGATCTTTTCGCTCCAATCTTGCAATTTCTTCTTATGTGCCCTGCAAAACCACAACGAAAACATACCTTTGTACTTGACGATCCCGAAGTAGATGAGGTAAGGTCGTTGTCATTGATTGCAGTGAATTCCGTCGTCGGGGGAGGAGTTGCCGACTGGGGCACAAAAACTGTCCCAACCGAACTAGAATTGTCTTCAGTTCGATTGTATCCAAGGCCAAAACAGTTTGTTTGACCAAGACCAAGCATCTTATCCAACTTACTCCTTCCAGAAGAAAATTGCTTTAAGTCATCCTTGAGTTGGAAAATGGTCTCCGTCATCTCCATTTTTTCTTGTCGAGCCTCGGAGTAGAGCTTCAAGAGGTAACTTGCTTTATCCACCATTTTTACGTGTACCTTCTCGAAATGCTCATTTTTCTCTTGAAGGGAAACATTTGCTTTGATCAGGTTATCCCTTTCCACTTCAAGAGCGTTTGAGAGAGAAGTTGCCTTTTTTAATTCTTCTTCGAGATCCTGCAATCTCCCTCTCAAACCCTTGTTTTGCTTTGCCAATTTCTTTGAATCCCTTAAGAGTTTATGGTAGGCAAAAGCAAAGTCTTCACCTTCAGAATTGCTCGATTCGTTATCCGTTGCATTCTTTTCAACTTGGGAGGAGTTGGACAAGAAATCGGATGTACTTGCCATAAAGCACACGAAGGGTGAAGTTGTGGACGCGTGGAATGCTGTTGCGTTATTTTCTTCATCACTGGAAGATGACTCATTTGACGTTGAGGTGTCATCCCAAGTGACGGCTTGCATCGCCTTCTTCTTTGACGGATTCTTATTGGGACACTCCGTTGAGATATGGCCGTATCCTCGGCACTTGAAGCATTGGACTTGTCCCTCCGAGCTTTTCTTATCCTTTGAAAAACTCTCTTGCTTTCTTGACTTGTGGCTTGAAAAACCTTTGCCTTTCTTCGACTTTACGAAGGATGAAGTTTTACTTGAATTACCCCTTCGAAAGTTTCGGCGAAATTTTCTTGTCAAGAGAGCAAGCTGCTTCTCAAAATCCTCCATAGATAGGTTCTCGTCATCGTCTGAGGAGGATGAATCCGCGTCTTCTTCTTTTGTTGTTTTCAACGCAAAACCTGAAGACTTAGAAATAGATGCCTTTCCAGAAGAATAGTTAGTAGGAAATGTCATTTCATATGTTTGAAGTGCACCAACTAATTCTTCGACACGGATTTCGTCCGGGTGCTTAATTATTTCAATGGCCGTAACCTTGGAACGAAATCTTTCAGGAAGAGTCCTTAAAATCTTTCTTACAATTTTAAATTCTGAAATTTTTTCTCCCAAGTTAGCACATGTGTTCACGATGTCTTGCAATCGCGTATAATAATCTGTGAAAGATTCATTTTCTGCCATGAAAATAGAGTCAAACTTGCTCGTAAGCATTTGCAGTTTTTGAATCTTCACAAGGTTTGTTTCCTCATGTGTAACTTGTAGAACATCCCAGATTTCTTTCGCAGTCTCACATGCCGAGACGCGAGAGAACTCAGTTTGTGACAAAGCATTAAATAAGGCGTTAATTCCTTTGCCATTGTAAGAAGATGAGTCAATCTCTTCCTTGGTCCATTTCGACCTAGGTTTGTGTTACGGAATTTGAGTTGGCGTATTTCGTGAATTCGGTTAAGTCTTGAAGATTGAAGATAAAGAAGGTTGGATCATATAACTCAATCTCATGAAAGAAGAATTCAAAAGGATCAGGTATGTTTAACTAATTATCTTTGGTGATCCGAATACTTCTTATAGTGTAGAAACACTTGGATGAATTTCTAATTGCATAAAAATAAAAAACTGGACATGGGACATGTTCAGGATCCGGATCAGACACTTCGATCCGGATCCCGAAGGGTGTTAGTTCATACGCAAATCCAATCCGGATCGTAGCCTCCTTTGATCCGGATCCCGAACACTGGTTTTTACCATAATTTATGAACGATCCGGATCAGGCAGTTCAATCTGGATCCCGAACATTGGTGTTTGGTAAATTGTATGAACGATCCGGATCAGGCACTTCGATCCGGATCCCGAACCTTTGTTTTTCTGGAAACTGTCTGTCTCGATACTGCAATCCGGATCGCCTAAATCCGATCCGGATCGCCGTCCTGTAAAATTCCAGAAAAGGTTAGTTTTTGATTCTTATCCTCTTCTAATGGTTTCTAACCTATAAATAGACCCTTTAATTCATCTTTTAGGGTAACGACGAAAAAGGGAAAAATACGACCGAAATAAAAAAATCCACAAATAGAGAAGAAAGGAAATACTGGATTCAATTCTATGTTTCTTCATCTATTTTATTAATTTGATTCTAGGTTTTCCAAACTCAGATTTTGAGTAGAATCAAATTAATGAATACTTAGATGGTATTTCCGATCTATTTCTAATCTAAGTATTCGGCGGATTATCACCACCCAAAAACAACGATTTCCCCAAAATCAAAGCGTGGACTCGCGTGGCCTTGTGGATTCAAGGTGCTACCGCTCTCGTGGATTCGGAGCGAGGTACGTTCGTGGATTCGAAGCGTGCTACTGGGTGAAGACCGTGGATTCGGTCGGACGTCGTGGAGTCGACGTTGGACGTCTTGGATTCGGCGTTGGACGCAGATCGTGGATTCGAGAAGCGTTGCGGAGCGAGCGGAGAAGATCAACTAGGAGCGTATGGAAAAAGGTTGAGTCGTCTGTGAGTACGGTATATGTAGGACCCCCGAACCCCATGCAGCATTTTTTTCCGATGGATCCACTGTTAGAACACCTGTTGTTGGTGTATCTGGCCCATGGTGCATCAATGGGATGCCACAGATGGACCCTGTAAGGTTTTATTAGCTGTGTTGGCTTTCGGCTGAGTTTGCCGAAATTTTGAAAAAAGAATTAGGCCAAACAGACGGCGGAAATGGATTCAGCACGGAAAAACACTTGAAAATGGCTTTTTGTTTGCCAAATTCTGAGTCCGGATGCCCAAAAACGGACTCCCGGAAAATTTACTGGGTTTCTGGTGCATGGGGGAGCCGTGGACCGGCGGGGGTGCCATGTGGCAGGCCCGGATTGGCCGGCGCACGCGGCCGGGTCCACGGAGCGCAAGGGTTAGGACCGGGGTGCACCGCGGGGCGCGTGGACCGGGGGCGTGCCACGTGGCAGCGCCTGATTGGGCGGCTCAGGTGCGCTCGGTCCGCGGGTGCGTGCGGGGAGGCGTGGACCGGGGCGCGCCACGTGGCGGCACCCGGTTGGCGGGCGCATGCGCGCGCGGTCCACGCAGCGCGCGGGGCAGGTGCCGCGGGCAGGTGGCCGTACGCGGGGCAGGCGCGGGCGACGTGGGCGTGCCACGTGGCGCCCGCTGATTCGCGGGCGCCACCTACCGCGTTGACGCGGGCAGGGACACGTGGCGCTCCCCGTGGCGGCTTGCACGGCTGCGGCATGTTCGGTGGACACGTGGCGGGCGCCGGTGCGGGTCGGACCAAGCAGGCGTCCGGCTGGATCCCGTGTGCGGGCTGGGCCGGGTTGGGCCGCACTGTGCGCGCCCGAAACCGGCCGGGCCGGGCCGCACTGTGCACGCCCGAATCCGGGCTGGGCCGCACTGTAGCCGCCCGAATCCGGGCTGGGCCGCACTGTAGCCGCCCGAATCTTGGGACAATTTCGGTATTATCCGAATTGTTCCTTTGGGCCTATAAATAGGCAGCCCGAGCCCTCTTTGCAGCCCTTTTTCTCCCTATCTGTGCAAGATCTCCCCGAGCTTCCTCTTGATGAATTTTTCCTCTCTTAATCCTTGATCTTCCTGCGGAGTTTAAGAATTTTTGGAGGCTCGAATCCCGAGGTTTCAGATTTTTCTTGGCGCGGCGCGACGCTCTTTCTTCGGTGTTTCTTCCGTCGCTCTTCGGTGTACGAGCTCCCCCGACCTACTCCGACCATCGTTTTGAGCGATTTCTTCGCTGCTGGATTCGTAACAGGTGAGGCTACGATTTTGGGTTTCTCGGACATTTTCAGATTTCACGTTTTTCGAGGTGTTTTCTCGTGCTCATTGGGACCCTTTTTGCTGTGAGATTTTGGTGAGGGCAGCACCTTCTTTTGAGGAGATCTTCGCGCACGAGTCTCGGATCAAGACGTGCTTATAGACTTTTTTCATCTACTCGACGCGAGGATCATCGTGGATTTTTCTTAGAATTTTTGGAGACCTTCCCGAAGGTATACACTGTTCCTTTTATCTGTACAAGAGTTTACAGTTGAATGGTTTTGGGATTGTGCGCACCGATACTGTGGAATTTGTAACTTGGCCTACGGTGCTCGGAATTGGACGTGCAGGTACCCGTTTCGAAGCTATCGACGCGAGGATCGCTGTGGTATTTTTATCAGAATTTTTGGAGTTCGTTTTACAGGTGAAAATTTCGCAGTAAGTGGACTATTCCCAGCAGATTTGTAAAACCTGGATTTTAATGGATTTAAAGTGTAATTGTAGCCTTATGTTGTACCCAGGAGGGATTGTGGACTGTGCTGGACCTGTTGGACCTAGAGTGGTTATTTTCCTGGTTTTCTCAGCTGTACGACTCCGGACAGTTAGCGTCTTCAGGTGGGTGGCTTGCTTTCAAGATCTATGGACTGTACTCTAATTCTATTGATATAGAATCATGCATGATAGTGATTGGACTTGGGTAGCATGCTAGAGTGTAGGAATTGTTGATCCTTGTTTTATCTGTCGATCTTGTGATCTCTTGCTTCCTACTATCATGTTAAATATTTGTTATATTGGAACCTGACCTAGCACCCCCGTCATATGTTGCATGTGTAACCAGACCAGTAGAAAACCCTCACTTGGGCTAGGGTTATTTATTTTTAGACATCCACACTTTATGTCGCATTCCTGGACTTAGTGTTATCCTCGCCCGGGTAGTGGGCCGAGCGGTCGGGACTTCTCTATAGTGTGGGATGCATTGCACTCGTGCTTGGGAGCAGAGTGGAGTCTGGTAGATGTAGTGGTTCGCTTGTCTGTATCGGGAACCGTTTGGGGTAAACGGTGGACCCGAGAGATCTTGTTTTCCCCTGTTTGGGTCGTCGCCACTGTGTTAGTGGCAGTAGTTTACTAGTGTTAGCCGGACCTAGAACCCAGAACCCTTTTCGACATATACATGATTTTAGTCTACCAATGTTTTCTTCCAAACATCGAAGGGCCGCTGGAGTCTGTTCTTGTTTGATTGGACAAAGGCATCAGCCCTTCGGGGTTTGGGTAAAACACTTGTTTTCTAACTGTTTTTTCTAAAAAGAACTAAAATCATTAAATATGGATTTCTTCCAGATCAAATTAGTTTTCAATAACAAATGTCACCTTTTCCCGTAAATCTCCCCACTCGAAAGGATTCGAGTGGTCTGGGTTCTAGGGGTCGTTCCTCTGTCGGGACGAAAGCCACGGGGGCCGAGCCTGGAACCTGTTCTTGTTTGATAGGGTTGTAGGGGTAGGTCTCCCGGGACTTTCGGGCCCTGTTGGTGTCTTCTGCGAGTTGTACTGTGATTATTGCTTTCCCGAACTATAAGGGATCGGGAACTTCGATAGTCGGAGCCTAGAGTCTGTTCTTGTTTGATAGGGTTCTTAGCGCCGGTCTATCGGGTTTCCGAACCCTTATGGTGTCGGTCTTTCTGGAGAGTTTAGTGTTCTGTTGTGGGAGCCGTCTGGTGGACGGTGGCCCCAGCTGTGTGACTTCCAGCTTGTGGTTGAGAGTTGGTGTTGTTGGTCGATCTTGTTGATCGTGGTTTGGACTATAGCCTGCATGAGCCATATTTGAGCTCGACAGAGTTACGCGGATACTTTCCTCGGTGGGGTCGCTCCCCTCGAGAGCCACTCCGGAGTTGGGCCTGTTACTTGCTATCGCGACTTGTCGACGCCGTCCCTCTGACTGGCCCGGTCGGCGGCAGTCACGGACACCCTACGGTAGACCCGTCCTGTTGAGGATATGCGGCAGTAGGTGGGCGCAGGTTTGACTGGACCCTTTGAGGCAGTCAGTTTAGATTTGGTGAGTTTACTGTGTGTGTTAGTAGATGCATCATGTTTCATCTGTTCCTTTTCTTGAGCATCTAGATAGAGGCATAGTAGCTGTTGAGTTACTTTTCCAGCCCTTTCATTTCAGTTTTATATTGTTACTTTATGCCTCTAGTAGACTTAGTGGGCAGTCCGTCGGGCTTGTTGGCGGCACCCACTGAGAACTACTTGGGACGTAGTTCTCACACCCGTCGTGGTGTATTTTCCCACAGGGACTTCTACTCCGGTTCCTGCTGCTCCTGTTGCTGCTTCTTCTGATCGAGGTAAGGGAGTCGCGAGATAGTTCCCCACCAGTCGTCGTCCAGAGAGTAGATGCACCCTTATTACTTTTGAGAGTTCCTGTTGAGAGAACTTTGTAGTGAGGACTTGTGTTGTATATAGTTTTTATTTCTAGCAGTTTTACTTTCAGCTCTGATATCTGCATAGTATAGATGCTCTTTTGCAGGTTAGTCGCTTCGTCTATACGGGCTTCCCGTATGGGCGGCGGATCTGTTGGCGAGCCCGGGTCGCAGTTTCGACGCCGGGGCGTGACAGTATATCACCTTTGTACGTGTTATAATTCTAGTGGATTTCACCGTGTTATCGATCACGTGGTTTTTTACTCCGGTTTGGAGTTTTCCACGTAAAAATCTCTGCGTGTTATTTATTTTTCCGCATTGGGTTTTATATCGCAAAGATTTTTGAGTGTTTATTGTTTACACCTATTCACCCCCCTCTAGGTGTTTTTTCCCCTATTTAGATCCAATTATACATAACCCAACAAGTGGTATCGGAGCGGGAATAGGGTTGTAAACAATGGTTGAAGGTGGAAACATCAACAGACCCCCGTTCTTCGATGGAACAAATTATGCCTACTGGAAAGTACGGATGAAAGCCTTTTTAATTTCCATCGACGAACGGGTGTGGCAATCAATTGAATTAGGATGGTCTAATCCAACTGAAATTCTTGCTGATGTTCGCACCATCAAACCTAGGTCGAAATGGACCAAGGAAGAGATAGATTCTTCTTCTTACAATGGCAAAGGGATTAACGCTTTATTTAATGCTTTGTCGCAAACAGAGTTCTCTCGCGTCTCGGCATGTGAGACTGCGAAAGAAATCTGGGATGTTCTTCAAGTTACGCATGAGGGAACTAACCTTGTGAAGATTCAGAAACTGCAAATGCTTACGAGCAAGTTTGACTCTATTTTCATGGCAGAAAATGAATCGTTCACAGACTATTACACACGATTGCAAGACATCGTAAACTCATGTGCTAACTTGGGAGAGAAGATTCCAGAATTTAAAGTTGTAAGAAAAATATTAAGAACTCTTCCTGAAAGATTTCGATCCAAGGTTACGGCCATTGAAACTATTAAACACCAGGACGAAATCCGTGTAGAAGAATTAGTTGGTTCATTACAAACTTATGAAATGACATTTCCTACTAACTATTCTTCTGGAAAAGCATCCTCTTCTAAGTCTTCAGGTTATGCGTTGAAAACAACAAAAGAAGAAGACGCGGATTCATCCTCCTCAGACGATGATGTAAACCTATCTATGGAGGACTTTGAGAAGCAGCTTGCTCTCTTGACAAGAAGATTTCGCCGAAACTTTCGAAGGGGTAACTCAAGCAAAACTCCATCCTTCGTAAAGTCGAAGAAAGGCAAAGGTTCTTCAAGTTTCAAACCAAGAAAGCAAGAGGGTTTTTCTAAGGATAAGAAAAGCTCAGAAGGACAAGTCCAATGCTTCAAGTGCCGAGGGTACGGCCATATCTCAACGGAGTGTCCTAATAAGAATCCGTCAAAGAAGAAAGCGATGCAAGCCGTCACTTGGGATGACACCTCATCGTCAAATGAGTCATCGTCAAGTGATGAAGAAGATAACGCAACGGCGTTCCACGCGTCCACATCTTCACCCTTCATGTGCTTAATGGCTAATACATCCGAGTCATTGTCCAACTCCACTGTTGAAAAGATTGCAACGGACGATGAATCGGATAACTCAGAAGGTGAAGACTTTGCTCTTGCCTACCATAAGCTTTTGAGGGATTCAAAGAAACTGGCAAAGCAAAACAAGAGTTTGAGAGGGAGATTGCAGGATCTCGAAGAAGAAGCAAAAAGAGCAACTTCTCTCTCAAACGCTCTTGAAGCGGAAAGGGATAATCTTGTCACGCCCCGAGTTTTGAAAAGCAGGCTAAATTTTTTTTTTTTTTATAAATCAGAGTTCGCAAACCAGGCGTAACAGACCGCCACTTGTATAGTAAATTCCCTGCCCAACTGGACAGATCTTTTCCTATACATGCACGGCTAATCAAAATCAGTCAATATCAGAGTAGTCTAAACTACGCATGCAAGACTAGTCAATTTATAATAATTAAACTGAAATAGTCAGATAATCAAGCATAAGGGAACTGCCGAAAATAAATGCTGACAATCATGATCTAGCTCTGATACCATCTAATCTGTCACGCCCC